>CM056050.1:81713980-82061631 GCA_029574335.1 Rana kukunoris | reverse complement strand
TGATGGTTTGATTTGCAGGTCTAAGAATGTTTTTAGGTATGCCCCCTGATTCATAGGTCAGTACACCATGGGTCTCCAAACTGCGGCCGAGGGGGGCCAGATGTGGCCCTTTTCTTGCTTCTATCCGGCCCTTGGGGAGCTAATGCTTTTCCACTGATATGAGGCATTATTCCTCACACTGACACCAACAATGGAGCACTCTTTCTTTCACTGATACCAATGATGGGATGCTATTCATTCTACTAATAGGGGCACCACTATTGACTATTGACCACCAATTTTATTGTCACTGATGCCGACATTTTCTGTCCCTGCTGGCACACAAAACGGCCCCCATAAAGTCTGAAGGACAATAAACTGGCCCTTTGCTTGAAAAGTTTGGAGACCCTGGGTCAGACCAACAAGAGTGTGTTTCTGCCTCCTCGAGGCAAGTTTTGAAGAGTATGTTATCTTTGCACGGAGAGTCAATGTCTTGCTCATACCTATGGACTGTTGCTGCAAGGTTGTCTACCCAGGATTCTAAATTGACTGTTCCTTGGCCTAGCTCATGGATTTCCCTGGAGAGTCTTTCTGTGATGTGAATGGAAGTAGCATGCAGTATTTTTTTTTGTAGCGTGGTTTCATATTGTTTTCAACAGGTCTCATTGGAATGAGTCTGTTTCTGTGAAGGGCGGAGTACTGCATATGTTGAGGGGTTTTTTCTCCCCTCCAGTGGTGTGAGTATTATCAGTTAGGCATCGTGTAAGTAAGGGGGTAGCTGGTAGTTTGCCATCTTGACTGAAGTGCTTCTCTGAGATTTCAGCTTAGACTTACCCTGAGTGCCAATATGCTTCATGTTTGGTTGAGGCTTCAGATCTTGGGTGGGTAGTGTGGTGACTGCGCTGTGATTTGGAGCTGTCAGGGTCTCTCCCTGGGGCTGTGGAGCTCTAACAGGGCATGTCCGCCATGATAAGTTCTCCTCCTCTCATTTCATTTTTGAGTCATTATCTAGACTTGCAGTAAGGCAAACTATTTAGAATGGATGCAGTCTTGCAACTAGCAATCGCAAACTAGGAATCAATGAAAGAAGAGCTATTACTGGGGCCTGCCTAGGATGAGGGAAAAAGCTACAAGGTTCCTTCTAACCAACTCTTGGTGATGCTCTCTGCTAGTAGAGAATCTGAAGCCCGGAGTGCATCACTTGTTGGGACTCTAAAGTGCCACAGCTATCTGGAAGTATCCTTGCAGTGGACAGAGCCCTTCCCTCCATTAGCATGTTCATATAGTGAACTTGGTGTTGAGTTATTCACTTTAAGGTCAACACTGAGGACAAGGGGGCACTCTTTACGTCTGGAGGAAAAGAGATTTCACCTCCAAATACGGAAAGGTTTCTTCACAGTAAGAGCTGTGAAAATGTGAAACAGACTCCCTCCGGAGGTGGTTCTGGCCAGCTCAGTAGATTGCTTTAAGGCCCCATACACACGATCGGATATATCCGATGAAAACGGTCCGCGGACCATTTCCATCGGATATGTCCGATCGGGAGTTTGATCCGATGGCGTGTACACACCATCGGATCAAATTCCCCGCCGCCGGACGGGCGCGGTGACGTGGCGATGACGCGGCGGTGACGTTGACGCCGCCGCGTCACCGCTACGTCACCGCACCAGGAAGTAAAACACTTCCGCGCATGCGCCGAATCCATTCGGCAGCGGCGCGGCGGCGGGGTGGGAGCCGACATGTCTGCTGGTAAGTGTACTAACCAGCAGACATGTCGGGCGGACAGATTCCCACCGGATAGATTTCAAAGCTTGCTTTGAAATCTGTCGGGTGGACAAATCTGTCCCGCTAGCCCATACACACGAGCGGAGATGTCTGCTGAAACGGTCCATCGGACCGTTTTCAGCGGACATATCCCCTCGTGTGTACGCGGCCTAAGAGAGGCCTGGATTCTTTCCTAAATGCACATAATATAAACTGAGTACTAAGATTTGTAGGTAAAGTTGATCCGGGGTAAATCTGATTGCCTCTCGGGGGATCAGGAAGGAATTTTTCCCCCTCCAGCAGCAAATTGGATCATCGCTCTGCTGGGGTTTTTTGCCTTCCTCTGGATCAACTGTGGGTATGGAGTTGGGTGTATGGGATGTACTGTGTTTTATTTTGTTTGTTTATTTTTTTTTTATGGTTGAACTGGATGGACTTGTGTCTTTTTTCAACCTGACTAACTATGTAACTATGTAACTATGAGTTTGCCCTAAATTCTGGAGGCAGCAGGTTTTGATGACCGTGCACTCCTTCCAGAGGAAATTCATTATTAATTACATAATGTTTGAGATTTAGTGAAAATCATATAAATTATTTTAAAAAAAATGTAACAATATGGGTGGAAAAGAGATTTAAATATTGGAACCAAGATATATTCTATCTATTAGTTCCTGTTTGTCCTGATATTGACCCCACCACAATTTTCACACATTGTATTGTTTGTGCAGTGGCTTTAATTCATTATTTTTCTTCTTGTTTCAGTCGGAAACCAACAGTAAAGCAATATTTTCTAAAGTCATGGTCATTACACGTAAGTAAGCAGTGGTTTGTTTTATGTGAAGTAGGGAATTTTAAAGTATATGGCTAACCAAATTGATATTCCTGTGATTGCTCTTAAAGACTCTCATGAAGCTCCATGCACACAAGGCCTCAACTTTTCTTAATCATACATTACATGGAGTACTTCATATTGTATTTATGACTACTTGGGTAATGCTGTCACCTTCAGGTGTCCTAAAGTGATGTGCGTACAGATGTCTGTCTAAAGTTCTGTTTTTTGTGGGCTTTAGTCCCCTGTAATGGCCAACTCTAAACACCCCAGCTGAGGTAGTGATCAGTTGTCTATGACCAGAAGGCAAAGAAGGGACTGTGCCTGGACTCAGCATTCAAAAGCAGAGAGGGCCAGTATTGTTGCCAATTGATGCTAGATTCTGCAGGAAGCAATCTCCAGGGTACAAAGCATCTGGTGACCTTGCTGGCAGGGTGCTATACAGATCCTGTGGGGTACACCTGCCATGAGGGTTGAAGATGGCCTTCTGGCCTAGCAGCGTGCAACTGTGCATTTGGGGCCATACTGTATTGGTGGTTTTCAAAAGGGACAGCCTGGAATCGCAGATGTGTGTGAAGATGTCATTGCATATGTCTGTGCCATGTGCATTTTATTTTTTCTCAATTAAAAGTAACATGTACAATTGGAGGCTTCAGGTTATTACAGGGCAGCCACAGCTCCAGCAGCTCAGAAATACTTGAGCACAGCCCAGAAGCCTAAAGCGCATCATGAGGTATGAGGCATTGGAGGAACATTCTTAGGATGAGGAAGAAGAATAAGCTGTTCTTGATCTGGGAATTTCTGTAGGCAAGTCCTGCTAGGAGGAATTTCAAGGTTCGGGACGGTCTCAGACACAGAAGACCACAATGTGCTTCCTGTGGCTTAAAGCTATGTCTTCTGGAGTCCTCTTTTTTTTTTTATTATTATTATTAATATCACTTGATTTGAGTCCTGGTGGCCACAAAAACATATTTCTCTTCCGTTCATGGACGGACACGGCAGCATTGACCTTAGGGTTATATATCCTTCCTTTCAGGAGAGACTAGGCAGAAAAAACAGCACTTCAAGTGTTAAAACACTTCTCTCAGTACAGCACCTCCCAGGGAAGGGTCCTCTGGGTACATCCCACTCTCTGCCTCATGCAGCTCAAGTTTTTTTCTGCCTAGCGTTAGGAGAAGACATGGCCCTTCTGGAGCCCATGTGCTCTGGAGATTTTTTTTTCGCTTTTTTTTTCCTGCATTTTTGGATCCTGGGATCTACAATCAACTGCTGACTGGGTGACAGGCTGGATCTGCGATCCTTGTAGTCCCCCCATGTTCGGCCATCGAGCGTGTGCCGGCCTTTAGCTACGCGCTGGGCCGTCCACGACATGCCCCGTTGCTCCAGGGGTGGCCGGTGGGGTGAGCTATATGCTACAAGGCACACATATGATTGGTCTCCATGGCTGTGTCACAGTGTGCAAGGCCGACAGCCATGCCATATTTGCTGCAGACGTTGGGTCTGTCTGGAATGCCTCCAGCCAGTGGTCGCACTACGGGTAAGTAGTATCCCCTTGCTTTGGCATGGTGGTTCAGCTGGTGCATTCCTTGGGGGGGCCGATCGAGGGTCTGCCCTGCTTTCCTCTCTCCCTTCCTCTCCCTCCTTCCCCATTTTCTGGGTGGCGGCTGTGAGGTGGGGGGTCCGCCTGGGGGGCTCCGTTACTACCAGGGGGCTGTGCTGCTATGGGGTGCTATTTTTGATGCCCTTTAGGGTGCCGTGTGTGCTGGGGCTACCTTTACTGTGTTCTGCTGTATTGTTACTGTATGTTTAAAGTACGTGTATGGCCACCATTTTACCGGTGATGCGGTTCTATTGTATCGGTGGCCATTTTCTTGTAGCCCGCATGCTGTTTTTCTGCATGTCAGTGGCCTCTGACACATTTCCTGGCCTCTTCCTGTTTGTGTTCCATGGTGGCTTTTGTCTCGCTTCCTCTGACATCATCCCCAGGCTCCAGCACCATTGTGTTCCCTGAACACTCACAGCACAAGTTGGATGTCATCTTGTGGACTTCCCTGGAAGCTTCATCATCAGACTGGGACTGTCCTGCCACTGGAAAATCTTCTGGACACACTTACATGCTACATGCATGTTTTATCCACCATGTAAGTGTTTTTAACCCCTTTAGGGGATATTAAATGTTTTATACTTCTGCACTTAGAGGCGCTTTATTTGTTTTTGAAGGTCTAAAGTTTGTCTGTGAGTCGGCTCTGGATACGCTCCCCTTGCGCTCCAGGGCCTCCGCCTACGCGGTGGTACTGCGCCGCCTTGTGTGGTTCAAGTGTTGGTCTGCTGACCAGTCTTCTAAAAAGGCCTTGGTGGATTTACCCTTTAAGGGTGACCAGCTTTTTGGGGCGTCCCTGGATGACATTATAAAAGATGCCACAGGCAGTAAGAGCACACTGCTCCCGCAATCTGGAAAGGGTAAGGAGCCTCGCCGTAAGCAAGGGCCCTCCTTTACTGCCCCCCAAGCGTTTTTTTCGCCCGCCAAATGTGGCAGGAAAACATTTTCAAGGTGCTAAGGCTACCCGCTGAAGAGCAGAAGCGCACCTGGTTTCACAAGCCTGCCTCTGCATGAAGGTCTTCTGCCCCGCCCGCATCTCGGGTGGGGGGTGAGCGAATTTCGCGAATTTGCGGCTCGGTGGAGGTCTCTTATTTCCGACCGTTGGGTTTGCAAAGTAGTTTCCTCTGGGTACTAGATAGATTTTTCTCTCTTGTCCACCAAACAGATTTTTTCCTTCCAACCTCCAGCTTCCTCCGGATCGCCGGAAGGATCTGTCAGGGGCTGTCCAGGATCTGCTGGTCAGGGGAGTGATTGTGCCGGTTTCCTTAACGGAACGGTTTCAGGGGTTTTACTCCAATCTGTTTGTATTTGTCCCCAAGAAGGAAGGGGTCCGTCCAATCCTGGACCTCAAGGCCTTCAATTGTTTTGTCAAAGTGCAAAAATTCAGAATGGAGTCGATTCGCTCGGTAGTGGCAGCACTCCATCAGGGGGATTTCCTAGCATCCTTGGACATCCAGGACGCGTACCTACATATCCCCATATGCGCAAAACACCAGAGATTTCTGCGTTTTGTGTTCGGAGAGGACCACTTTCCATTTGTGGCCCTCCCGTTCGGCCTGGCCTCGGCACTACAGGTTTTCACCAAGGTGCTTGCTCCAATTCTGGCCCTGCTGAGGCAGCACGGGATCGCTATCACAGGTTACCTGGACGACCTTCTTCTGAGAGCTTCTGCAAGCTCAGAATTGGAAGAGGATGTATCTATCACCTGTCGGACCCTCCGAAAATTCGGTTGGCTATTGAATGCCCACTGGTACCGTCTCAGTGGCTGGAATACCTGGGGTTAGTCCTGGACTTCTCAGAGGCAAGGGTTTTTCCTCCCAACAGAAAAACTTCAGCCACTGCAGTTGGCGACCCAGAAGTGGTCGTCGCTTCGCTTTTGCATGAGGATTCTGCGTCTGATGGTGGCCTCTTTCGAGGCAGTTCCGTATGCCCAATTCCACACCCGAGTGTTGCAGAAAGAGATTCTGTCTCGTTGGGGCAAGCTCCCTTCGTCTCTGGATTACCAGATTCGGGTGAGTCGACTGGTCAAGTCCTCTCTAGTGTGGTGGCTGACGTCTCCGGTACTTCGGACCGGGAAGTCGTTTCTGCCGTGCCATTGGACAGTGGTCACGGCGGATGCCAGCCTCTCCGGCTGGGGGGGTGTCCAGTCAGCCCAGGGGCGCTGGACTCAGGAGGAGTCCCGCCTTCCAATCAACGTACTGGAGCTCCGAGCGATCAAGTTGTGTCTCTCCAAGTGGTCTCTGGGTCTGTCAAGATCCAGTCCGACAACGCCACGGCCGTGGCATACGTCAATCATCAGGGAGGCACACGGAGCTCGGCTGCAGTGACGGAAGTCGCACACATCCTCCGGTGGGCCGAAAAGTACGTTCCGGCTCTGTCAGCTGTGTACATTCCATGGCTGCTGAACTGGCAAGCCGACTATCTAAGTCGCCAAACACTAGACCAAGAAGAATGGTCACTACACCTGGAGGTGTTTCAGAGTCTGTGCCAAAAATGGGGCACTCCAGACGTGGACCTTCTGGCGTCCCGTCTCAAACGGAAGGTGTCACGGTTCGTGGCCAGGTTAAGGGATCCGTGGGCGGATGCGTCAGATGCGTTGGTGGTGCCACGGGGTCACTATCGCCTAATCTACGCCTTCCCTCCTCTGAAGCTTCTCCCTCGCCTGCTGCATAGAGTGGAAGCCGAGGGGATACCAACAATCCTGATCGCTCCGGATTGGCCGCGTCGTCCCTGGTACGCGGACCTGGTGCGTCTGGTGGCAGACGTCCCCTGGCGTCTACCCCTGAGAGAAGATCTTCTGTCGCAGGGTCCTATCTTTCACCCTGCTTTACAGTCGCTGGCTTTAACGGCATGGCTGTTGAGAGCCAGGTGCTGAAGGACTGAGGCCTGTCGGGCTCGGTGATCCCTACCATGCTACGAGCACGGAAGTCTACTTCACGGAAGATTTACCATCGTACGTGGAAGGCCTACATCTCTGTGTGAAGAGATGAAATGACACCCCCGTACGTATGTGATGTCCCGGATTCCGCTGTTCTTACAGCGTGGAGTTGACCAGTATGGTTAAGAGTCAGATTTCGGCTCTAGCTGTTTACTTTCAGCGACCCTTGGCGGCGCACTCCCTGGTGCTAAGTTTGTGCAGGGGGTTTGGCATGTGGCCCCTCCTGTGCGCCCCCACGGGATTTGAATTTAGTCCTCTCAGTTCTTCAAGAGGCTCCATTCGACAGACGGGTATCTGAACTGGCGGCCTTGTCTTGCAAGGCTCCCTACTTGGTCATCCATGAGGATAAGGTGGTGCTGTGGCCGCAGCCGTCATTCCTTCCAAAGGTTGTTTCTGCTTTTCACATTAATGAGGACATTGTTTTGCCATCCTTATGTCCTCGGCCGAAAAACCCGAAGGAGGCCGCTTTCCATTCCTTAGACGTAGTTCGGGCCCTACGGGTGTATTTGTCTGCTACGGCTCCGTTTCAGAAGTCGGACTCACTGTTCGTGTTGGTGACTGGTCTTAAGAAGGGTCTGGCGGTCTCATCGGCTACCATTTCTAGGTGGATCAGACAGGTCGTGCTCCAGGCTTATGCCCTAAAGGGGCCGGCGCCTCCCTTTCAGGTTACGGCACATTCAACCAGGGCGATTGGGGCCTCTTGGGCTTTCCGCCATCAAGCGTCTGTTTTACAGGTGTGTAAGGCAGCGACCTGGTCGTCAATCCACACCTTCTCAAAATTTTACAAGGTGGATGTGAGTGCATCTTCGGATGCCTCCTTTGGCCGCAAGGTTTTACAGACGGCAGTTTAAGGTTGAAGTTCCTCCGTTAAGGAACTCTGGTTTGTTTGGGGTGAAGCTTGGTTTGCTGTGTTTTTTTCCCACCCCTCGAAATTTTTTGACACTGCTTGGGGACGTCCCTAAGGTCAATGCTGCTGTGTCCGTCCATGAATGGAAGAGAAAATAGAATTTTTGTACTTACCGTAAAATCCCTTTCTCTGAGTTCATGGACAGACACAGCACCCACCCCTCCTTTTTGTTTGTACTGCTTGTTATGAACTGGAGCTGCATGAGGCCGAGAGTGGGATGTACCCGGGGGACCCGCCCCTGGGAGGTGCTGTACTGAAAGAAGCGTTTTAACACTTGAAGTGCTGTTTTTTCTGCCTAGTCTCTCCTGAAAGGAAGGATATATAACCCTAAGGTCAATGCTGCTATGTCTGTCCATGAACTCAGAGAAATAGATTTTACGGTGAGTACAAAAATCCTATTTTCCTGTGCACCCTCACATGCAGGAAGTAGTGGTGTGCTGATTGGGCACACCCGGAGAGGAGGTTTTCACCACTGAAGTGCTTCGCTCAGCAGTACGCCATGGAATAGAAATTGTGCAAGAAATTGGGTTCTCTGGTGGTTGACGTGGACATTTCCTACTTGATTTGGACAGTTGTTTTTCTCTCTGTATAATGTTTAGTTGTAGTTTTCGTTTTTAGCTAGTTTTATATTTTCTTTGTCTGTAAGGTTATAGATTATTAAGATTTTTTTTTACGGTTTTTGTTTCTCAGGAAACTTGCCAGACCCTGGTAAGGGCCAAGACTTCCTCAAAAAATTTACCCAAGTGTTGGAAGAAGATGAGAAGATAAGAGGGCAGCTGGAGAAACTTGTCAGTCCAACCTGTTCATGCAAGCAGGCAGAAGTGTGTGTGGTAAGTGAATACATTTATTAAAAACTTTTTTTTTTCTTCCATTATTGTTGTTTTTTTTTTTTTTAGATCTAAAACTGATAAAGCCCAAATTTGTCCAGTATGCCATGGTTTCTGTTTTTCTAGGTTTGCTTGAGTTGTTTCTCATTGACATTCGCATAGTCAAACACCACTGACATTCTGGTTTAAAAGTTTTTATTACTATAGCTCTTAGGTTGGCTGAAAGAAGTTCTAATTGCTGCATGGTTGTGTGGAATAATTGTAGCATGAGCCAGCTCACTGTTTGACTGTCCTTTTACATCTGGTATCGGCATTATAGCAAATGGCCAGGAAAAATATGTTCTAGTCAATGACTCTTATAATGGACTTATAATAGGATTTTACATTAATGTACATTGGGTATTTGTAGCACCATAGCTTGCCCTTGGTTCTTGTGAGCTAAAATGCTTTAACAATGTGTCTTAACCACTTGGGATCCGCGCTATGGACGAAAGACGTCCGCAGCACGGCTCTCAAGTGCCAGGTGGACGTCTTTGGATGTCCTGTTGTTTACATTCCCCGTGCTCGCCGCTGGGGGGCGCGCAGAGTGGAAACACAGTGCCCGGCGCATCGCTGGGAAGCCGATGCGTGTGCCTGGTGGCCGCGATGTCAGCCGGGTACACGCGATCGGCGGTGACAGCAGGGACATGGAGCTCTGTGTGTAAACATAGAGCTCCACATCCTGTCAGGGAGAGAGGAGACCGATCTGTGTCCCTTGTACATAGGGACACAGCATCGGTCACCTGCCCCTGTCAGTCCCCTCCCCCCACACAGAACACACCCAGGGAATACATTTAACCCCTTCCTCAACCCCTAGTGTTAACCCCTTCCCTGCCAGTCACATTTATACAGTAATTAGTGCATTTTTATAGCACTGATCGCTGTATAAATGTTAATGGTCCCAAAATTGTGCCAATAGTGTCCGATATGTCCGCCGCAATATCGCAGGCCTGAAAAAAAAAAAATCGCAGATCGCCGCCATTACTAGTAAAAACAAGAATTTTGTAGGCGCTATAACTTTTGCGCAAACCAATCAATATACGCTTATTGCGTTTTTTTTTGTTTTTTTTTTTTAACAAAAATATGTAGAAGAATACGTATTGGCCTAAACCGAGGGAAATTTTTATTTAAAACAAAAAAAAAAATTGGGATATTATAACAAAAAGTAAAAAATATTGTGTTTTTTTTTTTTCAACATTTTCTGTCTTTTTTTTTGTTTATAGCGCAAAAAATAAAAATCGCAGAGATGATCAAATACCACCAAAAGAAAGCTCTATTTGTGGGAAAATAATTATAAAAATATAGGTACAGTGTTGTATGACCGCGCAATTGTCATTCAAAATGCGTCAGTGCTGAAAGCTGAAAATTGGTCTGGGCACAAAGGGGGTTTAAGTGCCAAGTAATAAAGTGGTTAATCATAAATTACAGGAGCGTCAATTCTTAGACTATGCACTGTCTTCCGGTGATTGGACACTGGCAAATAGCAAGGCTTGACACTGCTGAGCATAACCAAGCATTACCCCAGTTTTTTCAAAGTGATCGCAGGTGATGGACCTGTCCCTCTGCTGAGAGAATCTTTTCTGTTTTCAATGGCAAATATCCTCCTGAGCTTTTACGCACCCACTCCACCAGATTAGTGGGGGTTTCTTGGGCGTTCAGGCACTAGGCCTCCGTAGCTCAGCTTTGTAGGGCCACCTCCTGGTCCCCTGTTCATGCCTTTTCAAAGGACGTCCAGTCTTTTGCAGATGCAGCTTTTGGCGACATGGGTTCTTGCAGCGACACTGTAAAGTTGAATCTGTTGAACCTTGTTGTTGTTGGGCCTGTTGGCACGGTTTTGTTGGCCTAGTTGTTGCCCACCCCTCTTATTCTTTGACCGAGGATGTCCCAGGATCTATGAATACTCATCCCATATCCTGGACTTGTATGTAAATTCCATATCTTGGAGTGCATGACAGGACAAAAGCCACCCTCCCATCTATTCTTTGATAAGTTTGCATTGGTCCATGGGGAAGTATCCTCAAAAGCTTTGCCAGTGTCCAGTCATCTGAAGATATGAGCCTATAATCCAGGGTCTATGAATATTTCGAATTTTAGAAGCAAGTCAAAATTCCTCTTAACAGAAAACCAATTTGTTTTATCTTTTTCTTCAAAAAGCGTGATATTACAAAGAAACTGGGCAATCCTAAGCAGCCAACAAACCCTTTTCTGGAGATGATGAAATTCCTGCTTGAGCGGATAGCACCTGTGCACATTGATGCAGAATCCATAAGGTAAGATCTGTTGTGTGTGTGTTTTTTTTTTTTTTTTTTTTTTATTATAATATAATTTTATTTTTGTTAGAAAATAAGTAAGAGACAACATTGAGGCTTCATGCCTATGGCCTCATGCCCACCATGACGTTTTTGAGCTGTAAATAGCTAAGCCGTTTTTTAAGCTGCAATTAAAACCCAGGACCAGTGCATTCTGAAGCTCCAGCGTTGGCGCTGTAAAGACGTCAGTTTCCGGCAAAGGGTGTTAAACACAATTTAACGAGGCTTAACGCTATGTTAAGCCTCGTCCGGCATTTCTTTCTCTATTCAAAATCAATGGTTCCCTATGCAATTTTTTATTTTATTTTTACATTTTCGCGGGGTTCCCCTTCAAGATTCTCCACACACAAGTCGCCCTGCAAGTCGGATCATCTTGATCTTGACTTCTGGTGCGACCTCTATTCAAATCAATGGGCTCCCATAGGGAACCATTGATTTTGAATAGAGCAAGAAAAACGTGGCGGAAAGATAGCGTGGTGAAACGTGCATTGAATTCAATGCAAAACGTGGAAAAAAATCGTGTTTAAAAACGCCGCTTTTTTCCTTGATTCTGTACTAGCTTTACAGACGTTTTTTTTTTTTTAAATGTCCGTGGGCATGTAGCCTGATGCTTCACAGTAACAACTGAGGAAATTTTATTGCAGACTGGTCACTGTGATGTACCGGTATATTGCTGCAGGACAACTTTAATTACACAAAAAGTATGAAATCTGAAACTGTAACATGTTGAAACAAGTTGAAACAAATTAAACACCAAAACATTACATCTTTACTCCCTAATTGGTTGAAATATATGTAAAGAATTGCACCTGTTGATGGATTGAAAGTATAGCCTGATCTATGAACGGAATTCTCTTCTCTCTAGTTGAACAATAATGCTTTTTCACTTATTTGCCGCAGCACATTTATTGTACAATGGTGAAATGTCATCACCCCGCTCCCTCCTACTGTCAGCAACTTCCTAGTGTTAAGCCTCGTACACACAATCAGATTTTCCAACGGGAAAAGTGTAATGATAGGATGTTGACAGATAATCTGACAGTTTGTATGCTCCATCGGACAATTCCGACAACAAACCATAGTGCAACTGTGCCTCTTTTATTCTTTCCGAACCCAGACAGGGGTGGCATAATACTTCCTAAGATTGGTTTTGAACTTTCGTCCAGTTGGTTTGAGGTCATGTCCCTGTGTTCTTGATTTTCGGTGCACCGTTAATATCATTTTTTTTTTCTGCTGGTGACTAAACCATATTTGTGAGTGATGTTTTCCGTGTTGCAGCTCCCTCATTAAACTGTTGAACAAGTCAATAGATGGCACAGCAGATGATGAAGAGGAAGGTGCAGCTACAGACCAAGCAATACGAGCAGGACTTGAATTGTTAAAGGTATAGTTCATATTTGTTGTATATCACCAACAGTTTGCGCAGCGATTTACAATCTACAGGGATACAGTACAGTTCAATACAGAAGTATAGGAGGGTCCTGCTTGTGGAGCTTAAAAATCTTAGTGAGGTGGAAGTGGTACAAAATGTAATGGAGACAAGAAAATCACCGCTCCAGGTGAGTGAATCGAGGTGAGCTGGGATGAGGACTCCTCCCTCGGGTGAAAGCCTTGGCTCGTCTGCCATGTAAGTTATATGAAGAAAAGAGTGGCTGCACACCGGAGTGACAAAAAGTCCTGATTTCTTGCTCGTACATCACGGAACTCAGAGCCTTAATTACTTAATGGGTTATGTAGTCACCACAGGTGATTGGACACAGGTAAACCCAATTAAATTCAGTTCCCCTATATAACCCCTCCCAATGGAGAGTACCTCAGTTTTTTCGCCAGTGTTTACAGGGAGTGCAGAATTATTAGGCAAGTTGTATTTTTAAAGGATTAATTTTATTATTGAACAACAACCATGTTCTCAATGAACCCAAAAAACTCATTAATATCAAAGCTGAATATTTTTGGAAGTAGTTTTTAGTTTGTTTTTAGTTTTAGCTATTTTAGGGGGATATCTGTGTGTGCAGGTGACTATTACTGTGCATAATTATTAGGCAACTTCCTTTCCTTTGGCAAAATGGGTCAAAAGAAGGACTTGACAGGCTCAGAAAAGTCAAAAATAGTGAGATATCTTGCAGAGGGATGCAGCACTCTTAAAATTGCAAAGCTTCTGAAGCGTGATCATCGAACAATCAAGCGTTTCATTCAAAATAGTCAACAGGGTCGCAAGAAGCTTGTGGAAAAACCAAGGCGCAAAAAAACTGCCCATGAACTGAGAAAAGTCAATCGTGCAGATGCCACTTGCCACCAGTTTGCCCATATTTCAGAGCTGCAACATCACTGGAGTGCCCAAAAACACAAGGTGTGCAATACTCAGAGACATGGCCAAGGTAAGAAAGGCTGAAAGACGACCACCACTGAACAAGACACACAAGCTGAAACGTCAAGACTGGGCCAAGAAATATCTCAAGACTGATTTTTCTAAGGTTTTATGGACTGATGAAATGAGAGTGAGTCTTGATGGGCCAGATGGATGGGCCCGTGGCTGGATTGGTAAAGGGCAGAGAGCTCCAGTCCGACTCAGACGCCAGCAAGGTGGAGTACTGGTTTGGGCTGGTATCATCAAAGATGAGCTTGTGGGGCCTTTTCGGGTTGAGGATGGAGTCAAGCTCAACTCCCAGTCCTACTGCCAGTTTCTGGAAGACATCTTCTTCAAGCAGTGGTACAGGAAGAAGTCTGCATCCTTCAAGAAAAACATGATTTTCATGCAGGACAATGCTCCATCACACTCGTCCAAGTTCTCCACAGCGTGGCTGGCAAGAAAGGGTATAAAAGAAGAAAACCTAATGACATGGCCTCCTTGTTCACCTGATCTGAACCCCATTGAGAACCTGTGGTCCATCATCAAATGTGAGATGTACAAGGAGGGAAAACAGTACACCTCTCTGAACAGTGTCTGGGAGGCTGTGGTTGCTGCTGCACACAATGTTGATGGTGAACAGATTAAAACACTGACAGAATCCATGGATGGCAGGCTTTTGAGTGTCCATCAAAGAAAGGTGGCTATATTGTTTTTGTTTTGTTTTTGAATGTCAGAAATGTATATTTGTGAATGTTGAGATGTTATATTGGTTTCACTGGTAAAAATAAATAATTGAAATGGGTATATATTTGTTTTTTGTTAAGTTGCCTAATAATTATGCACAGTAATAGTCACCTGCACACACAGATATCCCCCTAAAATAGCTAAAACTAAAAACAAACTAAAAACTACTTCCAAAAATATTCAGCTTTGATATTAATGAGTTTTTTGGGTTCATTGAGAACATGGTTGTTGTTCAATAATAAAATTAATCCTCAAAAATACAACTTGCCTAATAATTATGCACTCCCTGTAAGGTGGTTGGTCACGTTCAACATGTGCTAAGAAGAAAGTGCTCTTTTGATGGTCTGTCTGCGGAAGCCTAGGAGCTATAACCGGATCCATACCTCGGTCGATATCAAAAGCCTAAGATGGGTGGTACCCGGGCCTTGTGTAATGAAAAAACAAGGTTTTTCCTGTAATGTCTCTCTGCGGAGGTCTGGGCTCTGGGCCAGACTTTGGTGTAATAATGCAACCGTGGCACAAAAAGTTTCTGGCAGAGTCTTCTACAGGTACAGGTATGAGGTTTCTCTAATGGAACCCTTGATAAACCTGAAGGTTGGCACTACTTCTTGGTAGCCTTTCCTGCGGCGTGGATAAGGTAAGAGAGGATAATTTATTTTATATTTATCTTCTGTGAGTAGGATGTCTTTAGAGGTTTTCACCACTAAAGTGAGTAAGTGCATACCTGGTGTATTCTTACATAGCCATCCAGGACAAGCTCAATGAAGTCAGTCAATTTAAACGCCACTCACCTCCTCCGCTTCAGACTCTGCCACAAACGCATACATGGGTCCACCTATGAAGCCCCCAGTAATCTCCCCCTTCTCGTCGTCCTGGATGCCGCTATTACAGTGGCGTGCGCACCGGCATTGCGCTTTAGGCTGTCTAAATGGGCAGATGGAGAGGGGGGGGGCTTTGTTTGCTAGTGCCCGTGTGCAGACACGGAACACATTTGTGCAGGCACAAAGAGACTGATTTAGAAGAAGCCTTCTGTAAGCGGCATGGACACAGAGCTGTGGGCTGTAAGCATCCCTGTGGATTGAACCAGGCAAACATAAGACTCCTACTCGGCATCAGGTTGTGCAGTGAACTGATATATGTGCATTGTAAGATTATAGCACTACAGTGATTGCATTTTTTTGTGGATAGTACCTTTGCAGTAAGAAGAGGTTTAAGGGCTAGTGAAAGAGGCATCAGAAAATCCCCGCTCACGGCTAAGGATTCTGTGCTTGCTTGCAGTTTACCATCCCCCTCTGTCAGCCTGATAGCAGCCTCACAGGATGAACCCTTGTCTGGTTCTGCAGCTTCTCCTATGGCAGTGCCTGTATACGTCACTGAGGACACTTTAACCACTTAAGGACCACGCCTGTTTCTTTCTCGTACATCACGGGACACAGAGCAGCATATTCATTACTATACGGGTTATATGGAGTACCTTTAGGTGTGGACATTGGCAATCTCAAACAGGAAGTCCCCTCCCTATATAACCCCCTCCCATAGAGGAAGTACCTCAGTTTTTTCGCCAGTGTCTTAGGTGTTGGTCACGGAAAAGCTTTGCCTCCACATCCTTGGGATTAAGGCGGGCTAACCGGATCTGTCCAAGGAGCCTCAGTGCCAAAGTGGACAGTACCCGGGCCCCAAACCGTGGGGTTTTGCCTATAATGCTCCTCTCTAGAGGGCTGGACCCTGGGCCCAGGACTTGGAGTTTTTTTCTAAACCAAAAGACCCTGTTTGCCAGGGTGCTGTATAGGTCCAGGACAGTCGGTTCCTTCCAGGACCCCAGTGCCTGAAGGTCTACTACGCTACCCACGGAGATGGGAGAAGATTGGACCGTTTTGCTATGCAAACGTCCTGCGGCATGGAGCAGGTAAGAGGGGAGCCTGCGGGACTTGGTTCGACAGCAGGCTCTCCAGGGGAGATCTTAAGGGGGGTAGCCTGAGTATGCTCTGCATTGGCACCATGGTCACTATGTCTGATGGACAGGATGGCCTGAAATGTTCCCCCCCCATCACTTGATCCCCCTACCTATCTATGTATGTTTGCTAGCTACCTGCTGCTCGCTGGTTGAAGGTCTTTTTAAAAAAAAAAAAAGAGATCTGTCTCTAGGCTAAAGGGACTCCTTAGGGGCCTGTTTTAAGCCTTACCTAGCCGGGATTCAAATCTGCCGCCTGATGCGTCCTCCAGCCTGCATTCCTGGGCTCCAGAGTGCGTCTCCTCCTGGGCTCTCCTCCCCCGACAGTCGCGCACGCACGCATGCATATAGGAAAATGTTTGCGCCGTCGGGAAGGGGGGGGGGCGGGGAGCGTGACTGCAGTGTAGAGTGGGCGTGCCTTCAATTGCTGTTATACACAGCAGGCGCGATCTTAGCTCATTTCAAAGCTGAGCTGGAAGAGAGAGGACGCAGAGCTGGCAGCACAGTGACTCCCGGTGGCGAGAAAGGGGTAGTACATGCTGGAGTCAGCTCCAATGCTTTTTGTTAAGCCAAAAATCCCCTTGGCAACAGGTTGAATGCTGGCAAACATGTTGGGGGTGGGGCTGTATGTTGTGAAAAACAATAATATTATAAAGGAAAACATACTGAGCCCCACCGTTTTTGGGCATTAGTGATCCTATTGTCCCCTAAACCTTATTTTTTTGTACTCCTGGCTATAACAGTCTGTTGTTGTAGGCGGAGTCCCTCGGTTTTGTATTATGGCTTCCAAAGGTTCAGGATCAAAACAGAAAAAAAAAAAAAAAGGGCAAAGACAAAGGGGTTCCTCCTCTGGTTCGGATGATATGCCAATACTTTCCCCACAGGTTATTCCTATAGGGGTCACCTTGGATAAGCCATTAAGGGGGTCTGGTGCTGAGGCTGGCCCAGATCGGCCCAACCCTGTGTTATCACAGAGGAAATGCTAGCCGTCACCCTAGGGGGGCTAGAGAAAAAAGTTAACAGCTATGATCACTGGCTCTTTTTCTGGCAAGAAGCGGACTAGATCCCCATCGCCAAAAGGTGTATCCTCGGATGCTGAAATTCTCTCTCCGGAGGAATTAGAATTTCAGGAGGATCGGTTGGACCAGAACCTAGAGGAAGGATCTACCACTGAAGAATCGTTTTCAGCCTCCCAGACGGAGAGTCTGTGGGTCCAGTCTTTGACAGGCATGGTCCGCTCGGCATTTAATTTGCCATTTCCAGAGCCTCAGGTTCCTGCGGTATCCTCTTTGGGTTCTTTTAAAGCGCCTTTAAGCAACGCAGCTTTTCCGGTCCATCCTCTGTTAGAGGAATTGGTTTTTCCAGGATTGGGACGACCGGACAGAACTTTTTCTGCCGCCTAAAGCCTACGGCCACATCACCCTGAAAGCGCCCGATCTCGTCTGATCTCGGAGGCTAAGCAGGGTCGGGCCTGGTTAGTGCCTGGATGGGAGACCGCCTGGAAGGTTTTCTGTTATTTACCCTATGGAAGAGAAATTTTTCTAAGAAATGGGCGCTCCCAACTGTGGACGCAGCCATCTCATGTGTGAATAAATCATTAACTGGCCCGGGGGGAAAACATACAAATGTTTAAGGTCCCGGTCGATAAACGTTTAGAGACACTTTTTCAAGCATCCTTTGCTACGGCAGGAGCAGTGGTACAGCCAGCAGTGGCTGCAATTGGAGTTTGTCAGGCGTTAAAGGACCAGACAAAACAGATGCTTAAAGACATCCCTGCCCAATAGGCAGAGGAGTTATTGGATATTCCCAGAGCTCTGTGCTTTGCGGTAGAGGCTATAAAAGACTCCATCCAGCAGGCGTCTCGTTTGTCACTATTTTTAGTGCATATGAGAAGGCTCTTATGGTTGAAGAACTGGGCGGCCGAGCCCCATGCAAAAGACTACTGGCAGGTTTTCCCTTCCATGGAAAGATCTGGATAAATACATTCAGACTGTTTCAAGTGGCAAAAGTACCCTTTTACCAGTCAAAAGAAGTTCCGGGGTCCTGCGTTTAAAAGGCAGCTCCCCCCTGTTCCGGGGCCCTCAAATTCCAGGCAGTATCGGGCCTCCTGCGCGATCAAACTTTCAACAATGGATCGCAAGGACAGACCTCTGGGGGCAAGAGGCCATGGTATCGATCCCCGACAGAGGGGGTCCGATCATCTGTGGCCACAGGCTACAGATTAGAATTTCTAAAGTTTCCTCCACAAGGAAGGCCTCAATGCGGGCGGCATTGGATCATCTGCTTTACCAGGGCATAATGGTAGAGGTACCAGCCCAAGAACAGGGGCTAGGTTTCTATTCCAATCTGTTTGTCATACCAAAGCCCATCGGCGATGTCAGACCAATTTTGGACCTAAAAGGTTTAAATGCTTACCTAAGGGTTCGCTCTTTCCGGATGGAATCCGTTCGGTCAGCAGCCGCCACACTCCAGAAGGACGACTTTCTGGCTTCTATAGACATAAAGGATGGTTACCTTCATGTACCAATCTTTCAGCCACATCAAATATTTTTTACGCTTCGCAGTGATACAGCGTCACTTCCAATTCGGGGCACTCCCCTTCGGGCTGGCTACGGCCCCCGGGTATTCACGAAGGTCCTAGCTCCAATTCTAGTCGATCTAAGGATCCAAGGGGTCTCGGTCCTAGCATACCTGGACGACCTCTTAATCATAGATCACTCGCTTCCTTGGCTGGAATGCGCAGTAGCCCTCATGGTTCAGTACCTCGAGAAGTTCGGCTGGGTCCTAAACCAGGAAAAATCAGCATTTCAACCTACAAAGCAGTTGGAATATCTCGGCATGAGATTAGACACAGAACAGCAAAAGGGTGTTCCTGCCCCTGGTAAAGGTCGAGGCTATCAAAAAATTGATTGAGTTGGTTCTAAGCAAAAGAGAACCAACTATTCGCCTATGTATGCGATTACTAGGCAAACTAATGGCCATGTTCGAGGCGATACCGCACGCTTCCACACTCGCGTCCTACAGACAGCAATTCTAGCAGCTTGGAGAAAGGGAGCAAAGGCCTTGGAGTTTCCTTTGACGCCGTCATTAAAGGTCCGGCAGAGTTTATGCTGGTGGTTAAACCCTCAGAACCTTCTGAAGGGGAGTCTTTCTGCCCAGTGGTCTGGAAGGCTGGAGAGCGGTCTTGAACGGGTTCACTCGCCAAGGAACTTGGGCAGAGGCGGAGAGGCAGCTGCCCATCAATGTCTGGGAGATCAGAGCGGCTCGGCTAGCCCTCCTGGCATAGACATCCAGATTACAGGGGTCCTCGGTGAGAATTCATTCAGACAATGCCACAGCGGTGGCATATATGTGAACCACCAAGGGGGAACCAAGAGTCAAGCCACTCAGAGAGAGATGAGCTTGGTTTTTCGGTGGGCAGAGGTTTATGTACCCTACATATCGGCGATATTCATTCCCGGGGTGGACAACCTGCAGGCGTACTTCCTAAGTCGCCAAACCCTGTTGCCGGGGGAGTGGTCTCTGCATCCACAGGTCTTTCAGACAATCTGCCAGAAGTGGGGAGTGCCAGACGTGGACGTCATGGCATCAGGATTCAACAAGAAGCTAGACAGGTTCATGTCTCGAACGAGGGACCCTATGGCCTGCGGAACCGATGCGTTGGTTTGCCCTTGGCATCAATCATAACTTCTATATGCATTTCCCCGCTGCAGTTACTACCCCGCCTGTTGCGCAGGATCATAGCACAGGCCGGTTATCCTGGTAGCCCCAGCTTGGTACCGGAGGGCATGGTACTCACTAGTCCTGAAATTGGCAGCGGGAGGCCCTTGGACTCTTCCTCTATGGCCAGACCTACTCTCACAAGGCCCGATCCTCCACCCTGCATTACGGCGTCTAAATTTGACGGCCTGGCGGCTGAATCCCTGATTCTCAGGGGTAGAGGTCTGTCTAGGCAGGTAATCCCTACCCTCATTAAGGCTAGAAAGCCGGCCTCCAGGGTAATTTGTTACAGGGTTTGGAGGGCCTACGTAGGCTGGTGTGAGTCTAAGAGATGGTTTTCCCGCAAGTATACCATTGATAGAGTATTAAGTTTTCTCCAGCTAGGAGTGGATAAAGGCCTGGCATTAAGCACGATCTAGGGACAGATTTCAGCCTTATCAGTGTGGTTTCAGAGGCCGCTGGCCGCCCACTCGCTGGTTAAGACCTTCATACAGGGAGTCTTACGTGTTAATCCTCCAGTCAAATCACCACTTTGTCCATGGGACTTAAATCTTGTTCTGTCAACTCTACAGAAACAACCCTTTGAGCCGTTGGCTGAGGTACCTTTGGTTTTACTGACTAGAAAGTCGGTATTTCTGATCGCCATAGTTTCGGCCAGGAGAGTATCGGAATTGGCAGCCTTATCTTGTAAGGAACCATATCTCATTTTTATAGGGCGGTTTTCCGTCCTCATCCTTCCTTTCTACCAAAGGTTATATCCAGTTCCACCTGAACCAGGATGTGGTACTTCCATCTTTCTTTCCAAAACCCACCTCTAGAAAGGAGGGGTTGCTGCATACGTTGGATATTGTCAGGGCCATAAAGGCCTATCTTAAAGCTACAGAGAAGGTTCGGAAAACAGATGTGGTGTTCGTTTTACCGGAGGGGCCCAAGATGGGTCAGGCAGCTGCTAGATCCACCATCGCAAGATGGATTAAACAATTAATCATTCAGACCTGCGGTTTGAAGAGGTTGCCTCCTCCTTTGTCGGTAAAGGCCCATTCTACCAGGGCCATGGGCACCTCCTGGGCAGCACATCATCAGATCTCTATGGCTCAAATATGCAAGGCAGCAACATGCTCGTCAGTCCACACGTTTACAAAATTTTTATCAATTGGACGTAAGAAGGAATGCGGATACAGCCTTTGGGCAGGCAGTACTGCAGGCCGCGATTCAAGCTCCTCAGGATCTGAAGGGGCTCCCTTGATTTAGATTTGAGATTTACATTTCTTGACTAAGTTGGATTTATTATTATTTGAGTATACCTCTAAATTAAATCCTTTTTTTTTTTTTTGGAAGATGTCTCCCTCCCCTCATTAAAGCACTGCTTTCGGACATCCCGTATAGTAATGAATATGCTGCTCTGTGTCCCGTGATGTACGAGAAAGAAAAAGAGATTTTTAAATACAGCTTACCTGTAAAATCTTTTTCTTGGAGTACATCACGGGACACAGAGCTCCCACCCCTCTTTTGGGGAACGTTTTTGGGAGGCATACTGCTTGCTACAAAACTGAGGTACTTCCTCTATGGGAGGGGGTTATATAGGGAGGGGACTTCCTGTTTGAGATTGCCAGTGTCCACACCTGAAGGTACTCCATATAACCCGTATAGTAATGAATATGCTGCTCTGTGTCCCGTGATGTACTCCAAGAAAAAGATTTTACAGGTAAGCTGTATTTAAAAATCTCTTTTTTTCAGATTTGGCGTTTACAATATTAAAACAAATTTTTTATTTTTTTTGCTAGAAAATTACTTAAAACCCCCAAACATTATATATATTTTTTTCTAACAAATGGCGGTCATTGCAATACTTTTTGTCACACTGGATTTGCGCAACGGTCTTACAAGCGCACTTTTTTTTTTTGGAAAAAATTTAACTTTTTTGTATTAAAAAATAAGACAATAGTAAAGTTAGCCCAATTTTTTTTTATAAATTGTGAAAGATAATTTACGCCGAGTAAAATGATACCCAACATGTCACGCTTCAAAATTGGGTCCGCTCGTGGAATGGCGTCAAACTTTTACCCTTAAAAATCTCCATAGGCGACGCTTACATTTTTTTATAGGTTGCATCTTTTGAGCTACAGAGGAGGTCTAGGGCTAGAATTATTGCTCTCGCTCTAACAATCACGGTGATACATCACTTGTGTGGTTTGAACACCGTTTTCATATGCGGGCGCTACTCACGTATGCGTTCGCTTCTGCACGTGAACTCGACGGGGCACTTTAAAAAATGTTTTTTATTATTTGTTATTAATTTTTACACAAAAAAAAAAAATGGATTCCTTTTATTCCTACATACCTTGTAATAGAAAAAGCATGACAGGTCCTCTTAAATATGAGATCTGGGGTCAAAAAGACCTAAGATCTCATATTTAGACTTTGACAACAAGAAAATATTGCCCTGCTATGCTGTGGGGGCCTTCTTGCCCTCACTCGTATCCCAGCCGAGCAGGAGAGAGGCCCTCTCCCGCCGCCAAGATATCCATCTTTAAAAAAATTACGTATATATACAGTGAGCGGTCCTTAAGTGGTTAAAAGTTGCTTTGATGCAGCTATTTCTTGTGCAAACAAAAGCCTGACCTGTCCTATAGACAATGCTCAGGTTTTTAAGGATCCAACTGAAAAAAAAACTGGAGTCCCTATTGAAAGCCTCCTCCTCCGTGGCTGGTGCTGTAGTACAGAGTACCTAGGCTGGGTCCTCAATCTGGAAAATCCTCCTTGCAGCCTTAAAGAAGGCTGGAGTATTTGGGCATGATAATAGACACGTCCCAAAGCAAGGTATTGCTTTCCAAGCCAAAGGCAAAAGCCATAGGAGACTTGGTTTGTGTGATAAAGGCAAAGAGAAGGCTTTACATCTGTCTATGCATGAGATTATTGGGAAAGATGGTAGTCTCATTCAAGGCTTTCCCTTACGCCCAGTTTCACTCAAGGCCGTTACAGGGCAGAATTCTGTCTGCTTGGATCAAAGATGTTCAGGCACTGGACCTTCCTATGATCTTATCTCCAAAGGTTCACCAGAGGCTCAATTGGTGGTTGCTCCCCCAAAATAAATCAAAAGAAAAATCCTTCACTCCGTTTACCTGGAAATTGGTAACCACAGACACCAGACGCCTTCTTGGTTGGGGGTAGTTCTAGAAGAGGCATCTGCCCAGGGGAAGTGGTCCGGAGCCGAAAAGCTCCTACCCATCAACATTCTGGAGATTCGTTTAATTCATCTGGCCCTAAGTCTGGTCTTGCAGACTGCAGGGTTGGCCTGTTCCGATTCAATCCGACAATGCTACAGCCGTGGCCTATATCAATTACCAAGGAGGCAACAGAAGTCTGGATTCTCAAAGAAAGGTGAATCACATCTTGTCCTGGGCAGAAAGGCATATTCCTTGCCTGTCTGTTGTCTTCATTCCAGGGGTAGAAAATTGGCAGGTGGATTTTTTAAGCCGCCAGCAGCTGAGTCCAGAAGAATGGTCTCTACACCCCGACATATTTCATATCATATGTCAGAAATGGGTTACCCCAGATGTGGACGTGTTGGCTTCCAGGTTCAACGAAAAGCTGGACAACTTTATGTCAAGAACAAGAGATCCCTGTGCCCAAGGGTCGGATGTCCTGACAATCTCATGGAATCGTTATTCTCTGATTTATGCGCTCCCTCCAGTTCCGCTTTTCCCATGATTCCTTCAGAGAGTCAAGAGGGAAGGAAAGACTGTAATTTCAGTCACCCTGGCTTGGCCCAGGAGACCCTGGTATGCAGAAATCGTAAGGATGGCAGTAGGAAGACCTTTGGTTCTCCCACTACGCTCAGACCTACTATTGCAGGGTCCAATATTCTATACTGCATTACAAAGTTTAAATTTGACAGTTTGGCTGTTGAGACCCACGTTCTGAGGAAATGTGGGCTTTCAGGTCCAGTCCTATTAACTGTGGTTAATGGTAGGAAGCCGGCCTCCAGGCTCATCTACTACAGAATCTGGAAGGCATATGTTTTTTGTTGTGAATACGGAAGTTGGCATCCTAAGAAGTATGCCATTAATAGGATTCTTGCCTTTCTTCTGTTGGACTTTAAATATGAAGTTGGCCTTGAGCACTATCAAGGGCCAGATCTCGGTCTTGCCGGTATTCTTTCAAAAACCGCTCGCCTCTCATTCCCTAGTCCAAACCCTTTGTTTAGGGAGCACTACGCTTGAATCAGCCACTTAAGTCTCCCGTGTGCTCATGGGATTTGAATTTCGAACCATTACACCATGCTTCTTTAAGTATTTTGACAAAGAAACCGTTTTTCTTGTAGCCATATCCTCAGCAAGGAGGGTATCGGTATTGGCGGCTCTTTCGTGTAAAGAACCGTATATGATTATTCATGACGACAGGGTGGAGCTGCGTCCTCACCCAACTTTCTTACCTAAAGTGGTTTTAGGATTTCATCTGAATCAAGATATATATTTTTTTTCTGCAGTCTGCGGTGGAAGAGAGTCTCTACACTCTCTAGATGTTGTAAGAGCGGTAAAGGTTTATCTGCAAACTACGGCTCAGATACGAAAGACTGATTGTCTGTCTGTTTATTTTGCCACACAGCCCAAGGAAGGGCCAGGCAGCGTTGAAGTCCACTATTGCGAGTCGGATTCGTCATTATTCAGACCTATGGTTTAGAAAAGAAGACTCCTCCTTTTCAGGTGAAAGCGTACTCGACTAGAGCAGTTGGTGCTTCATGGGCAGTGCATCACCAGTCCTCCATGGCTCAGGTCTGTAAGGCTGCTACTTTGCGACCCATACATTTACTAATTTCTGCCAGGTAGCTGTGAGAGGATACGAGGATGCCGCTTTTGGGCGTAGTGTGCTGCATGCAGCAGTATAGATCCTCTGGCCCGATGGCGGGTTTTTTCTGATCTATGTCTCCCTCCCCTCAATTTTAGCATTGCTATGGGACATCCCATTAAGTAATTAAGGCTCTGTGTCCTGTGATGTATGAGCAAGAAAATAGGATTACAGCTTACCTGTAAAATCCTTTTCTTGGGAATACATCACAGGACACAGAGCTCCCGCCCCTCTTCGGAGTTAAACGTGGGACACTTATTGCTTTGCTACAAAACTGAAGTACTCTCCATTTGGGAGGGGTTATATAGGGGAGGAACTCAATTCTAATTGGGTTTACCAGTGTCCAATCACCTGTGGTGACTACATAACCCATTAAATAATTAAGGCTCTGTGTCTTGTGATGTATTCCCAAGAAAAGGATTTTACAGGTAAGCTTTATAAAAAAAAAAAAGTCCTATTATTCCTCTTCCATAAAATACAGTCACACAACACAGGATGGTAACAAGTGCATAGGGTAGACACGTTTCACACAGTTGCATTTGTGCTTTTTCATGGTAGTTTTGGGAGGAGTGAAGTTAGGTAGACAAGTGGTGAGGTTGGACTCCGAAAGGAGTTGTGCAACTTCCTCAGTGGTAACAGGGTCAAAGGAGGAAAGCACTTGTGTGATTTTGGTTTAAGTGGAGGAAAAAGCACACACAGTTCACACAAATTGCGTTGATCCTTGTTTTTTTTAAATGAATGGCAATCTCCTGGTAAGTAAGTAAATTACTGGGAGGTGAAGTAGTTGGGCTGGGTTCACACTGCTGTGAATTGGATGTGGGTTTCCCCACATCCAATTTGCATATCAGGAGATTGTGACCGGCTCTCTATGGAGCTGGTTCACACATCTCTAGAGCGGCTCCGGTACAAATTGCACAGGAGTCCTGTGTGTCTTCTGATCCGTTTCAGGTCCAAATTCAGACAATTATTCAGACTAAGATTGGACCTGAAATGGTAAACAGAGATGCACTGGACCCCTGCTGTGAGCTGTTCCATGCTTCAGCCAGCACCAAGCCTTAACCTCTTCAGCCCCGGAAGGATTTGCCACCTTTAATGACCAGGCCATTTTTTGCTTTGCTTAAACTGACAATTGTGCGGGCGTGTGACGTTGTACCCAAACAATATTGATGTCCTTTTTTTTCCCCCCACAAATAGAGCTCTCTTCTGGTGATATTTGATCACCTCTGCGGTTTTTATGTTTTTGCACTATGTTTTTGCACTATATATATATATATATATATATATATATATATATATATATATATATATATATATATATATATATATATATATATATATATATATATATATATATATATATATATATATATATATATAAAAAAATGATTCATCCGTTTAGGCCAATATGTATTCTTAACCACTAGCCAACCAGCCGCCGCAGTTTTACGGTGACAGGTAGGCTCGGCTGCGTGAAACGAAGTAAAATTACGCATTTCAGCCATTAGGGGCGCATGCTCGCCGCCGAAGGGGGCGCACCCTGCTCCCCCCTGGGGCCGATGTGCATGCCTGGCGGGCGCGATCACCGCCGGGCACCGGTGATCGCTCGTTACAGAGCGAGAACAGGGAGCTGTGTGTGTAAGCGCACAGCTCCCGGTCCTGTCAGGGGGAGAACAGCGATCTGTAATTTCCCCTAGTCAGTCCCACCCCCCTCCCCTTCCGTTAAAACACACATAGGGAACATAATTAACCCCTTCCTCGCCCCTTAGTGTTAACCCCTTCCCTGCTAGTGACATTTTTACAGTAATTAATGCATTTTTATAGCACTGATCGCAAATGCCAATGGTCCCAAAAATGAGTCCGAAGTGTCCACCATAAGGTCGCAGTACCGATAAAAATCGCTGATCGCCGCCATTACTAGTAAAAAAAAAAAAAATTAATAAAAAATGCCATAAAACTATCCTCTATTTTGTAGACGCTATGGCCCGGATTCGGAAAGGACTTACGCCGCGTAAGTCCACAGATGCGTCGTCGTATCTATTGCGCCTTATTCTTGAAATTAGATACGCCTGAATTTTGGTTTAATCCAACCGACGTAAGTCTCCTACGCCGTCGAATCTTGGGCACATATTTACGCTGGCCGCAAGGGGCGCTTCCATAGATTTACGCGTCGAATATGTAAATGCAAGATACACCAATTCACGAACGTACTTGCGCCCGTCGCTGTAATCTACGCCGTTTACGTAAGGCATACGTCCGGCGTAAACTTACCCCTGCTATATGAGACGCAAGTAATGCAAAGGTATGGGCCAGGGAACGGCGCCGTCGAATTTTACGTCGCGTACTGCGTTTACGTAGTACTACGTGAAAAGGCTGTGCGTAGGTTACGTTCACGTCATAGGCATACCTTAGGCAGCTGTGAGCATGCACACTGGGATGTGTCCAAGAGCCGACGCATGCGTAGTTGGTTTTTTGAAGCTCAGCCCATCATTTGCATGGGGTCACGCTTCATTTAAATTAATCACGCCCACTTCCAGCCCACTTCCACCTACTTTGACTTACATCGGCTTACGCCAACGACTATACGCTACGCCGGCGCACATTCATCGTGAATAGCAGGCTTGCTTCTCTACGTTGTGCCAGCGTAGCGTAAAGACGATACGCTACGCCGGAATGAATATACGCCGCTCTACGTGAATCTACCCCAATAAATTTTGCGCAAACCAATCAAACACTTCTTATTGCGATATATTTTTATTTATTTTTTTTAATGAAAAATATGTAGAAGAATACGTATCTGCCTAAACTGGGGGAGGGGGGGGGTTTTCTTCATATATTTTTGGGGGATATTTATTACAGCAAAAAGTAAAAAATATTCATTTTTTTTTTTTCAAAATTATCGCTCTATTTTTGTTTATAGCGCAAAAAATAAAAAACGCAGAGGTGATCAAATACCACCAAAAGAAAGCTCTATTTGTGGGGAAAAAAGGACACCAATTTTGTTTGGGAGCCACGTTGCACGACCGCGCAATTGTCAGTTAAAGCGACGCAGTGCCGTATCGCAAAAAGTGGCCCGGTCATTGACCAGCAAAATGTTCCGGGGCTGAAGTGGTTAAATCACAATAGGCATATATTGATTGGTTTGCTCAAAAGTTATCGCATTTACAAACTATGGTATAGATGTCGGGACTTTTTATTTCTACTGGTGATGGCAGCAATCTAAGTTTTTAACGGGACAAATCTGACCCTAAATGACACTTTTTGGGCACCAGTGACATTATTAAATTGATCAGTGTTAAAAAAAATGCACTGATTAATGTATAAATGACACTGGCAGGGAAGGGGTTAACAAATAGGGGGCGATCAAGGGGTTAAATGTGTTCCCTCTGCGCGTTCTAACTGTAGGGGGATGGGCTGCCTGGGACATGACAGTGATCACTGTTCACGATCACTGGGAACAGCAGATTTCAGGAGGAGGGTACCAAAAGATAGGAGTAACAGGAGGGGGTGCAGGAGGTGAGAGTGGAATTTATGACTGCAAATACCTGAATGATATGGAAGTTGTGACATTGTGTGGACCCAAAAAGCACAGGAGAATTGTAAAGGGCAGAAGTGAGAGTGACCTTTATTGGCTGCAAGTTAGAGAGGCAAAATAAAGAGTTCTGGGGCAAGAGGGCATTATTGCAAGAAGAAAGGTTAATGAGATCATATTGGAGAGCGAGAGTTAACCCTGGTTCACACTATGAAACTCGTGTGAATCACACAGGAACTACATCTCATTCCTGTTTACATGTGATTCAGTGCGCTGTGATTTGAGCCCAGTCTTTTTTAATGTGCTCAAATCGCACCAAAGTCACACATGCACCAACTTTGGAACTGCACTGCAACCGGATCGCTTGGCACTGTGTTTGCAATGTCGTTAAGATTGCACTGACACCTGCTGCAGATCGCAAGGGCAGTGCGATTTGAATGCGGTACTCAAAATGTGAACCTAAGCTTAGATGAAATGAGAGTGCACTTCCAGGCTGTTTGGAGTTTGGAATGTTGCCTTAATGTTGTGTCCTAGTTAAAGTGTTGTGTTGAGTGCCATACACTTAACGCAGACAATAGTACTTTTCACAAAAGTGGTCATGTCTGCCCCTCGCAATGCCTTCCCCAGGAGTTGTACTGAATTTATACCCGGGTGTATCTCTATCTATTTAACCCTCTATTGTTGCTGGGACAAGACACTCCTCTAGCGTAAATGCGTTGGAAGACTAAAAAGTTGATACTCAAAATATTAAAGTACATTTTTTTTCCTCTTTAAAAGGACTATAGTCTCTTGGATTGTCTTGACCTCTCTGTGCCTGTGCACTTAATGTCCCATAGATGTTGATGGAATGTTACTCTTTCAGTATGTCTTTATACTTGTTTTAATGACAAGGATAGAATTAAATGTGTACATTTGATGCCTGTGCACAGCACACAGCAAGGGTGCTAGAAAAGGGTAGTAAAAGCTAAAGTGCCATTACTTAAGATCTGCTTAGTCCTGGAAGAATACCTGCTCTCTTGCTGCAGAAAGGAGAAGAGGGTCCTTCTGTGGCATCATTGGACCTGCTTGAACATTGCAGGAAAAATGGGGGAAAAAAGATCCCCCCTCAAGATACTGTGGGGCATTTGGTGGGTGGAGGGATTTGTAACCATACTGGTTGGAGGTCTGCAACAACAAAATGGTACCAAAACACTGCTATAGAGCCCATCCATAAAACGGCTTGTGTGATCTCCTAATATTCTTTTGATTTTAGTAGTAGAACTATAACAGTAGTGTAGCTGTTATCTGTATTTGAATGTGTCTGTGCTGTTCTCACAGGCTTCCAATGTCTTTCCAGGTGTTATCTTTCACACATCCCATTTCATTTCACTCAGCTGAAACCTTTGAATCCCTTCTGGGTTGTCTGAAAATGGATGATGAAAAGGTGGCTGAGGCAGCTCTGCAAATCTTTAAGAACACCGGAAACAAAATTGAAGATGATTTTCCTCACATTAGATCGTATGTTTTCATTTAAGAGTTTTTGTGTATATTCTGTGCTGTAGATTTATATGGTTAAAAAAGTTACGAGCTGCATGCAATTGGATTGCTTGAAAGGCAAACTTCACTCTGTTGCAGATGCAGACAGTAATTTTAGGTTTTAAAATATGATAAAATTACCAGGGGTTGACAATTATCACGTTTCTTCTCTTTCTAGTGTAATGGGTTAGAGGATAATAGTCAAGTTGTGCTTTGATGTTAGAAGCATGCGGACCCTAGAAACTGTTCATTGAATTTCCTTTTTTCCTTTTTTTTAAATACAATGATGTTAAAGGAGCAGTATGGCCAGAGCTGTTTTGACCATACTTCTCCTATGGATCACAGGAGTGCAGTTTGTTTTGCACTCCCGCCGTAAAACATTGTCAGACAGTCCTGGCTTGGGATCCTCCTAGAAGCCCCGACCAGCCACCTGGCTCAGCCTCTCAGCGATTCACCAGCTAGCTCCTAAATATCAAAAGGTGTTTATTGAAAACAAGCACTTTTAATTATATATTTGACAGTCCAAAAAGGGCAAATAAGAGCAGGTTATTTTTGAGGTGTATGTACCCTTTAGTACCGCAGTATGCATTGAAAATCTGTTTTACATTGATGTTATAGTGTATAGGAGAGTGGGTTGCAACCACTAACGGCATATGTATACTGTGCATGGGTATCAGAAGTAACTTTCTTTCTCATACATTAAAGGACACACGACTTTCACTGTTGTGTAGTGTTGCCATCTACAGGAGGATTGGACACTAGCAAACCAAAAACTGTGGGCGAGCGGAGTATAACCCCCCCCCCCCCCCCCCCCCCCCCCCGCACACACACACACTTTTTTTTTGCTAGTGTCCTAAGAGAATGGGTGTATTTTAGCTATCAGGCGCCGCATCTTACTCTGCTGGTCTAAACTTTGTGGGGATAGCTTAGAGGTGACACTGTTTTTCACATGGAGATCTTTTCAAACTCCTTTCGGGTAACAAGTTAGTCGTTAAGTGCTTTCCAGGTCAGCCAGCAATAGCCCCAGCACCTGCCCTGTCTCTGAAGACTTGCTCCATAGGCACCTATGAATTCCTTGCCTCCCAGATGGTTTTCACTGTGGGACTAAGCTCTAGTGTCATCCTCTGGGTGGAGTGTTGCACACATACCCCAAGCTGTCTATCTTACTATACAGCACTGAGAAAGCATTTCCCTGTTTACTTCTCCTGCTTCTTGCAATGAAACACTCCAATCTTTTGTCTGGCCTTCGAGGAACCACCAGAACAGCCCGGACTATTTGAGGCATAGACACCACTAGACCTCGGCTCTGAAGGTATACTTTGGTATCTGGCACCAAGCTGTCAGTAGAAGATTCTTTAAGTCCTGTAATTTGCGAGGTGGAGCCTTCCGTGGATCACAATTGTTTTTCCAGCACATCCCACAGATTCTCGATGAGATCTGGAAACATCTTAAGCCCCATACACACTATCAGTTTTCCTGACGGTTTTCTCATCAGGTTTACCAAAACCATGTAGTGCAAGGGCCTGCCTGATTGCATATAAATTGAAACTCTTGAGGTTTGACCTCATATTAGATGGTTTTGGTAAACCTAAAGAGAAAACCATCAGGAAAACTGATAGAGTGTATGGGGCTTTAAACTTGTGCTCTTCAAACCATTCTGGAACTATGTTTTGAAGTGTGGCACATTATCCTGTGCACAGAGAACACCAGCGGGGTATTCCGATTCCATTAAGGGGGTGTTCTTGGTCAGCAACAATGTTTAGGTAGGTGATATGTGTAACATCTAAATGAATAGCAGTACCAAAGTGTCCCAGTAGAACATTGCTCAAACTATCACACTGCCTTTCCCATACCGAATCCTGGTGCCAACTCTTCCCCAGTTAAGCAGTCCACATGCACCCGGCCATCCACATGATATAAACAATTGTGAGCACTTATTGCTTTTCACACAGGTCAGCATGGGCTCCGTGACCAGTCTGGGGCTACAAAACCCCCATACACCACAAACTGTGATGCCCATTTTTCTGCTTTTAACGAATATATCCCACTGACTTTCAGATTCCACTATAATAAGATATTTACTTAACCTGCCATTGGTCAAAAAATAATGGCTGATAAGTGTACATTAGCTGTGGAATTTTCTGTTCACCTTTTCTAATGCTCCTTTATGTTCTTGTTTTTAAGAGCCTTGCTTCCAGTTCTGCAGCAGAAGGCCAAGAAGGGGCCCATTCGTCAATCTAAATATTCCATCCATTGCATAAATGCTATATTTACCAGCAAGGAGACACAGTTTGCCCAAATATTTGAGGTTAGTGCATCGCCTGAGATTTCATTACATTACACTGTGTGATGTGTCTTTCGCATTTCTTAATGATTGCTTTACCTGCCAGTTATCTGTGAGCCTTGTTGCTGCAGCCCTTCCCCAGGGATGCAAAACAGTGTGGTATCTTTTTTTTTTTTCCCCAGCTTTTGATGTGGTGACTGTACATAATCATTCTCCCTGGGCTGCTGCTCATTTTATAGCTTGTGCTTTCATTGAGTGCTAGAATCTGTTATTTTCTCTGCTTACTGCCTGAAGATGACTATGTACATCCACAAACAGACATTTGCCTTAATCTTTTATACTGCATTTCAGATTGATGCAATCCTAGAAGATCAGAGTGGTGTATTGTGAATTTCAGCGTTTAATGTGATTCAAGGATTGAATATTTCTTTCAGTACTGTTGTATGTTTCTTTGTTTTTTTTCTTTCGGCCTATATTTACAGTTCTCACAAACATTAAGGGCCAGTTCACACCACATGCAGTCCACCAAAAACGCATTGGAAAGTAGGTCATAATGTTTTCAATGGCATAGACCGCACTAGTGCATTCCAGTTCCAGGAAGAAAAAAAAGAGCATGCTGCACTTTTCCTGCACTGGACTGTACTGGAACACTGTAAAACGCATTTAAAAACTTACTAGAAAGCACCTGGTCACACCAAAATAGCACTGGAACACACATCCTTATTTAAGATTATGAAAAAGGGGAAATATTTTACTGGACTGCATCTAAAACGCACTGGAACGCATCAAAAACGTGCATGCAGAAAAGCATATGGAACGTATCCGGACTGCGTTTCTATGGTGTGAACTGGCCGCAAGGCTCCATTCACACCTAAGCATTTGTAACCTTGGACGGAATTGCTCTGCCTGGTTCGATTTTTGCTGCAGTTTGCAGAAGCTTCTGCTCTTTTTTGAGCACCAAGCTTCGAACATTGCGATTTCGTCGTGATTGCAGCACAATTTATCGCCCGCCAATTGTGACAAAATCTCACCTCGGTTTGGGTGCCATTTAACAAGTAATGGCATTGCAATTGCGTCCAGTGTTTTGTTGCGATTCTGGAAACACTGGTAGAATCGTGGCGATTCGCAGCGCCTATGTGTGAATGGAGCCCAACTGTCAATGCAGAAAAATATGTAGCACATAAGAGTAAGGGTGCTATAGAACAGTTGCCTAAAGATATGATCTGTTAAATGTGGTAAGGTGTAAGATATTTAGGAGGTGGGCTTTCTTTTATAAAAATTTTGTCAGGTGGACGAAGGTAGTCAAGACCCTAATCCTGTTTTAATTCTGATATGAAGGCTTATTTGAATATGTTACACTGATCCTTTACCTTTAGTAATATGGGTCAATGTTTTTAGTACAGACATGCCAGTCTCACCACAGAGTTCTAAAGACAAGAAACCACTATAGACTTGATACTGTTTAATTCATTGAGGGCATTGTGATATTATTATTTATTATAGTACAGGATTTATATAGCGCCAGCAGTTTACATAGTGCTTTACAGTAAAGAGCGGTCTGTACAATTACAATACAGTTTAATACAGAAGAAATAGGAGGGGCCTGCTCATGGAGCTTACAGTCTAAAGGGCTCATGTCTCCCTGTTAACCGTGTGTGGTGAGGGTCCCAGCGTGTACTGTACCACATACCTAACAAGGGAATGCGGATCATGTGCTGTCTGCCACTTCCTTCTGGAGGATAAAAAGAATTTTCCTACATTTTAGAAATTCTTTAACTTGGTCACTTCAAAATCTGTAGAAGTGATTGGGCAACCAGGTTATATTTTTACAGCCATCCAGATGGCTGCTGCCTAAAAGTACAAAGCCCACATAGAGGACACGTCTTTTTCAGTTAAAAGGTTACAGTATAATGTTACTTAGTTTGCTTATCCATGGCAGCTTTCGCTTCACTGTTCATTTGTGTACTGTATTATACTTTCCTAGAAGATCTTCATTATATTGCTTCTCTGGCACCACACCGACCTTTTCAGAAACCTCAAATGACTTTTCTGTATGTTATGAAGAAGGGGAGGTGTTCTGTAGTGCCATGGAGTTCATGCAGAACTAACATTGTTTGTAATTTCAATACAGCAGAGGCAGTGTTCGCCAGCCTGAGCAAAAAGTTAGGAGCCCTCCTTTTTATTTTTATTTTTTAAGCACTTTATGCTTTGTGTGCAATTTAGATTTCAGTACTTTGCTTTTCTGCCTAATTGTATTAAGAAATTAGTTCAGTTAAAGCATAGCTACACTGCAGTGTTTGTATTTGGGACGATGACTGCTTTCATGAACTTTTTCTCATTTTCTTATGTTCAGCCACTTCACAAAAGCTTGGATCCAACCAACCCTGAGCAGCTCATCATATCCCTTGTTTCCATTGGTCACATAGCTCAGCTGGCTCCTGATCAGTTTGCTTCTCCTCTTAAGTCTATGGTGGCCAATTTTGTGGTGAAGGATTTGTTGATGACTGACCGAGTAAGTTGATAGTCTGCATTCCTTTTGTACATCCATCTGCTTCCTGTCTCAGGTTTTCCCTCAATTAAAGTTTTTGCTGCCAAAATGTTTTATACTATATTGTCAAAAGTATTGGGGCGCCTGCCTTTGCACGCACATGAACTTTAATGTAGCTCTAACGGCTTCAACTCTTCTGGGAAGGTTGTCCACATGGTTTAGGAGTTTGTCAATAAGAATGTATGACCATTCCTCTGGAAACACCTTTGTGAGGTCAGACACTGATGTTGGAAGAGAAGGCCTAGCTAGCAGTCTCACTTGAATTCATCCCAAAGGTGTTCTATCGGGTTGAGGTCTGAACTCTGTGTGAAGGCCAGTCAAGTTCCTCCACCCCAAACTCGCTCGTCCATGTCTTCTTATGGACCTTGCTTTGTGCACTGGTCCAAATCATTGGGAAAAGGCCAAGGGCCAGTTGTTAATTGTCTATTTTATCATATGTATAAAAATAGAAAACCAAATGCAATAAATAAAACATTAAAAAACATACAAATAGTCCATCCAAACATGTTTGGATGGACTATTTGCATGTTTTTTTTATATATTGCATTTGGTTTTCTAGTTTCATACAGATGGTAAAATAGACAATTTATTAATAACAATTGCGCCAATTCCCATTTTTGACAACACTTTCAAATCTTGATGGGCTCACCACCATTACAGAATAAAAGAGGCCCTATTTTGTGTAGAGAAACCACTGTTAGGAGGATGATTCGAACTATTCAAAATAACAAGTTTAGGAAAGTAGTGACAGAGTATAGTCCAGTGTCCATGGGACAACCACCACGCTGTGCCACTGGTGTCTCTGCTTAGCTGGGCCCCCAGTCCAGCTGTATGTGTATCCAACACAGAATACAAGAGAGAGGGTTGGAACGCTCTTGGAGCGTAGCGCCAAGCATAAGGACATCAGTGACCTCATTTATTTTATCGATCAAAATGTGGGTAACTTTTATTTTGTGTCCAATTTTTTTTAATCAGTCTGCACTTAGAGGCACCTCTGCATCTTTTACATGACACGTGAAGGTTACTTCTACCTCCTTTCCTGAGGCTTGCCTTGAGTTACGGACAGCAGTCAGCACAAAGTAGAGAGTTCCTACCCTCTCTCTTGTATTCTGTGTTGGATACACATACAGCAGGGCTGGGGACCCAGCTAAGCAGAGACACCAGTGGCACAGCGTGGTGGTTGTCTTATGGACACTGGACTATACCTGTATGCCTATTTTGTTGATCAAAATGTGAGTTACTCTCCTATTTTGTGCCAGTTAAATTCTGCACTTGGAGGCGCATGTGCAGATTTTCCTTTTTATTGTTGTGTTGGACTGGGGGCTGCTTGACCATGAAATTGACCAGTCATTCGTGGTGAAAAAATGGATATGTTTCAGTTAATGGGAAACTTATGTCAAAAAGACTTGCCACATTATAGGGAAAGTGTTTTTGTGCCTTAACCATGACAAATTTACCTTTTTTGTCTGGAACTCCTCCTGAGAAATACTGCAATTTCTGATATGCAAGTGGTCCCAGGTACTCCTGGGATTAGCCTCATATATATCTTTAGTATGAGACCTAGGAAACTTCTGCCTCTGACTGCTAGTCTGATAAGAGTTGGTGATGTCACTACTGTGATGCGCACTGTTCTCCTTGCTAAAGGCATTGATAGGAATCGAAAGCCCTGCCTCGTCATAGTGCAGAACAAGGCATGGTATGTCAGTAATGAGGGGGTAAAAAAAATAGGCTGTAGTGACCCCACAGGAAATGCTGGTGACTAGTCCTTTTCCGTCTGCCTTGGCACACATTTCACAGTTCAGCTCCTCCTTAGAATATTACAGAAAACATCTTTGCGGTTTAAAGAAAAACTAACAATTGTGGATCTAGTTTAATGTGTATCTCTTTTATATATATTTCCTTTTTTTTTTTAAGTGTCCTGGCAGAAAGACTACTAAGCTCTGGGTTCCCGATGATGAAGTGTCGCCTGAAACATTAGTGAAGGCAAGTAAAAATTTTAATCTAGCATGTATTGTTGGTAATGGCCCAGTCAGAACCATCAATTGTAATTCATTAAGATATTGTGAACATTCGTGCGTTGTGCCTCTTATTTTCCATGGCACACAAACGCACTTTAAATGCACACGTTGCAATTAACAGTAAGGGTACCTTGTGCTCTGGTGCACAACATCTAAAAAATGGTCCAATACAGACTTTGTCTGATTTGGTATGTTGGCAGCCCAGCGGGCTGCCATAACACTATGCAAATTAACACAGAATGCACCGCAACAGGCTGGGAAGATCTGAAATGGTCCTAAAGGTTTTACTTTCACATATATTCATTATATCTCATTGTAAGGCTGGATTCACATATATGCAAATTTGATGCGTTTTGAACTGCATCCGATTCACATGACAAGTGAACCAAACCGGCTTTCTATGGAGCCGTTCAGATATCTGTTGGTCGGCCTCAGTGCGTTTTTCAAAGGTGTCTGTACAATTTTAGGTCCGGTTCAAATGCAATTATTAAATGTCATGCACGTAACAAATTCACACCCGACTCACACCTGAACCAATAAACAAAACTTCACCAGACACCTTAAAAAAAAATCGCACTGAAACCGTGCCTGTACATTTGTGAATCGAGCCTAAGGGTTGCTGCCAGCCTTTAAAGTTCATTCTGCTTCTTTAACCACTTAAGACCCGGACCAATATGCTGGCAAATGACCCAAGGGGTTTTTGCGATTCGGCACTGCGTCGCTTTAACAGACAATTGCGCGGTCGTGCGACGTGGCTCCCAAACAAAATTTGTGTCCTTTTTTTCCCACAAATAGAGCTTTCTTTTGGTGGTATTTGATCACCTCTGCGGTTTTTATTTTTTGCGCTATAAACAAAAATAGAGCGACAATTTTAAAAAAAATGCAATATTTTTTACTTTTTGCTATAATAAATATCCCCCAAAAATATATAAAAAAACATTTTTTTTCCCCAGTTTAGGCCGATACGTATTCTTCTACATATTTTTGGTAAAAAAAATCGCAATAAGCGTTTATCGGTTGGTTTTTTCGCAAAATTTATAGCGTTTACAAAATAAGGGATATTTTTATTGCATTTTTATTAATAATTTTTTTTTTTACTACTAATAGCGGCGATCAGCGATTTTTTTCGTGACTGCGACAATATGGCGGACACTTCGGACAATTTTGACACATTTTTGGGACAATTGTCATTTTCACAGCAAAAAATGCATTTAAACTGCATTGTTTACTGTGGAAATGATAGTTGCAGTTTGGGAGTTAACCACAGGTGGCGCTGTAGGGAATGTGTGCCCTAATGTGTGTGTTTACAACTGTAGGGGGGTGTGGCTGTAGGTGTGACGTCATCGATCGCGTCCCCCTATTACAGGGATGACGCGATCGATGCTCCGGCCACAGAGAAGCACGGGGAAGCCGTGTGTACACACGGCTCTCCCCGTTCTTCCGCTCCAGGGACGGATCGCCGCACTGCAGCGGCGATCGGGTCCGCGAATCCCGCGGACCCGGTCCTGGAGCTTCGGACCGGGTCGCGGGCGTGCGCCCGCGACCCACGGCTGGGTACTAAAACCAACGTATATATACGTTGATGTGCCCAGCCGTGCCATTCTGCCGACGTAAATGTGCAGTAGGCGGTCCTTAAGTGGTTAAAGACCGTTTTGTTCAGAAAAAATATTTAACGTAAGTACGAAGAATGTTCATCCCAAATATAATTGAGCAATAAATTTCTATTTTGAATAGCACTTTTAAAGAATAGAACGCATAATCCATGCATCTGGCCTAGTAATATTGGCCATATATTTTTTCTTTTTTTTATATAGTTCGTTTTCCATTTTTAAATAATTCCTTTCATTACTTAAAACTGCTAAACTAGGAATTGTAAATTAAATGAAAAGTACCAGTAGGCACACCGGATATCTTCTTGGGTGCTTTAGTATGTAAAAAACGTAATCAAGAAACTTTAATCTATGGGCCACTGCCATGTGACTTTGTAAGGCCACTGATCACATTGCTGGACCAGTATGAAGTTGGAAATTATTTGGGGGGGGGGGGGGTGAGCTGGTAATCCTTTGTGCAGCAGTGAGATCCTGGAAGACATCTGCAAGTACAGTATGTACAGACCTGGGTGCCTTCTTTTTGTTTGCATTACCAGCTTAGCTACTTTATAATATCTAGAAAAGGGGTCTCAAACTGAAACTGGTGGCCCTATAGCTGTTGCAAAACTACAAGTCCCATCATGCCTCTGCCTGTGGGAGTCATGCTTCTAACTGTCAGCCTTGCAATGCCTCATGAGTCTTGTAGTTTCACAACAGCTGGAGGCTCGCCAGTTTGAGACCCCTAATCTAGAACATTGGTTCCATCTGAAAAAAAATTGTGTTTTTACACTAGATGGCCATCACTAGTGATCATAGACTTCACATTTTTCACGATAGTTTTTATAGTATTTACCCAAATTACTGTATGCCTTTTTATTAAGGGAATGTTTTCAGAAACCTTTTATTTATTTTTTATGTAGATGCAAGGCATTAAAATGATGGTGCGCTGGTTACTAGGCATGAAGAATAACCATAGTAAGTCTGGAACATCTACACTACGACTTTTAACGGCAATATTACATGCTGATGGAGATTTAACTGAACATGGGAAACTAAGGTAAACCAGTCCTTCAAATTCTCAATTATAGTTGTCTATATTCTGATTCTAATGTTCAAGAACCTTTCATTTATCTCTCTCCCCCACCCCCAATGTGTATGTGCACACTAAAATACCAGACCGAGTAGGCATTTGTGCCCTAACCTATGTTTCGTCTTTTTGTGCAGTAAACCAGATATGTCACGGCTCAGGCTGGCAGCTGGAAGTGCAGTTGTGAAGTTGGCACAGGAGCCTTGTTACCATGAAATTATAACTCTGGAGCAATACCAGTTGTGTGCGTTAGTGGTCAATGTATGTATATTCTTATTTTTGTCCCCTACAGATCATTTTACTAAAATGAAAGTTATGCATTTACCTATATATTGTAGTTTTATTTGTTTTTTACTTCTGTTAGATATGGACACATATCTCCATGCACTTTGGTTTTTTTCCTACTGAGAATGTGTAAAGTTAAGAGTAAGGTATGGTCTATCGCAGCTACAGATGTTCATGTTTTTGGGGCCTGATTTCCTTCCCTGTATTTTGTAATAATCAGCCTCTACTGCTAGCTGTTGAACAAAATTCTTAATCGTACGGTACAGGACAGGAAGTCAAAGACCATAGGTGATTGGACGTTAACAAAAGCTTTGCTTAGAATATCCCTCCCCCATCCCAGTGCACCCACTACAGTAGGTCTCCATTTTTCTGCATACGTCCTTAGGTGATGGAGCGTTTCTCCTATGGAGAAATTTTCTTCACTTTTTGTCACTACTATCAAGATCCAACTGCTTGTCTTGGGGCTTGCTAGTGGGTTCTAGATCAGTTGCCCTCAATGTACGTTGTGGTAGGGCTGACCGGCAAGGTTTTCTTCGGGAGCTGGATTGTGCATTCGGCACTAACCCTGTTCGTTTAGTTAATCCAGTGTTTCTCAATTCCAGTCCTCACGCCCCCCCAACAGGTCAGGTTTTCAGGATTTCCATTATTTTGCACAGGTGATTTGATCAGTTTCACTGCCTTAGTAATTCCCACAGCCTTTTCATCTTAAAGAAATTCTGAAAACATGACCTGTGGGGGGGGGGGGGGGGGGCGGCGTGAGGACTGGAATTGAGAAACACTGCGTTAGTCGTAAGGTGCTATTCCGGTCCAGGGCCATGTTTGTTCCTATAGCACCCAGACCTTAAATTCACATATGCAGAATCTTGTGGCCAAAAACCTGGACAGCTAAAGCTGCCTGTAAAAAGCGCCTCCCATACATGAGACACTTGACCAGCTTATATAAGATATCACAAGAGGGATGGTTTTACTTGCACAGTTGAACATTTCAAACCCCCCTTTATTCAGGAACCTCTACCTCAAAATGCAGAACACCTAACCACTCTACCCAGGCTTCAACTTCTAAAAAAGATCAGCCTTTCCTTTAAGTGCAATTTATGGGCCATAAAACCTACCAAGTCTTCCCCAAAGCCCAATGAAGAAAAAACAGCAGAAAGGGGGATGTCTGTTATAGTTTTGCTCCTCTCTGGGTCACAGATGTTCCAGACCTATGGATTCAGTTGGTGGTTTCAAATGATTACTAAATAGAGTTCAAAGCTCTACCCCTCACTGCTTTCTTTGATCAAATCGGCCAAGGAAAGTCAGATTTACAGCATCAGATGTTTTTTCACCTTAATGCATAGATTGCATTAAGGCGAAAATTTTTACTTTACAACTCCTTTAAGGTAAAAAACGTTTTTAGGTTAAGTAACGCTTCAACCACTTCCGGACCGCCCCCAATGGGTATATGTTGCTACATTCCCGTTAAATATCGGCATATGGCTGCCATAACCCTGGTATTTGTTTAAAGGGTTTGTAAAGGAAAACCTTTTTTTAACCTTAATGCAGTGCTGTTTTCATGTCCTCATTGTTCGTTTTTGCTCTCAAGTTGCTGTAATCTTTCTCTGATCTCCACACTTCCTAATTGTCTGTTTCCTGATCACCACAGTACTGAGAGCTTTCTCTCTGTGGTCACTAATCAAGGAGGTGTGATTACTGTGTGTCTAAAACCTCTCAGCACCAATCTCTTTAGTTTTCCAAACATCACATCAGATGCCAATACAGGGCCAATCCGATGCCAATCCTGTCACTCTGATGTACATCAGAGTGGCGGGAACAGCATGCAAAAACAAAACTGAAACCTCAGGTACATTATATGATTCCTTTTTAAAACGATTAAAAATAGATAAAAATCAATCAGTTAACTATTATGTCTCTATACTCTGTAAACAGTCATTTCAGCAAAACATTGTTTTTCCTTTACAACTCCTTTAAATTGCAGGCTGGCTGCTTTAGCATAAAAGTGGTCTCAGCGGAGCTGTGGGCAGCCGCAGCAAGATGGCCCCCACTCGACTCTATGCCCTTAGAGGAACGGAGCAACGTCGAACGTCACTTACGCCCTCTGGCCTTAAAGGGACACTTATTTTTTTTTTTTTTTTTATCGCTTGAAGTGTAAATGTGACATCTGATGTCTCTGGTGTCTGCTGCCACTAGGAGGGGAAAAAAGGATTTTAATTTGTAAACAAGTGTCAGAAATAGTCTTGGTCCTTAAAGCGGATCTCCACCCTAAAGTGAAGATCCGCTGATCGGAACCCTCCCCCCCTCCGGCGTCACATTTGACACCTTTCAGGGGGGTGCAGATACCTGTCTAAAGACAGGTATCTTCACCCACTTCCGGCTCGCAGTCTCGGGCAAAAGTCGGGTTTTTCCCGTTGTGTGCTGGGAACTCTTGGCTCCCAGCACACAGCGGGAGCCAATCGGCGGGCGCAGCGCGACTCACGCATGCGCCGTAGGGAACCGGGCAGTGAAGCCGCAGCGCTTCACTTCCTGGTTCCCTCACCGTAGATGGAGGGGGGAGCAGCAGGGTGACGAGCGGTCACTCGTCCTCTGCTGCGGACGCCGCTGGACTTCAGGACAGGTAAGTGTCCTAATATTAAAAGTCAGCAGCTGCAGTATTTGTTGCTGCTGGCTTTTAATATTTTTTTTTTGCTGAACCATCCGCTTTAAGTGGTTAAATTCCAGAGATTACTATGCCTCACATTCTGGCCTTCCTGCAATCCAGTCTTGAACACAACTTGGCCTTAGGGCCCTTTCACACGGAGCGGATCCGTATTGATCTGCTCCGTATGCCCGTTTGCTTAGCGGGGATTCCTCCGTAAAATCCCTGCTGAGCTGTCGGCTGACAGGGTGGTCCCTGCTTGCTGTGCAGGGACCGCCCTGTCTTTCCTCCGCTCTCACCTATGGGGAATCGGATGAATACGGACCGTATGTTCATATTTATCCTATCCAATTCACCAGACGGAAGAAAAATAGGGTTTTTTTCCGTCCGAAAATACTGAGCTTTACGGAGGCGGATTTTTACGGATGTTAGCGGATGCTCATCCACTAATGTCTGCGATCCCATAGGGAAGCATTGTAGTCCGTAAACGGACGTATGAAAAAACGGACGAACAGTCCACACGTGTGAAAGGGCCCTAAGGGATTCTGAAGGAACAACCTTGTGCATTCTCCTTTTTTTGCTTCACCCTTGCTTCCTTGGAATCTCTACTCCCTCCTGTTATGCAGAAAACCTTTGGCCTCATCAGGAATAGTCTAGTCACTTAGAGCAGTGGTCATCAATCCTGTCCTCAGGGCCCACTAACAGGCCAGGTTTTATGTATTACCTTGGGGAGATGCAGACTAGAATACTACAATCACAGGGCAGCAAATGATATCACCTGTGATGTATTTCAGTTATCTTGCAAACCTGGCCCTGAGGACAGGGTTGATGACGACTGACTTGGAGCATCTATCCTACAAAGTAGCCATTTTGCTTGCTACCATGTCTGTCAGACATGTCCCTCAGTTGACAGCCCTTTACTGTAAGGATTTCCTCATACTTCACAAAGACAAGTTTCCTGTATGCTGTCCTTCCTAAATTGGTATCAGTCTTCCACCTCAGTGAGGACAGAGTCCTACCATCCTTATCCCTTGCTCTAATGCGTTCAAAGAAAACCTCTCTTCATTGCCCTGATGTAATTGCAGCTATCTGAGTCTACATCTAAGCTACAGCTTTGATCAGACGGATAGATTTCCTATTTGTCCTGTCCTTAGGACCCTGCAAGGGACACCTTTCTTCCTAGTCTGCCATCAGGAGATGGGGAAAAAAATCTGATGTCTAGTGCTTACTCTCGCAGACCCTGAATGGTTCTAGGGGTTCCCAGTGGGCATGCCCTTTAAAAGCTTACCAGTGTCTAATTACCTAGAGTTATGAGCCTATAACTTAAGGTTTGAGTGCTTTGCTTGTGCCCTGTACTGTACTTCAAGATATAGAATTTACAGGTCAAATGTCCTGCTTTTTTTTTTAAAACACTGATCAATATTATAAAAGCATGATTTTTCTTTCTATTTTTTTTCTATGTCGATTTACATATAAATATATATTTTAAAAGAGAATATTACTAAAAGCCCAGTTTGTCTATCAAATGTCCCCTCCCAAAAAAAGAAAATTCTCACCAAATAAACAGGACCATAAAAAGATTTATTTTAGGGCTGCAACTAACAATTATTTGCATAATCGATTAGTTGGCTGATTATTATTTTGATTAATTGGTTAATAACCTTAGTGTGGTGTATAATTTAGCTAATATGTAAAGTTAAAAAAAAAGCAATTTATTATTAAATACCTATATGCAGTGGTAAATACAAATAACCAACTACCGTATTTATCGGTGTATATCGCGCACTTTTTTCCCCTTAAAATAAGGGGAAAATCGTGGGTGCGCGATATACGCCGATAGCCGCTTCCCGCGCTCAGTTTGAATGGAGTGGCCGACTTATACCGAGTGCAGTACACTCGGGTACATTCGGCTAGGCTCGGCTTCGCTCGTGCTCACGCATAAACGTCAGAGCGTGAGCACGAGCGAAGCCGAGCCTTGCTAAATGTACCCGAGTGTACTGCACTCGGTATATGTCGGCGGAGGCGTTCGAACTGAGCGCGGGAAGCGGGGATTCGACTTGAGGCGTGTGCTGGAGAAGCCGGGAGGACACCACCGAGGCCGCAGACGGACGCCGGACCGAACGCTGGACGCTGGGCAAGACACCAAAACTGTAAGTAATAAAATCTTATAACATTTTTTTTTTACAGGAATTTCATGGCAACTTTTGGGGTGCGTGCTATACGCGGGACCGTGCTATACCCCAATAAATACGGTATATGGTTAGGGAGCAAAATCTCTTATCCACTCTGAGAATAACAGACAGAAGGGATATACTGTATATACTATTAGAGGTTGAATCTGGTTATCATCGGAGATCAATTTTTTTTTTTATTTAAAGAAAAAAAAAGTTAGACCGTTTTTGCAGATATTCAGACGGAACTGTAATATATTATATACTGGTCATACGAAAACAATGTCTTCCTTCAAAAAAAAAAAAAATGTAATTTTAAGACCGTTCCTTCTAATTTCTAATCGTTAGTGGGGTTAAATCGACATTCGTTTTCAACCACAGTGGTGGTGATATTTAGAAATTGAAAACTTGGTCAAAAGGAACATTTCAGACAATGTGTGTGTATGGTTTTCGTTTAGAAATTACATTTGTTTTAAAACTGAATGGTAAAATAAAGTGAACATTTTAAACATTCTTTTATTTAGCGAATGTTCAAAGATTTTGTGTATGAATATTCTCTTTGATTCAGTTTGCTTTTGATCTGTTTCTGCAGTGATTTTTGCTGTGCGGTTTGATTTTTGCGCACATGATTTTGCTGCGATTTGCGTTTTTTTTTTCCAATTTTTTTTTTCTTTGCATATTTGTTGTTGGGGAGATTAAAAAACACAAATTGCTGCAAAACCGCACTATATTCTGCAGTTTCTCCATAGCAGTATATTAAAACAAAAAAAACGTTTTGCATTGAAAAAAGTCCTTGACCTTTTCCAAATACGCAGTAGCTGAAAAGCATAGATGTAAATGTGTCCCATAGGAAACCATGTTAAATGAACTGTAGTGTGTTTCTGCAAAAAGCACCAAAAAAGACAGATGTGACCCAGGCCTAAGACTTTAAGTAACAGCAGAATGCTCTTTTTTGTATCACCTGTCATAATGGGGTAAAAAATAAATAAATAGCCCTTTATAGTACAAAAAGAGCAAATAATCGCTACTAGAAGGGGTTCATTTTTTGTCACTGTGGTACAGTGAAAGTAATAATACATAGTCAGACATGAAGCTATATGAAGGGTGGCATGGAGATCTAAATCGTTTATATTAAAGTAGTACTAAAAACTGAACTATTTTATTTTTTATTTTTTCATGGATATGATCATTTTTAATATAATGTACAATACTGGTAAAAGTTTACTGTAAATGTAATTGCTTCTTTTACCTCCAGTCTATCAGCCTCCACCTTCTCTGGGTTCAGATGCTGATCTTCCCTGAGTTTTTTTTGTTATTTAACACTTGTTTGTTGTTTTTAACAAAAAATAAATAAAAATGTTATACTTGCCTGCTCGGTGTAATGGTTTTGCACAGGACAGCCTGGATCGATCTCTTCTAGGGTACCCCACCGACACCTCTTTCTTCTCCTCCTGCCTCCAGAGTGCACCCAATAGTAAGCTGCAGAGTATAGTATAGCGTGCCCTATTAGCAAGGCTCTATGGAGCAGCGGGTGTCGACGGACAATTGTCCATTGACACCTGTCAACATCCGATCCACTAAAAACAGATGGCTGGGGATCTGTCCCCCATCTATCTGGCGAATAAATGGCAGTGTGTCGAATAAATGGCAGTGTGTCTGTGTCCGCTCTGCATAAGCAGAACAGACATGGACCAGCCATCTGCCTGCTCAGCTGGGATCATCGAGCAGATGGACTCAAACTGCGCCCTCCCCATGTGTAAGGGGCCTAAATGTATGAGGGCTGAAGTAGTTCATGGTTTCTGTCAGTATCGGTTTCCCGTCTCCCTTTTCACCATACTTTTTAAAGAATAAAACCGTTCATGTTGCGCAAAACATTGCATTCCAAAGGTTTCACTGATAAAATTAGTAGTACTTCAAATTGTTTTATGTTTTTCAACAGGATGAGTGTTATCAAGTCCGACAATTATTTGCCCAAAAACTACACAAAGGCCTTTCCAGGTTAAGACTGCCACTTGAATATATGGCTGTCTGTGCCCTCTGTGCTAAAGATCCTGTGAAAGAGAGGAGGGCACATGCCAGGCAATGCTTAGTAAAAAATATCAACGTTAGAAGAGAATATTTAAAACAGCATGCTGCAGTAAGTGGTAAGTGAGATTAACCGTTGTAATGCCTCCCTTGTTTGAGGTATATGTGGATGTTTAATTGAAGTAGTGAAAATACATTCTTTTATTTTATTTATTTTTAGAAAAGCTGCTGTCTCTTCTGCCAGAGTATGTTGTCCCATATACAATTCACCTACTTGCACATGATCCAGATTATGTGAAAATTCAGGACATTGAACAACTAAAGGACATAAAAGAGTAAGCATGTTCTATATTCATTCCTCTATTACACTGTGTGTGTGTGTGTGTGTGTGTGTGTGTGTGTGTGTGTGTGTGTGTGTGTGTGTGTGTGTGTGTGTGTGTGTGTGTGTGTGTGTGTGTGTGTGTGTGTGTGTGTGTGTGTGTGTGTGGTTTTTTTTTTTTTTTTTTTTTTTTTTTAGAAGAAACAATAGACATAAAATTAGATTGTAGTCAGAAAGCATGGCAATATTAGTCTATTGACACATTTATTGGTACATCAAGCAGCAGTTTTTGAGTCATAAAGAAAACAAGTACCATTAAAATGAGAAGAAAATTAAAAAGTATGAGATCACATAGCAAACTCAAAACTGCTGCTTTTATAAAAGCCCAATCCACAATGTATGTAATGTCAAAAAGCAGTGGTTATGGCTAAGAAGATTATGGGTTAAATGATGTCATCCAAAAGAGGTCCCCCACCACCAGTGTATAGCCAATGAGCACTTGTGGGAAGGCAATGACTTCCATTTTCAGAGTAGTCAAAAAAGCTCAGACAGCATGAAAACCAGCATATTTATACAAGGTTCCTCTGGTTAGCATTAATAACGAACTTGTGTGAATACCACATGAAAAAAGGGGGGGAAGTGCTCCCAATAGTGTAAATCAGTAAAAAAGATTTATTCAAATAAAAACTCAGTATGAACAGCAGTGCTTATCTTTATACAGGCTCCACTGAATCTCGGGACAGTGCACGATGTCCAGGTGTCTAGCACCACCCTACGCATTTCAACAGACGTGACATCTTCAGGGGCTTAGACGTGCAACGTCCACCACAAACTATATATCATAGACTAACCGGAAAAAAGATGGAACCGTTCCCCCACCCTTGATGTGTTGGGGGCAGTGCACTCGTATGGATGTCAGATTGGGAGCGGCGGCTGCTGCATTCCAATTGACAGCTATGGGAGTGCCTGCTTGTGGATACATGGAACACCTGTGCTTCCCTGTGCGGGTATACATAGCCCTCAGATGGGGCAGGGATGTATACGTAAAGACTTCATAAGGTTTCTGCTTCTACTTTAAAAACAGGGCAGATACCTGTGTGAAATGCTCTTAGTCATAACCAAGTACTGTGTTTATTGGCATATAACACTCACTTTTTTGCCCTGAAAATAGAGGGTAAACTGTGTCTGCGTGTTATACGCAGGGGGCTGTGGAAAGTTTTTTTTCCTGAAACTTCCTTCTTAAAGTTAGGGTGCGTGTTATACTCCGATAAATATCTTCTATCTTCTAGGAAGATCAAATATGAGTTTATTTTTTTTTTTCATTTGTCTCCCACCATTTTTTTGCTCTTTACCTCCGTATTTCTCCTATACATTTTTACCAAAAATGTTGCCTTATTTATTTTTTTACAAGGTGCTTGTGGTTTATTTTGGAGATTTTAATGTCGAAGAATGAAAATAACAGCCATGCTTTCATTAGAAAAATGGTGGAAAACATTAAACAAACAAAAGATGCACAAGCTCCGGATGACCCCAAAATGAATGAGGTGTGTTTTAATTTCCTTATAGAATTGAGATGCTGTACATACATCAGAAATTCAGGGTTGATTTTGTTTGTTTTGCAGAAACTATATACAGTATGTGATGTAGCAATGAATATAATTATTTCAAAGAGTACAACCTACAGTTTAGAGTCTCCTAAAGATCCAGTATTACCAGCACGGTACTTCACACAGCCAGACAAGGTGAGTTAAGTAGCTTTCAAAAAATCGAAGAATGTTTTTTGAGCAAGAAAAATGGCGCCTCTTATTTCAGAATCTAGCTATGCCTTTCAGAACAAAATAAACCTTTATCATACTCTACCTATTACCGAGTAATAGCATACACACACACACTGCTAAAACCAAGTTGCATTTACTTATCTTAAACAACAGTATCAGTAATGCAAATGTTGAATTTTCCTCATGTGTCCAGTCCACTCAGCAAGTTCTTTGGCCTGCAGGTCATTGAAATTGGATATTACATCCATTTTCACCACTTGACCGTCGCAAGATTTTACCTCCATGACCAGGGCATTTTTTTGCTATTTGACAGAATGTAAATATTCTTCAGCACACCTAGGAATCTTCAATTGCATCCAAACTTTTATAATTGAAGAAAGATCACATCACAAACGGTGTGGTGCACTAGCTATGACTAGCTGAGGAATCCGGATGAATATAAAACGGTTCCTCTGTGAATAGTTTTGTGGAGATTAGGGTTAACCCGTTGTTATGAATCCTGCACAACAGGGACACTTCACCATGTGTGTACATGCCCTTCCTGCATGGCAGTTAACACAAATTAGGTTATGGATCCTGATGTTTTTTTCACAAATGCTTAAAGAATAAGAGTACCTTTTTGTAACATTTTACACCCACATTCAGGGTGTAACAGGTTACAGATGCACCGGCCCAGGCAACCCGATTCCCTGCTCGCTGTGACAATCTAAACAAAACACATCCATGCTGACAGTGTTCTGTGAATGTGAAAACTACTAGCCGCTGCTAGCTTGTAGTTCTCAGTGTACTATATAAACATAAAAATACAGCGCTTTCCTTAACAAGCTACACCAAAATGCACATGGTCAATTTCTCTTTGGAAAAACAATCCTTGATAGAGTAAGAACAGAGATACTGAGTAGAAACAAGCCACCGCCTCTTACTAAATACGGTTGACCACCCTATAGATGGATGTATACACTGCGGACCTCGAGTGGTGTGTTTCTCACTGGGGAGACCCCATTAGTGTGATTATTTGGCTCTGGAATGACCCATAACTGACAGTTTAGCTGAAGTAAGGGATCTCCACTGGAGCTGCCTGGAGAGTGCCAATGCTTGTATTTGACCCTCTGCATTCGGGTGGTCAACCGTATTCGGTAAATATGAGCTACGGCGTGTTCGCAAACTCCACGTGCAGAGCCGACAGGAAGTCGGCACTGCGCTAATCACAGGCAGTGACTTTGTCCCAATCGGGAAATGTCTCACTGCCTGTGATTAGTGCAGTGCCGACTTCCTGGCGGGATCTGCACGTGGGGTTTGCGAACATGCCGGAGCTCATCCTTGGTATTCGGTAAGAGGCTGTGTGTGTGCAGTTGGAGGTGGCTGTTTCTACTCAGGATCTCCTATCAAGAACTCTTTTTTTTTTTTTCAAAGGGAAGTTGACTTTATGTGAACTTTGGTGCAGTTTGTTAAACTATAATTTTTTGTTTGTGACCAGCAAATGTGTTAGCAGCTTTCTACTCAAAGTAGTGAGTCTGAGCGCAGGTATTTTTTATATATATATTTTTTTAGTTCTCAATGTACTACTAAAGCGCTGTTAGGCACTTTAGTAGTTCATTGAGTCATCCTGCCAAAGTGTAACTGCCTGCCCATATCAGAGATACAGGCAGAAAGCTACATAGACAGTCTGCAGGAACGTGGCATTATACTTATGATGAACGTTTCCTTTATGATGGCATTCGCCATACAGAGAATGTGGGGAAAGTTTAACACATTTATTTTTGATTTAATGCAGTCTAACGTGTTCAGTGTTTATTTCTTGTCCTCCACAGAATTTTAGCAACACCAAAAATTATCTTCCTGCTGACATGAAAGCCTTTTTTACTCCAGGAAAGGTGAGAAGTGAATTTGTGTGTGATTTAGTATATTCTCTGCTAATGTGTAGGTACAAAACAAACATTCATGGTTAACTTCTCAACAGCGCAAAACCAAAACAAGGCTAGAAACATGGTCGCGTGATCCAACAGCCTCCTATCTTGTGTGTTTTAAATATCCAATGCAGCACTGGAGTGGTTTAAACCCTATACCTAATTGTCTTAGACTGGACCAGAACTTATTTGAAATGAAAATCTGTGGCAGGAGTTCAAATGTCTCTTTAACAAAATGCTCCATTCTACTGCAAAAAGGACTTGTATAAGGTCCGGACTTTCTTTTTTATTATTTTACTACCTAATTCAAGAATTCAGTCAAAGCAATGTAGCTTATTAATGGTTAGATTGTAATCGGCTGCTTTTGTGCGCCACCCCCCCCCCCCCCCCCCAAATAAATTTCCAGGTCAGATGACTTTCCAATAGAGTGGTAATAAACAGGTAAAGAGCTTCTTGTGCTTCAACTGCTACATGTTTTTAATTCTTGCATACTGGAGAACAAACTGCCACCATCTGCATATTGTGCTACTTCCTAAACCTGGGAAAGACCCCCCGGAATGGGAATCCTACCGTGAGACTTCCTTAATCAACACAGATATTAAAATCAGTGAAAGTATTGGCGAGAAGGCTGCAGCCAATGATAAATAAGTTAGTGGTGTCCGACCAGACTGGTTTTAATGTTGGACAGATGTGCCCATATCAATATTAGGAGGTGGTTTGTTTACTTATAAGTGACTCATAATTACTCTGTAAGCAGAGTGAGTGTATTGTGGGTGTATTGTGGATACAAAAAAAAGTGTTTAATTCCGTGGAATAGACATATCGTTTTCCACCACTGCCCAAGTTTGGGTTTGGACCTACATTATGTCATTAATAAAACTTCTTTATTTTGAACCTTTGACTCGACTTGGTTAACCACTTAAGGACCGCCGCACACCGATATACGTCGGCAGAATGGCACGGCTAGGCACATCAACGTACCTGTACGTTGCCCTTTAAGCCTAGCCGTGGGGTCACGCGCCGCGGGCGCATGCACGCGACCCGGTCCGAAGCTCTGGAGTCCCGCGATCGGTCCCCGAAGCTGAAGAACGGGGAGAGCTGTGTGTAAACACAGCTTCCCCGTTCATTCACTGTGGCTCCCTGATAGGGATACACAATCGATGACGTCACACCTACAGCCACACCCCCCTACAGTTGTAAACACATATTAGGTCACACATAACCCCTTCAGCGCCCCCTTGTGGTTAACTCCCAAACTGCACTGTCATTTTCACAGTAAACGATGCATTTTAAATGCATTTTTTGCTGTGAAAATGACAATGGTCCCAAAAATGTGTCAAAATTGTCCGAAGTGTCCGCCATAATGTCGCAGTCACGAAAAAAATCGCTGATCGCCGCCATTAGTAGTAAAACATTTTTTTTTTTTATAAAAATGCAATAAAACTATCCACTATTTTGTAAACGCTATAAATTTTGCGCAAACCAACCGATAAACGCTTATTGCGGTTTTTTTTTAATACCAAAAATAGGTAGAAGAATACGTATCGGCCTAAACTGAGGCAAAAAAAATGTTATATATATTTTTGGGGGATATTTATTATAGCAAAAAGTAAAAAATATAGCATTTTTTTCAAAATTGTCGCTCTATTTTTGTTTATAGCGCAAAAAAAATGCAGAGGTGATCAAATACCACCAAAAGAAAGCTCTATTTGTGGGGAAAAAAAGGACGCAAATTTTGTTTGGGAGCCACGTCACACGACTGCGCAATTGTCAGTTAAAGTGACGCAGTGCCGAATCGCAAAACCTGGCCGGGTCCTTTAGCTGCCTAAAGGTCCGATGCTTAAGTGGTTAATAAATATCAATTAAAAAAAATAAAATTTCCTCAGTTTAGGCCGATACGTATTCTTGCACATATTTTTGGTAAAAAAAAAAAAATCGCAATTATCGTATATTGATTGGTTTGTGCAAAAGTTATAGGGCCAGATTCAGGTAGACTTAATTTTGCGCTGCGTAATCGAAATACTCTACGCCAGTGTTTTTCAACTCCGGTCCTCAAGGCACACCAACAGGTCAAGTTTTCAGGATTTCCCTTAGATGAAATGGCTGTGGTGATTACTAAGGCAGTGAAACTGATCAAATCACCTGTGCAAAATAATGGAACGCCTGAAAACATGACCTGTTGGTGTGCCTTGAGGATTGGAGTTGAAAAACACTGCTCTACGCTGCCGTATTTTACCAGGCTCTACATCGAATTCTGGTAGATTTCTTGCCCGTACGCTACGGCGGCGTAGTCTATTTCTCGCCGCGTAATCGAAATACGCGGTTAGGGGGCGTGAAGCATTTAAATTCGGCGCGTCCCCGCGGCGATTGAACTGCGCATGCTCCGTTCAGAAATTTCCCGCCGTGCATTGCGCGAAATCACGTCGTTACGTCATTTTGTTTTTGAGTAGCGTCGTTTACGAACATTCCTATTCCCGGACGACTTGCGTTAAAAATAATAAAAGACGTCGGAAAACGTAGAAATTCGACGCGGGAACGGCTGTCTAAATTAGAGCAGCAAAAAGCTGGTATAGTGTTGCGCAAAAAAAAGATGACTAAAGATGCCGTAAGAGATTGCGATTGAACATCGTAATTTCGGGGATCGCCGGCAAAAGCTCATTAGCATACCCCGACGCGGAAAACGACGGGAAGTCCACCCAGTGGCCGCAATTTTATTGCAGCGTAGATCCGAAGGCGTACGAACACGTAATCTAGTCGAATTGAAGCCCGCAGCCGTCTATTCATGGTTTGAGGTTTCAGACTAGCTAAAAAACGCACGTAATTTGAAAGTACTCCAGTCTAACACCAGTTAGACAGGAGTTACGGCTCTCTGAATCTGGCCCATAGCGTCTACAAAATAGGTGATAGATTTATGGCATTTTTATTTTATCAATTTTTTTTACTAGTAATGGCGGCGATCTGCGATTTATTTTTTATTGTGACCGTGACATTGTGGCGAACACTATAAATATGCACTGATTACTATGTAAATGTGACTGGCAGGGAAGGGGTTAACGCTAGGGGGCGCTGAAAGGGGTTAAAAATGTTCCCTAATGTGTGTTCCAACTGTAGGGGGGAGGGGACTCACAATGGGAGGAGACCGATGTGTGTTCCTCTGTACTGGGAACACACATTGGTCTCCTCACCACTGACAGGAGGTGGATCTGTGTGTTTACACACACAGATCCACACTCCTGCTAAGATCACCGACAATCGTGGGTGCCTGGCAGCAATTGCGGCACCGAGTAACGAGCTGTGCCGTGGGAGCGCGCGCACCCTAGATCTCTGGGAACAAAGGATGTCATATGACGTCCACCCAGGTCGAGGGAGGGTTCCTGCTGGCGTCATTTTACAATGTGCCAGTAGGGAAGGGGTTAATCAACACAGATATTAAAATCAGTGAAAGTATTGGCAAGAAGGCTGCAGCCAATGATAAAAAAGTTAGTGGGGTCCGACCAGACTGGTTTTATGCTGGACAGATGTCAATATTAGGAGGTGGTTTGTTTACTTACAAGTGACTCATAATTACTCTGTAAGCAGAGTGAGTGTATCGTTGGATAAAAAAAAACAAAAAACGTTTAATTCTGTGGAATGGACATATCCTTTTCCACCACTGCCCAAGTTTGGTTTTGGACCTACATTATATCATTAATAAAACGTATTTATTTTAAACCTTTGACTCGACTTAGTTAATGGGCTCATATCGGAACCATTTCCATTATATAGGGGAACCAGGCAGTGTTGCCCTTTTATCTCCTTTTATTGGCTGTGAAATTGAGGAAGGATGTTCATGTTCAGAGCTTGCATATTGGAGATTTTGAAGAGTGTGTATTACTGTATGCGCATATGCTATTATATTTGAATGATTCAAATGTTTTGCTATCTGCCGCGTCTTGATTATCCAGAAAATTGCAGGTTACTCCGGGTTCAGAACAAACTGGGCTAAATTGACATTTTGTTCACCTGGACATGCAACCAAATTGAATGCCTCCCTCTGTGTCTTTTTTCAATATAGACTAAATTTAAATATCTTGGGGTCAATATACAGCTCCCATTAGGATCGTTTATAGACCTCCTTTTAGGTAGAATACATTTTTTTCAAGGTGGTTTTTGTTGCCAAAGTTTTCTTTATTCTTTCTAATGCTCTACAATATATTCCTAAATGACTGCGTTATATTAACTCTTTCATTCTTTCTTTCATTCTGCCTGATGCATTTATGTATAACCCTTGGCAAATGTTTCCCCAGTTAAATAATGCAGCAACGGCTGTAGAAGCGTCAGTAGCCTCATATGAATTCCTCTTAAACTTCCTCTGCAGACGAGAGGTTCCCACTCTGGGGGGGGTACGACCATATTAAAATTACCGAGAATGATTTTTAAGATGTGTTCCAAACAAATCTCTGATAAGTCATTTTGTCTCTCACTAAATGCCCCTATTTGGTATAATCCTCATTTTTTGTTAGAGGAGAGTTATAGATTAATTGTGTGCTGGAGGCTGGAGTGTTTAAATCATTTGAGAAGATTCAGAATCAATGGGGTTTACCAGTTTGTGACATTTTAAATATGTCCCACTCATGCTGCGATGAGGCAGTATGGCCTGGTCTACGAATCTTTCTCGAACACTAAACTGGAAGCCCTTCTGTTACAAGCTGATCATAACAAACTAGTTTCTAGCTACTATTATTCTGCACTGATCCTAATAGCAGACATTTGTACCAGATTTAACAGAGGAGTTATGGTTAAGGCCACGTACACAAGATCAGTCCAAACGGATGAAAACGGACTAAAGTCCAGTTTCATCGATCCAAACCGACCGTGTTTATGGCCCATCAGTCTGTTGTCCTTCAGTCCAAAGTTTTAAAACTTGCTTTAAAATCGGACTGATGGACACCTGACCATCGGTCCAAACCAATCGTTAGTACGCAAAAGCATCGGTTCAAAAACCCGCGCATGCTCAGAATCAAGTCGACGCATGCTTGGAAGCATTGAGCTTCGTTTTTTTCAGCACGTCGTTGTGTTTTATGTCACCGCGTTCTGACACGATCGGTTTTTTAACTGATGGCGTGTACGCACATCAGACCATCGGTCTGTGAACCAATAAAAATGAACTTCAGTCCGTTTTCATCAGTTTGGACTGATCGTGTGTACAGGGCCTAACACGTGTGTGGATATGGTCATTTCTTCTAAAGTTAAAATGATCCAGTTACGCTACTTTAAACGATTTGTAGAGCTCTTTGTAAAAGCATTAACTGTTTACAGAATATTTTAAACTTGGATACTTTTGGTGCTTTTTTTTTTTTCCCTATTTCTTTAAAGCAGACCAGTAATTTTTTTCATCTATTAAATCTTCTGCCCTTGTTGTTTTTAACTTTGGATGGTAACATTTTTTTTTTCTGCCAGTAGATACCTTACAGCCCACTTCCTGTTTCTTGTCTGGTAATAAGCCTAGGCTTATGACATCATGCAGAGCTCTCTCTCTCTCTCTCGCTCTCCTGAGAGTTTGCCAGGAGGGGGGGTTATAAGAGGGCCAATGAGAGCTGCCGCTCTGTGTTTGTGTAAATCTAGGAAGTGAACAGGCAGCAGTTTCAGCTGCTCACAGTTAAAATGGATGCATCCAGACTTAGTGGGGGGAGATTTCTGCAGCATATTTGGCAAGTACAGAATCGCAGTATATATAAGATGAGCACTAGTGGTTGGAGGGAAGCTTCAGAATGGCAAACGTTTTTATTACAGATTATGTGAGCAGACCGTAATTCCTCTTTAACTATTTTGCTTTAATTTTCCCAGCCTAAATCTACAAATGTTCTTGGAGCTGTGAACAAGCCTCTGTCATCAGCAGGAAAACAGACACAGTCAAAGTCTTCTAGAATGGAGACTTTAAGCAATGCAAGCTCTGGATCCAATCCAAGCTCTCCGGGAAGGGTAAAGGGAAGGTAGGAATCTCCAGTTATTCTGCTGAAAAAAAAAAAAAAAATGTTACAATGCTTTAGTGAAAAACTAGCTGAAAGAGGAGCAGCTGCTTATTGCAGCCAATCATACTTCACCTTTCAGATAAAGCAGATAATTTTGGCTGCATTGGTATCTAGCCTCTAATGATACAGAGATGAATGAAGGTCCCCCCCCCCCCCCCATCCCCCCGCTACGTCCTGCTCCCTGACCGCCCTGCCGCTACGTCCTGCTCCCTGACCGCCCTGCCGCTACGTCCTGCTCCCTGACCTCCCTGCCGCTACGTCCTGCTCCCTGCCGCTACATCCTGCTCCCTGACCGCCCTGCCGCTACATCCTGCTCCCTGACCGCCCTGCCGCTACGTCCTGGTCCCTGACCGCCGCCCTCTCCCCCCCGTTACGTCCTGCTTCCTGACCGCCGCCCCCTCCCCCCGCTATATCCTGCTTTTTGAACGCCGCCCCTCCCCCCAGCTGCGTCCTGCTCCCTGACGGCACCAACCAAGCTACGTCCTGCTCCTTGACTGATGGCACCACCACCTCCCCCGCCCGCTACGTCCTGCTCCCCGACTGATGCTACTCCCCGCTACGTCATGCTCCCTGATGCTACGTCCTGCTCCCTGACCACCCTGCCACTACGTCTTGCTCCCTGACCGCCCTGCCACTACGTCCTGACCGCCCTGCCGCTACGTCCTGACCGCCCTGCCGCTACGTCCTGCTCCCTGACCGCCCTGCCACTACGTCCTGCTCCCTGACCGCCCTGCCACTACGTCCTGCTCCCTGACCGCCCTGCCACTACGTCCTGCTCCCTGACCGCCCTGCCACTACGTCCTGCTCCCTGACCGCCCTGCCGCTACGTCCTGCTCCCTGACCGCCCTGCCGCTACGTCCTGCTCCCTGACCGCCCTGCCGCTACGTCCTGCTCCCTGACCGCCCTGCCGCTACGTCCTGCTCCCTGACCGCCCTGCCGCTACGTCCTGCTCCCTGACCGCCCTGCCGCTACGTCCTGCTCCCTGACCGCCCTGCCGCTACGTCCTGCTCCCTGACCGCCCTGCCGCTACGTCCTGCTCCCTGACCGCCCTGCCGCTACGTCCTGCTCCCTGACCGCCCTGCCGCTACGTCCTGCTCCCTGACCGCCCTGCCGCTGCGTCCCCTGCTCCCTGACTGCCCTGCCGCTGCGTCCCCTGCTCCCTGACTGCCCTGCCGCTGCGTCCCCTGCTCCCTGACTGCCCTGCCGCTGCGTCCCCTGCTCCCTGACTGCCCTGCCGCTGCGTCCCCTGCTCCCTGACTGCCCTGCCGCTGCGTCCCCTGCTCCCTGACTGCCCTGCCGCTGCGTCCCCTGACTGCCCTGCCGCTGCGTCCCCTGCTCCCTGACGCCCCTGCCGCTGCGTCCCCTGCTCCCTGACTGCCCTGCCGCTGCGTCCCCTGCTCCCTGACTGCCCTGCCGCTGCGTCCCCTGCTCCCTGACTGCCCTGCCGCTGCGTCCCCTGCTCCCTGACTGCCCTGCCGCTGCGTCCCCTGCTCCCTGACTGCCCTGCCGCTGCGTCCCCTGCTCCCTGACTGCCCTGCCGCTGCGTCCCCTGCTCCCTGACTGCCCTGCCGCTGCGTCCCCTGCTCCCTGACTGCCCTGCCGCTGCGTCCCCTGCTCCCTGACTGCCCTGCCGCTGCGTCCCCTGCTCCCTGACTGCCCTGCCGCTGCGTCCCCTGCTCCCTGACTGCCCTGCCGCTGCGTCCCCTGCTCCCTGACTGCCCTGCCGCTGCGTCCCCTGCTCCCTGACTGCCCTGCCGCTGCGTCCCCTGCTCCCTGACCGCCCTGCCGCTGCGTCCTGCTTCCTGACCGCCCTGCCGATACGTCCTGCTCCCTGACCGCCCTCCCGCTAATTCCTACTCGCTTTTTTAAATATTGTAAAGGGCAACTGCATCATAAAATACTGAACAATGAACATTTTAGGCCTAATTGACAGGGTATACTTGCATCCACGTGAGGGCCAGATTTGTTCTCACAGGGACGCACAGGTGTCCCATGCATCAGTGTGCAGATAGTCGTAAGAGAGGAGAGATCAGAGATGAACCAAACTCTCTGCTTTGGATTCCGATTAGTGTAATGTGTTTTAATTTTTCTTCTCTGAAGTTAACTACCACTTTAAGAGGGTGGGCAACACCTACAGGTAAAGATGTTTATCTATAAATGCAGCTTAGCGTGTCCCAGAATACAAGGAGCTACAGCTCATAATTTATTGCTCCATAAAATAAAACTCAAAAATTCAGGAATGCCCTGCCCTTTTGTTTAACTGACTTGCACTGTGAAGGGGACATTGATATGTCTGTTTTCATATATACAACACACTATACTAACCACATGACCCTTACATATTCATAGCAGATTCTTAGTTCACATATATTGCAATAAATGTTCAAGCTGACCAACTCTGTTAAAGTGATCTTTTTCTGGCCTGTCCCTACTCTACCTCGCAAATTGCCAAGCTCTTGGTTACTAAATAGCATACTCTTATTCATGGACTTGAGCATACTTTTAAGAGCATGGACGTATATACTAACAAAATGTGGCAAACGGACACAGCTGAGGGTGAACGACATACCAAGATTCAGCAGCAATAACTTCCTGTATGAGCTCAAGTGATTCAAATGCTATGTTGTATGAAATATTAATGATAGTTTTTTGTTTTGTTTTGTTCGCTGTTGCAAGACTTGAAAGCACTGAAATGGATCAGAGTGAGAATGAGGATTATTCTATAATGTCCTCACCTCTTCCTGGGAAGAAAGACAAGAGAGATGACTCTGACAATGACAAACCAAGAGGGAGGAAAAAACAGTCTCTCTTAGACCAGGAGGACAGTTTGAGCATGGATGAGCTATCTAAATCCACTCAGGAAACCAAACCCAGGCCTGGACAACGTGGACGAAAGAGAGCAGCAGCCACCTCTGAGTCAGATGACCAACAGTGGCCAGATAAGAGACTAAAGGAAGACTTAGAATTTGAAGACGAACAAAACAGCCCACCAAAAAAAGGTAGACGAGGTAGACCGCCTAAATCTGCCAAGGCCAGCGCTGCTAAGGAAGAGCCAGTAGCAAAGACCCCCAAGAGAGGCAGGAAGAAGGCAGTTGCAGTAGAAATTCCACAAGATGAGGAGGAAGAATCGCTTGATATAGCTGATGAGCAAGACTATGAAAATGTAGAGCAGAAACGAAGAGGTAAAGGTCCAGGAAGAGCCTCCAGGAAGTCCGCACAAAAGTAAGAAAAATTAAGTGGTGTAGCGTTTGTATATGCTTGCCTATTTTAAATATCACTAATGTTTTGAATTGAAATTTAAAGCAGACCTCCACCCAAAAGGCGAGGTTCCTCTTAAAGCACACCCCCCACCCTTAAATATGCAACATTTGGGGGTGGGGGCTGCAGGTACCCCTCCTCCTCCCTTACAACCTTTTGGGACTCGTCTCCAGTCCCAGAAGATTGCCCGACCAATGGGGAGGTGCTGTGTGACTTGCACCCAGCTGTAAAGCCACAGCCGGGAGCCCACACTTGCAATGCCACGGAGGGGAAAAGAAAAGATGGCAAGTGTTTGGGTGGCCGCATCACTGGACTGTGTGAAAATGTGTGTTAAACACTTGCCTACCGGCTCAACTGATATACAGATTGGCACGGGTGTGTAAAATCACGTACCCGTAAGTCGGCTCTTTAAGAGCTGCGAGAGGGAGCGCACCGACGGGGGCACAGGGCGTGCCCGCTGCACGGTGAGGGACCTGATGCGCGTGGCCGGCGGGCGACATCAGGAAGGGTGTAAATCCTTCCGGAGCAAAAGTGCTTAAGTCGGCAGCTACACTTTTTTCAGCTGCTGACTTTTAATAAACACAAAAATGAGTGGAACTCTACTTTAACCACTTCAGCCCCGGACCATATTGCTGTCCAAAGACCAGAGCACTTTTTGAGATTCGGCGCTGCGTCGCTTTAACTGACAATTGCGCGGTCGTGCGACGTGGCTCCCAAACAAAATTGGCGTCCTTTTTTTCCCACAAATAGAGCTTTCTTTTGGTGGTATTTGATCATCTCTGCGGTTTTTATTTTTTGCGCTATAAACAAAAACAGAGCGACTATTTTGAAAAAAATGCAATATTTTTTACATTTTTCTATAATAAATATCCCCAAAAATATATTAAAAAAAAATATTTTTCCCTCAGTTTAGGCCGATACGTATTCTTCTACATATTTTTCGTAAAAAAAAATCGCAATTAGCGTTTATTGATTGGTTTGCGCAAAAGTTATAGCGTTTACAAAATAGGGGGTAGTTTTATGGCATTTTTATTATTATTTTTTTTTTACTAGTAATGGCGGCGATCAGCGTTTTTTTTCGGTACTGCGATATTATGGCGGGCACTTCGGACACTTTTGACACATTTTTGGAACCATTGGCATTTTTTTAGCGATCAATGCTATAAAAATGCATTGGATTACTATAAAAATGCCATTGGCAGTGAAGGGGTTAACACTAGGGGGCAGGGAAGGGGTTAAGTGTGTTCCTAGTGTGTTCTAACTGTATGGGGGGGGTGGCCTCACTAGGGGGAATCACTGATCTTCTTCTGTTCATACATTGTATGAACAGAAAATCAGCGTTTCCCCCGCTGACAGGAACGAGCGCTGTGTGTGTTCACACACAGCTCCCGTTCCCCGCTCTGTAACGAGCGATCGCGTGTGCCCGGCGGCGATCGCGCCCGCCGGGCACACGCACGGGACTCGGGGGCGAGCGGGGGGGCGCGCGCGCGCGGGCCGCCGGCGGCGCGCGCGCGCCCCCTAGTGGCCGCGAAAGGCGCGACGTAGAGCTACGGGCTCTCGCGCACCCGTGCCGACCTGCCGCCGTATTACTGCGGCGGCTGGTCGGCAAGCGGTTAAGCACCTCAGCCCCTAAAGGTTTTACCCCATTCACAACCAAACGTGTTTTTTTTGCTATTTAGCACTGTGCTACTTTAACTGGTAATTGCATGGTCATGCAATGCTGTACACAAATTACATTTATATTGTTTTTTGTTAACGCAAATAGCTTTCTTTTGGGGGTATTTGATCAGCACTGGGTTTTTTATTATAGATTTTTTTTTTTTAAGTGTTTTTTGTGCGTGTACTCGAGAGAGGAGCCAGACTGCAGAAGTTTTTGGGAGTAGGCAGACCTCCCCCAGAGGCAATCTGCCATCTTTCTACATGCCCCGGGTGGCAATGGCGGGTGTGAGGGGGTCCTCCCACACAACCCGCCCTACCTGCTCCGCTTTGAAGCCCAACAGGGCAGAGGGACTCCCCTATGAGGGAGTGAGAGGACCTAGCCCGCTCAGCCAGCCCCGTTAGTCCTTCGCCTCTTTTTTTTTTAGAGACCGCGTGGCCAAAGTGCGTGCATGTTAACCCTATTTCGAGTGCGTGTAAGTGTGGTGGTTTTGTGGGAGGGGGGTGGGCGTACTAAGCGCAGGCTTACCTCGCATAGCACACCCTCCAGGAGCCAGGCTGAGACCACCAAACTCAATTCACATGCAGCCGAGACCGGGATCCGAACCCTTGGCTGCAGAGGTAAACGACATGTCAACGCAGTGCCAATCGCGTTGAGACACGGCAGCTCCTTGGGTTTTTTATTATATAAATGGAATAATGTACATTTTAAAAAAAATTGAATTTCTTCATTTATTTAGGCTAACATATGTTCTGCAACGTGTCTTTGGTATAAAAAAAAAAAACAATAAGTGTTTGGTTTCCGTAAAAGTTATAATATCTACAAACACTGGTGTGCATGTATAGATATATATATATAAATATTTTTTTTTTTTGTATACTAGTAATAGCTGTGATTAGCGGCTTGTAATGGGACTGTGCCGCGGGCAATCTGACACGGATTAACTTTACAGAGCCCTGTGTTGATAGTCAACACAGGGCTCTGGGCTATAATTGGACACGGCTGATCAGCAGGTCCCAGCCATGAATGATTGGGTTGGACTTGCTGACAAACTTGCTGACAGCAGGTGTTATGGAAGGGTGTGCATGTGCGCCCGCTAAACCTGAAAATGCAAATGTTTAACTTTTATGTGGACAAAAAATTTAACTAAGTCTAACTACAGGTCTGACCAGTCTGATTCTGTCCTGGAGCCTGCTCAAGCTACGCCACAGAAAAGAAGAGGGAGACCACCCAAATCAGCTTCTACACAGCAAAAGAAAAGGTAAATAATTTGCCATTATAGGTAAAGTAGAAAAGTCAGGAACAGTAAGATCAGTTGTAGAATTGATAAACACATTTTACAATTTATGTTGCCCTTGCTAAGAAATCAACATTTGATATATATTTTTATTTATTTACATCCTTTCCTTAAAATCCGCTTCTTGGAGTTCATTCACGTATGCGACAGCCTTTGCCACCCCTCTTAAAAGCATTTAGTGGTGGATTGCTTCAGCCCAGAGCGGCTGCATGTCTGTTTTGGATGGGCAGTCGGGACAGTAGTATTGTGGCTAAACTGCATAGTTTTCTTTCCACCTGTTTGCATGTGTGGAGCTTTTAGAAGCTGCATTAGAACAGATCTCTCATTGCCGATTTCTGTCTGGATGCTGCATACAATTGTACTGCATGGTTGAGCCCACAAAGACTTTTGTATGGTAACATTAATGCCAATCTTGATGGATTTGTTAAGATAAGTAAAGATGTTTGTATCCATGCATCCTCGTTAAATTTGCTGAACGAATGCATGCCAGACTAACAATGGTATCAACATGTGATCGATTTTTATTAATGTTTTTAAGATTCTCCAGCTTGGGGCAAATTGGTATATTCTTTTTGTGGCTAGACTAAGGAAATCTGTAAACCTTAGGTCAGATTTTTGTTACTATGTGTTTGCTAGGCAAGATTCCTGCAAATTCTGAATTGATATCAAGTGGTTACCAGAACATGAAGTAAGGGGACAAGTGTCAAAATCCTGCCTTTACTAATTTTTGCAAACCCCAGCTACTGAGGGGGGATGGTGGTTTGAACTCTTACCCTTTTCCTGAGAAGGTATTGGGGGATTTTGGAAGTTTCTAAAGTATACATGACCTCAGACCTGTGGCTATCCAAGTTCATGGCAGCTACTGGTCTGCCAACTATGCAGTATATGAACAGTACATTTAATGGAGGCTGCAATGAACTAAACATTATATATTTTTTATTTTTTTGAGCAATTAAAATGTTATTCTTTTCTGCAGAACAGAACCTCTTGTTCCGGAAAATAAATCCCAGCAGGTTACACTCAGTTTTAGAAACTGGTATGCAAGCAGCATCTAAGTCCTAAGCTACTGGACTACTCGGCTATTGAAAAACAAAATATAAAGTGAATTACAAAATGTGTTGCTTAAGCTTGAAATGAATACTTTGTGAATGTGTCATTTCTAAATGGAGCATTATTTATTTTAGCCCAGGTCGGCCGAAGAAGGCAGCCCCTAAAGAACCAGAACCAGAATCGGAAGACGACATGGATGTATCACAGAACAGCCCGGCTGTTAGTGACATGTCAAGAGAAGAGGAAGAAGAAGAGGAGGAGGAGGAGGAGGAGGTGGCGCCTGTACCTGTAACTGTAAGTTCTTGGACATTGCACACTTATGCTTTTACTCTTCTAGTTCATATTTCTGCAGTGCGTTGATGCGCGTTTTCTGGTGTTTGATGCATTGACACACTATAGGGACTGTTAACAATGCCCGCCTAATTCAAAGTAGGAAGGAGGTGGGCGTCCTTTATTTAAATTAAGCGTGACCCCATGCAAATGAATAGCCGGTCGAACTGGGCATGTGCGCACATGCTCGGAATCGCGTCGTATATACTCCCTAACATACGTCCGCGCAATGCCTATGACGTGAACGTAACCTACGCACAGCCCTATTCACGTAGTACTACGTAAACGGCGTACGCGACGTAAAATTTGACGGCGTCGTTCCCTGGCCCATACCTTTGCATTACCTGCGCCTGCTATATGAGGGGTAACTTTACGCTGGACGTAAGCCTTACGCAAATCATGTATATAAAGCGGCCAGGCGCATCTACGTTTGTGAATCGGTTACTCATTTGCATATTTAAAATGGGAACGCCGAATGCGTCCAGCGTTACTATGTGCCCACGATACGCCAGCGTAGGCAAGTTGCGTCGGATGGCTAATGCCATGTTTTTCGGCGTATCTCTCTTTGTGAATCAGCGCAAAGATGCGACGGCGCACATTTGTACTTACGACGGTGTATCTTTTGATACGCCGGCGTATCGCGTTTCTGAATCCGGGCCAAAATGTTTAGTTTTGGATGATGTAAGGTTCAGTCTGAGAATCTGAGGCTAGGTTCACGCTACTGCACCTGCGATTCCTTCTGATTTTCAGTCTGATTAGTGCAACTTGGGTGAATTTTGGCTTTGGTTTGCATAATCTGTGAGGCCAAAATCGCACCAGTCTTCACCAAAGTAGCACAGGACCCTTTTCTAAAATCGTGCATTGCTGTGCTGCATTGATGTGAATGGGCACCATTGAAAACAATGCGATTTCCGTTGTCATGCATTTCTGTGCAACTCAAGTTGCATCTGAAATTGCACTAGCATGAACAAGGCCTGACTACTGTTTGCTTATTTATTTTTTATGTGACCCATTTCCAGTTTGGGAGATTTAATTTCCTGTTTTGGTAACTGCATTGTCACAGTGACATAAATACGAAAACCGAAAAATCCCACATTTTTGTTTTCGTTGGTTCGAATGTGCCTAACCTTAAAGTGGATGTAAACCCAAATTATTTATTTTTTTATTTTTATTTTTTTATGTCACAATGTAGAGTATAACATTTCCTATCATCTGTGCCCAGTCTTGTCACACAGAGTTAATCCAGCTCTGATCAATCCTCTTTTATTGTTCAGTGAAAAATAAATGTATTTCGTTACTCCCGAAATTCGTTATTTATTTTGTTTTTCGTTGGAAATTGTATTTTTTCGAAAACCCGAACGAATTAAGGTTGAATCTGTCATTGAAGGCTTATGGTGTCTCACTGTCTGTCGAATGTTCAAAGAAGAATCAACGGAGCAGGGAAACTGTACGACGCTGCAATCATACTTTTCCGGTCGAATGTTCCGCCTACAAGCTATAGTAGAATTCTAATGTTGTATGACTAGTAATAATTATATTTATTACTAGTCAACCAACATTAGAATTTTTCTATAGCCTATGGGCCGAGCATTTGACCGGAAATGTACGATTGCGGCATCGTACAGTTTAGCTGCTCTGTCGAATCTCCTTAGAACTAATCGACAGACACCATAAGCCTTCAATGACAGATTCAACGTTTGTATGTTTTTCGATGCTTTGTCGAATCTTCGTCGTTCGTGTTGAATTTTCAAGTTAGTTAGCTATTTTACTGCTCCTCCTCTTTGGTTACAATCAGCTAATAACATTCATCATCATCATCATCATCATCGTTTTACTTCCCCCACCCAATTCCAGCAGCGATCTTTTCTCTCTATAATATCAAATCTTTTCTCTCTATGTAGAATAATCTTAGACTAATAGAGTTAAAGTGGATGTCACAATGTAGAGTATAAGATTTCCTATCATCTGTGCCCAGTCTTGCCACACAGAGTTAACCCAGCTCTGGTCAATCCTCTTTTATTGTTCAGTGAAATACAACAGACTTCCAGATAAAAAGCTGTCTAATTAAAAAGTCAGTTTCTCTCTCCTTGCTTTGAGTGACAGGTTATTTACATATCTAGCTTGGACATGTTTATCATATGTTCTGTTATGTTTATCATAATATGAGGTGATCCAAAGTTTATTGTATATTACCAGGATGTGTTATGTGGGGGAGGGGTGGATTTCCCACTTTTTATACTTTGGATCACCTCATATTATAATAAACATAAAATATGATAAACATGTCCAAGCAAGATATGTAAATAACCTGTCGCTCAAAGCAAGGAGAGAGAAACTGACTTTTTATTTAGACAGGTTTTTATCTGGAAATCTGTTAATTTTCGGCCGAAAACGAAATTCCGAAACAAAATATTTCAGTGTGCACATGTCTACTATATAACAGCATTGTCACAGGGATTTGAAGGGGGAGGGGTAATGTCCAGTTCAGTCTCAAAGACAATGGTTGACCCTTCCTGCAAGAGTAAAAAAAGTCTGCAGTTCCATTTTTAAGCTGTATTTAGAGTATTTTCTTTGCATAGAGTAGGTAAGGAATAGAAGCCCTGCCATGTTTTATTGCAGTCTGTGTCTCTGTTTAGGAGATTCACCCTCGGTTTTTTTTGGTGACCATCGTCCCCAAAACAGAATATGATGGGAAATCCAAAACTTCACAGCTGCTGCCAGAAAAGGAATAAAAGATAGTCTTCCAATCACGACATCTCTTCTGTTGACATATTTTGGGTATATTTGCACTTTAAAGCGGAAGTCCGCCTAAAAAAAAAAAAATATTAAAAGCCAGCAGCTATAAATACTGCAGCTGCTGGCTTTTATTAAATGGACACTTGCCTGTCCAGGGTGCCCGTGATGTCGGCAGCCAAAGCCGATCAATCGCTCGGCTCTCGGCTGCCCCCGCCGTCATCCTCGGTGAGGGAATCAGGAAATTAAGCCTTGCGGCTTCACTTCCCGGTTCCCTACTGCACTTGCGCGAGTCGTGCTGTGCGTCCTCACGGGTCCCCGCTATCCTCTGGGACCTGTGTGTTTCCCAGAAGGCAGCAGGGGAGGACAGTGTAGGTGCCGGACATGATGTAGGATGCTGCGATCACCGCTGGGATCTATGCCAGGAAGTGGGTGGCCTTCTCAGAGATGTGACATTGCTTCAAAGAAATGGCTCCGAACACAACAAAAAATATCAATGCGACAGGGCAACACATACACTTCCCAGAATTCATAAAAAGAGCCTGTAGATAACTTAAAAAAAAATCTTTAAATAGCTGCAATTTTTCCAAAGTTAAAAATACTCTTCTCTTATTTTTCTAGGTACGACGTAGAGCAACTAAAAAACGATGAAGCAGGCAGAGCTTGCAGTAGAGTGAAAAAAGAAGGCTGTACATGGATACAGAACTGAGACTGTATATGTACTAAAAAGGGGTCATGCACTGACAGCAGGAAAAGACTGATTTCACACCCCTGAAAATGCAGCCACAACTCTATCAATAACTGTGGGTATTTGTGTGGTTTGTAACGTGCGCCAGACATGTAGGCCCGAATATGTAAATAGCTCATTTTTTTATGTGTTGAGATGCTTGTATAACTTTCGTTTTGCAGCTTTAAACCTGACATTACAGTGGCTCATCAGATTTTCCAAGACAACAAAGTGAAGCAATATATGCCATTGTGTGTTGTAATTCTGTTAACATTTTACTGTGAAAAACAAACTCATTTTACACACTGTTATGTTTTTGTGTTGTCATAGTCTTGTTGTTTCTATGACCTTTTTTATTTCTGTGTTCTATTGATCTGGGCAGCTCTTGGCCTTTCATGGTGCATCCCCTGGCTGTTCGAATTCCATGTGCTCCCCCTACTCTTCCCAAGAAGCTTGGTGACCAATAGAACATCACAACATGACTGTCAGAATGCTGCCTTTCTCCAGTATTGTTGCCAGGCCTTAGTGGCTGGCTGTCTTGTGGCATTGCAGATTGTAAGAAAGATAAATTTAAAACTATTCTAATTTCTAAAGTGTTTGCGCTATGAAAATAATGTATTAAAGACGCTACCTATTTTATCTCCCTTTCCAGTTTCCATTAATTTACAGATTTTTTATTTATTTTTTATCCCTCTTTATAATTTGATATTGTAAGAGCAGGAACACGCAGAGTGCATCGGTAACCTGTGAGCTGCTTTTCAGACATCTTTTGTGTAATGTCAACGTTTTTTCAGCCTGACGTTTAAGCATAAGGCATTATGAAATAAAGTGGAGCTTCAGGCAAATCCTTCAATTCAAGTATTCCTAATTTAAAGGTATTTTAAATACAGGTATACATGCCCGATTGTATAATCTTTTTCTTTAACCCTGTGCAATTTTGTAACCCTCTGAAGTGGTTTGCAGCCCTTAGCGTGGGGAGGGTAACATTCTAACATTGGTGCGGTTTGCACAATGCTGTCAGTCTAAAGCTTCGTACACACGGTCGGACTTTTGCCCAACCAACATCAAAATCCGACACTTTCCGCATTTGTCCGACCGTGTGTATGTTCCATCGGACCAACTTTTTTGGCTTTCATCGGACAAAAAGTTGGGTCTGCGAACGGACCAACTTTCAGGCAACAAAAGTCCGATGGTGCAAAGTCTGATCGTGTGTACAGCATGCTCAGAACCAATGTTAAAATCAACCAACAATAGCAGAAGTTAACCAAAGGGTGGCAGTAAAGAGCAGAAAAGAGCAGAAAAACCACGTGATGATTGAAAAGTTTGCAGAAAAGTCCGAGCGTGTGTATGCTATGGGTGTGATTGGACAAATCAATTAGGACAAAAAATCCAAGGGAAATTTTGTTGGACGTCCGACCGTGTGTACGGGGCTTAATGTTCTGTAGCAGCAGATTCATGTTACTTTCTAGTGGTAAAAATAAGCATGCCAGTCACCCAAAAGCTACTCCTCCCATGGTGCAAGACACCAGAGCAAATCTACTTGAAATTCAAAGGCGCCACGCCTTCCATGTCCAGTAAGCAGGTTGGGATAACAAAGGCAATAAAGTTCTAATGAAGCAGAATTTAGGACATGGCTTCCAGTTACAATATCAAAGGAATCCTGCGCTATAGTGTGATGTTTGGTGTTTTAGTTAGCTGCCTGCATCTAAATTATATCCCTTAAAAGGAATACAAGAACGGCAAATAAAAATATATTTTGTAGATATGGCGCTAAAATACACCTCCCATTTTTGTTTAATAAATGTGATGTTTACCTACACAGTGCAATGTGGTATCTTCCTCCACAGTTCAACATAAAAAATATTCTATAAATTCATATGCAACAAAAATGTAAACGATAATTCATTCAAAAGTGCAAAATGCATATATAAAACGTCCAATAAAGTGCTTCATTAAGTGTGTCTTCAATTCAAAATAAAGTGCAATTTTTAGTGCCAGTGTTAACGTGCTCCCATTTTTGAAAACCATTTTTGAAAACTTGCCAGCCATCCATGACCCCTTAATATGCTAAGCGGGTCTATTTGCACTCGAGGATCTCTCCTCCTGCTTCCTTTTAGGCCCCCTTCACTCTTGTGCGACTTTGCACATCGGAGTCACATGACAAGTCATACCCCATGATTCCCAATGATAACCAATTATATCTGTGCAACTTCAAGTCGCACAGATTCAATGTAGTCCCTGTACAACTTTGGTCCAACTTTGATGCAAGTTGAGGTCCATAGACCCCAAGTTTACACAGGCATTCCCTAATTTTGTGAATAAAGGAAAAATTGCGCTAATCTAAACATGTAAATAGTGAGTGGCTACACAACAACATGACAAATGATACAGAAAAAATATGTAGCGCTAATAGTGATGATGTCACCTGAAGTAACAAGTATAAAACGTAAATGTGAAAAACACAAAAATGAATGTGCAAATAAATGTCCATCAATAAGTGAGTGAGGAGTTGAAACGCATATGGCCACATCAATCATCATGGACCGGACATTCCTCCCAATTAGACAGAGTAGATAAAATACTCTTACCGGATGGAGAGGATCTGCCTGTCGGCGACAACAGATCATGAAAGCATGGATGATCCTTGATTTAATCCACTCAACTCATCCAAAGGCCGGATGGTAGAGCCACACGTGACACCTGGATGCGATCCAAAGATCCTGGACTGAAGACTCCCGATAAAAAATTCAATCTGGATCCAGCAGGTGGGCACAAAGGGAGAAGTTGAAACCCCTTATTTCAAGCTAATGGTGCGTGGTGAGGAAAAACCCATTCAAGGATGGAGAAGGCACAAAGCTGAAGCTTGAAAACTTAATCTGGCAGGTCATGCAGGGAAAAAGAAGAAACAATGCTCCGGATGGTGCAGATAAAAAAAGATAGGTTTTATTGTAATAAAACCAAAAATGACATAAAAGTGATCACAAAAATGGTAAAAAGGAAATAAAAGCAATATGAGGAGTAGGCGTAGCGAGCCCGGCGCGTTTCGTCCAACTAGACTTCAACTGGGCCATCTACCTGCTCCCCCATATTGCCATACTTATATACTAGATACTCCTGATTAAACTGAATAACAACCAATCAAACAAGCTAGACAGCATGTGTCTGTGATTGGAGGAGAATCGGTTACGTGTAACATAAGGCTCATGACCTCCAATCTCAGACCAATAGGATAAAATTAATGCAAAACATATCCTGGGTCACCTGAATCATCAATCAGTATCAATATAATAGTCTCCATATGGCTGGTAAATAAAAAGAACTGCCAAAAAGACAAGGGCAGGGTTAGAACACCAACTGTCCAACCATACCGTATCATTAGGCAGGTCCATTCCGCCCATAAGCCAATGAAACCATGCATCAGAGGTCCCTATAGCTAAACCCACATGGAGGGATGAGGTGACGCAAATATTCCCTAAAATTGCGGCCATGAAATTGCGTGACTTTAAATTTGCGGCAGTGTGAAAGGGGCCTTGGGCTGTATCACACTTTCTCCTCCAAAGACCACCACATAGGTACTGTACGTGGGACACAACCAAGGGTATACTTCAAATAGTGTATTATCGTTTATTAAGGATTAAAATCGTTAAAAACGCATAGATAATGCTTGCCATGCACAAGCCCAGTCCGTGGAACGCAGGAGCGTCCCGTACACACTGTAATGTGCTCTTAGCTTGTGCATGGCAAGCAATATCTGTGTAAGTGGGTTTAACCATTTTAATCTTTAATAAATAAGCTATAGTACACTATTTGGGGTATACCCTTGGTTTTGTTCCATGTACTTATGTGGTGGTCTCTGGAGGAGAAAGTATGATACTGGATACAGGGAGTAAGAGGTGCCTTGGAGGAGAGATCCTTGAGTGCGAATAGAGCTGCTTAACATATTAAAGGGTTAATGCTGATGATTGTGGTGTTCAAAGTGGGAGCATGTGAACATTGGCACTGAAATTTTAAATTGAAGATAATTACACTGTGTAGGTAAACATCACATTTATTAACAAAAAAAAGGGGGGTGTATTATTGCACCACATCTACACACACGAATGTTACTACTGCTGGTATTTCAGAGGGAGAACAACTGCACATAAGCTAGAGCATATAACTGAGATTTTTTATTTTATTTTTTGCCTGAAACTCTGCTTTAATATTCAAGTATTTCAGAAAGCAGAACTTGCATCACTGACAAGTTCTATTGACAGTTAAAGAACTCGAGCACTAGCAGAGGTTAGAATCTAACCTTGCCCCATAACATAACAATTGTACACAACCTAAATTACTGGTGTGCTTTTAAGTGCCAGCTAGGTAAATATGCAGAAATGTAACTTGTGTTTTTTTTTAACTAAGTGACTTTCTTTACCCTCCTATAAAATCCAAAAAAAGTGAAACTAAAACTCCAATGGTTTTTGTTTGTTTTACGGTGTTGTGCTGCCCATATAATGTAAGGGAAGTGGAAACATACCTGTCACTCATGAGAGTGTCAAGTACGGACATTGGTAAAAGTGTTCGATTTTTTTTCTCATCCATTGAGGGACACAGGAATCCATTCATCTTTAGGTAATACTGCCACCTAAAATAGGATTGGACGCTGGCAAAAAAAACTGTAGGTCAGCCCAGGATAACCCCTCGTATTACCAGCATGCCTCAGCTTTTTGCTTGTGTCCTAAGAGAAGGAGATCTGCACCTTTTCTTTAGCTCTGCTGTGTAAAAGACTAAACTATTTTCACTGGCAAATTTATTTATTTTTTTCACGTTTTCTTTCAATCAATGCTCTTTTCAACTTTGTTTCTAGAGCCGTTTTCTTCAGTTATAATCATAATCAGCCTGGCTTTTGGAGTGTCACATTCAGGTCCCACTGGACTTGTGAAAATAAACTCGGAGTGATCTTTTGGGCACTGCCTTCCACAGAAGATATAAGCCTTCTTGTGTTTACAATGACAGCTTTCCTCTTGCCAGCTCTCACAGATCCCTGCCCACCCTGCAAGTGCAGTGTAGGATGGAGCATTATGTGGTAAGCTGCACTGTACCAACCAATGTTCTCTCCAAGTGGGAGAGAGGCAGCGCCGCCTACACTGCTGAAAGGTAATGGAGCCAGGCTTGGTATGTGAGATGCAAGGAAGCTTTTGGGGGTGGGATGAGCTGCTGTGGAGGGAAATGTGTGCAGAAATGGGGGCGAGTGGTGTAGTGCAGTGGTCATCAACCATTCTTGCAGGGCCCACTAACAGGCCAGGTTTTATGTATTACCTTGGGGAGATGCAGACTAGAATACTGCAATCACTGAGCAGCAAATGATATCACCTGTGATGTATTTCAGTTATCTTGCAAACCTGGCCTGTTAGTGGGCCCTGCAGGACAAGGTTGATGACCACTGGTGTAGAGGCCAGAGACGAGGAGGGGTGGAAGTGAGATGTGGACAGCCTGTGAAAGAAAGTTGACCCCTGTACTCTGTACACATCGCATCCCTGAACTGTGCACTCTGTACATGGCGCATTCCCTGAACTCTGCACTCTATACATAGCCCATTCCTAAACTCCACACATAATGCACTGCTGGTATTTATTGCCCCTTTAAGATCCTTCCACTGTGCAATTTGGCCAATCCCACTGTTCGATGCATTTGGTTGGGGGAGGTGGGGCTGGAAAAGCCCTGTATATGTATATAGTCTTACAGATACATCCGGCCCTTTGAGAGCAACCATAATGCTGATGTGGCCCGCAAATAAATTGCTTCTTTCAGAAAGACTGAATTGCTTTTTGTCAGTCCTGTTGAGCCCCTTAGAAGTGTACCAGTTTCTCGGTCCACCATCTTTAGGTAGCTCTCAAAGACCGGGATCTCCCATTTCCTGTCAAGGGGCAACTATGCTAGCTCTTTGAGTGCTTCTTGGCTTTTCAGCATCAAACTACTTTTTCCTGAAATTCGCTAATGTGCCTTCTCGTCATCTTTTCACACATTCTCAGTTTTACTGGGTGGATTTTAAGGCCTCATCCAGTGCCAGATTGATGTGTAATGTCCTTCAGGCAGTTCTTTGAGCTGCAGGCAGTCACCAGTTATCTGTTGTTTTCTTAGACCCTTCAATGTTTTCTGGGTTGCCCAAGCCTCGAGTTGGACTGCTTTTGAATATCCAGGAGGAGAATATCTTTCTATGCCCCTCAATGAATGACAAAGGAAGCAGGATTTTTGTGATCACAGTATTTTGATGATGTTTTTTGAGGAAAACCTTTTAGTTTTTGATCTTGTTCTTTGAGCTGCTTGCCACAAGCTGAGGAATGCTAGTAGTAGTAGTAGTAGTAGGGATTACCCTGAGCTAGCCTACAGTGTATGCTTTGCCAATGTTGATTTCTCCTGTAGGCAGATTATACTACTACCCACAGGTAAAACTATTGGATGATCGTAAACTCCATGGACCCCAAGAAAAGGATTTTATGGTCAGCACAAAAAATCCTATTTTTCACAGCACAACATTTTTTATTATTGGGGTGCAAAAAGAATGTGTTTTTGTTTTTTAAATACCTGTGTAATAAGCTTTTTAAAAGTATAAAAAATGTCTTTATAAGCAATGACAATGCAAAATGAATGCAGGTTTTTGTTTTTTTGACAGCGTCAACGATAAGTTGGTAGTTGATGTGTTGGTTTTTTTTTGGGGGGGGGGGGGGGGTTGTTTTTGTTTTTAATATAGGAAGTGACTTTATATAAGTAATGAAAACTGCTGAGCTGCCTTTGTATGTATTTCTGTGCCAACTGAAATTTAGCATGATGAAATATAGTAAAAAGATGACTTTTTTGTTTAACGGAAAGATTTTGGAATTCTATGGTCTTTCAGTTTGAGAAATTTAATTTTTGAAATATTTTTATTCATCAACCAGTATTTTACTGTAGTCCCTCCTTCAGTAAAGTGTCTACTGGCTAACTGCTAAATAGACATTAGAAATGCATATATTGGTGCTGTTTTATTTTCGAAAGGCTGTGTACAAAAAGTCCTCAAGTTACATAAATCGGACTTGCGCCTCATACTTACAAACGAAAGGAGACAACAGGAAGTGAGGGGAAATCTTCCCCTAGGAAGTGAAATAAAATCTTGTAGGAGTTTAATGGAAAAAAGGTGTCTTTACTGAAGCTTTATCACCTATCCTTGTTTCCACAACAACCCAACATTTTCAAAATGCAATTGTCACAGGGACAGAAAGTGAGGTGAAATCTTCTGAACAGGAACACAGACAGCAAAACAAATGTTACAGGGGTGTTACCCCTTCCCCATGCTGTCTAAAACTTAAAAATACTTGGAGATACACTTAACAAAAAAATGTACCTGTTCCAACTTGAATACAAACTCAACTTAAAGTGGAGGTCCACACAAAAAGTCAACCTCCGCTTTTCAGATTAATACAGGTATTTGCACCCACTCCTGGGCATAGATAGCCGCAGAATCTGCGGATATCTACACAACTTCCCACCCCCGCTGTGTTCTGAGAAACACACAGTTCCCAGAACACAGTGGGGACCAGTGAAAGACGTGCATGTGCAGTAGGGAACCGGACAGCGAAGCCGCACCGCTTCACTCCTGATTCCCTCACCGAGGATGGCGGCGGGGGCAGCCGAGAGACAAGCGATTGCTCGTCTTCTGCTGCCTACATCACAGGCACCATGAACAGGTAAGTGTCCATGTTTTTTATCTTAATACAGGGCTCGACAAATCCCGGTCGCCATGGCGACTAGAAATGGTGTCCTGGCGACTTGGCTTTTTTGTGAGCTGGCGCCATCTGGTGGTGGCCGTTGGTATTACAAGTTTTACAACAGCAATTCTAATGTCATTTTTTACTATTTTTCACTATTTTCACTGCCCAAACATTATATATATTATTTATCCTAACACCCTAGAGAATAAAATGGTGATCCTTGCAATACTTTCTGTCACGCCGTATTTGCGCAGTGGTCTTACAAGCACACTTTTTTGTGAAAAAATTACACTTTTTTAAATTAAAAAAATAAGACAACAGTAAAGTTATCCCCATTTTTTTTTTTAATATTAAGAAAGATAATGTTACGCCGAGTAAATTCATACCAAACATGTCGCGCTTCAAAATTGCGTCCGCTTGTGGAATGCCGACAAACTTTTACCCTTTAAAATCTTCATAGGCTCCTAGATTCCAAGCAAATTTTTCAAACCCTGTCTTAATAGCTTCCTTTACATTAATGCACTGCTGTTTTTATGTCCTCATTGTTTGTTTTTGCTCTTAACCTGCTGTAATTCTTCTCTGATCTCCACACTTCCTGGTTGTCTGTTTCCTTATAACCACAGTACTGGGAGCTTTCTCTCTGGTCACTAATCAAGGAAGTGTGATTACTGTGTGTCTAAAACCCCTCGGCACCAATCCGTTTCATTTTCCAAACCATCACTGCCCTGTATTGGCTCTGTGGCTCTGTACATCATAGGCAGGAAACAGCATGCAAAAACGAAACTGAAACTGCAGGTACATTATATGATTGATTTTCTATTTTTAATCATTTTTAAAAGGAATCAGTTAACTATTATGTCTCTATACCCTGTAAACAGTCATTTTAGCAAAACATGTTTTTCCTTTACAACTCCTTTAAGTCAGCAGCTGCAGTATTTGTAGCTGCTGGCTTTTAATGTTTTTATTTTAGATGGACATCTGCTGTAAGGACAAACCTACAGAACCTTATGATCCAGATACTTTTTACCAGACAGCAAAATCATGTTTTGGACCTCGTTTTCATATACAATACCTGGACAGGCCCCCAGCTTGCTGATTGGACCAAGTAGAAGTAACACACTGATGAAGCCATCCTTCTGCTTCCTCTTCAGTCAAAAATGTTCTCTGTCAGCATATGAACAAAGCTGCATTCCCTTACTGCCCACAATTTGTATGCAAATATTTATGAAACCTGTCTTTTCAGTAGACAAATATGCCAAAATTGGTGTATACAAACACAATATAATATAAAATGTTCATTCTATTTAAAAGCTGGGTGATTGAGATTAAAATGGCATGATTAAACCCCCTGCTTGCCATGATTTGCATCCATGCCTGGAGTTCTTCTTTCAGTCCACCAAACCATGTAAAAGCTAAAATGTGTTAGCACTGTCAGTTACCCAGGGATCTGTAGGAGAGTCCTAGGTGTAGTCTTTCATAGAGGGGATAAAATAGAAATTCCATCTTGCTGTAACAATTGGAGAACACTGTGTGAGAAACTTATATAGCGCAACCCTGAGAAATATGTTCCACGCAAAAATATTTATTTAAATAACAGAGCAAATATTGCATTAGAAAACCATCTTCAAGGTAAATGTTTAAAGTGTCTTAAAAGCTTCCTCACATTGCAGATCATTGAACAATCACAAAAGCTTCTACCAGACACCAGTAGTGTCTCATATGGAAATTAAGACCTGGCTTTATGAAAATGTTCACATTTTATTGTTACTTGGATGTGGAACAATTTATGCGCTTGACAATTTCTTGAATCCTGGCACTGGAAATACTGTCCTTTCCAAGAGTAATCTTTCACTTCCATCAAACATTTTACACTGTGTAAATGCCGCTTACACTGTATACAATGTTGAATGTTTAACCACTTACGACCCATACCTTTAGGCAGCTAAAGGACCTGGCCAGGTTTTGCTATTCGGCACTGTCGCTTTAACTGACAATTGTGCAACGTGGCTCCCAAACAAAATTGGCATCCTTTTTTTCCCCACAAATAGAGCTTTCTTTTGGTGGTATTTGATCACCTCTGCCGTTTTTTATTTTTTGCACTATAAACAAAAATAGGGCGACAATTTTGAAAAAAATTCAATATTTTTTACTTTTTGCTATAATAAATATCCCCCCCCCCCCCCCCAAAAAAAAAAATATATATATATATATATATGCAAACATTTTTTTTCCTCAGTTTAGGGCGATTACGTATTCTTCTATCTATTTTTGGTAAAAAAAAATCGCAATAAGCGTTTATCGATTGGTTTGCACAAAATTTATAGCGTTTACAAAATAGGGGATAGTTTTATTGCATTTTTATTAATTATTTGTAGCTTTACTACTAATGGCGGCGATCAGCGTTTTTTTTTTTTTGTGTGTGACTGTGACATTATGGCGGACACTTCGGACAATTTTTACACATTTTTGGGACCATTGTCATTTTCACAGCAAAAAATGCATTTAAAATGCATTGTTTTCTGTGAAAATTACAATTGCAGTTTGGGAGTTAACCACTAGGGGGTGCTGAAGGGGTTAGGTGTGACCTCATTTGTGTTACTAACTGTAGGGGGGGTGTGTGGCTGTACGTGTGACATCATTGATTGTGATTGCCTCTGTAATAGAATACACAATCAATGCGGGCGCAGTAGTGAAGAACGGGGAAGCTGTGTTTACACACGGCTCTCCCCATTCTTCAGCTCCGGGGACCAATCGCGGGACTCCAGCAGTGATCGGGTCCGCGGTCTAGGTCACAGCGCTTCGGACCAGGTTGCGTGCACATGCCCGCGACCCCACGGCTATGCTCAAAGGGCCACGTACAGGTACGTGGATGTGCCCAGCCGTGCAGTGGCGTAACCAGAGTCATGGGCGCCCGGGGCAGATTTTTTTCGCCCCCCCCCCCCCCCTTATAAAAACACGATATCAGGGCTGCAGTGTGGAGCTCTCTATTAAGCTGTGGACCGGGCCGGGCCGGGCCAACACTCTACTCCAGCGGAGTCCCAGCCTCAGCCTGTGGCAGAGGCAGGGTGTGTGCTGGGGAAGACTTGGGACAGGCAGCCTGTCCCAGGTCTTCCCCAGCACACACCCTGCCTCTGCTAAACCATTGTCTCCCTGCATCACATCCCAGCGATGCTTACTTGCTTGGCTGAGCGGGAGTCCCTGCAGGCGTCGGACTGAAGAGCGTGTCGCCATCTTGGAGCCTCCACAGCGCGCGCCAGTGTTATGCCAAACAGGGCATCCCCTGCATTCTTCCAGGCGTGCCCGTGCCGGCCGCTGGGAGGTACCAGCGGGGGGCTGTGCACTCAGTGGAGGAGCCACTCACTATACTATCCGCAAAGCTGCCGGTCGCTGGCGCCCCCCTCAGCTCAGCGCCCGGGGCAGACGCACCCCCTGCCCCCCTGGTTGTTACGCCACTGCAGCCGTGCCATTCTGCCGACGTATATCGGCGTGAAGGGGTCCTTAAGTGGTTAAAGACCCTGTTGGGTCTCTAGCATCATCAGCACCAGAAGTAGCATCTTTCTCCTGAAATAAAGTACATGCACCTCACAGGATTCCTTCTGTTGCAGCACTGCAGCCTCTGTATCTTTTCTCAGCATTTGACACTAGCAACAGATGTTGTGAATTTGTGTCCCTTGCCATGCATTTTGTTTCCTTTCTTTGATCTCTAACTCACTACTGCATTTTGGAGTGATGTAGGGGGTCAGGATTTCATGATTTGGAACCATAGAAAATGGTGTTTAAATGCCTTAGAAGTTGACAGTAGCAGCACTGTAGCAGAAGGCAGGTAGGGGACAGAGAGGCGAGCATACTACCTTTTCAACTGTAAGAGTGCCAATGTCATTTAGAGCGGTGGTCATCAAGTCTGTCCTCGGGGCCCACTAACAGGCCAGGTTTGCAAGATAAGTGAAATACATCACAGGTGATATCATTTGCTGCTTAGTGTTGCAGTATTCTAGTCTGCATCTCCCCAAGGTAAGACATAAAACCTTTCCTGTCAGTGGGCCCTGAGGACAGGGTTGATGACCACTGATTTAGAGTCTTGACAAAGTCTATTTAAGGCAAATAAATAACAAAATATCAGCTGCAAAGTGGTTGTAAACCCTTGCATATACACAGTGAGGTGCCTGGCCTCAGGTGATACAGAGGTGAAAAAATCCATCTACATAAGTTGTGACTTAATTTGCAGCCATTTCTTATGTGCAGCCTTGTAAAACTCACAGAGGAAATCGAATCTTCATTGTCTGCCGGCCACCCGTGATTGCGCCTCAGCCAGAACAGGGATCTGTCAATGTAAACGGACAGATTCCCATTCTGACAGGGGAGTAGAGAGAGATCTGCTGTTCCTAGTGATCAGGAAGAGCGATCTTTCTCTTCCCCTCTAGTCGGTACACTGCCCTCACCATTGGAAACACCTCCCTAAGGAACACTTAACCCCTTGATCGTCCCCTAGTGTTAACCTCTTCCCTGTCATTGACATTTATACAGTAATCAGTGGCTATTTTTTTTTTTAGCTCTGATCGCTGTATAAATGTCCGTGGTCCCAAAAAAGTGTCCAATTGCAGATCGCCGCCATTACTAGTAAAAATAATAACAATAAATACCATAAATCTATCCCCCATTTTATTTTGTAGACGCTATGGGCCAGATTCACAAAGCACTTACGCTGGAGTATGAGGAGCTGCACTTGGCCCCACCAGGAGACTAATTAATGAATCATCAGATTTCTGGGACTTTTTTCTTTCTATCAATGAGATTTCTTTTATCATTATGTTTAGCTATGACTAAGCATCGGTTGTCGATGTGAAACGCGTCAGCTTTTGTTACCCCACTGTTTGCTGTTTTTGCTGTTTTAGTTTTTTGACTGAAATAAACAGGCACTATTTTTAAGTCTCTTCATCCATTGGAGTGCGGCTGTCCATTTTTCTTTCCTTATATTGCACCAGCGCAATTGGAAATATGCGCCTTCGTATCTATGCGCCGTATCCACAAAACGATATGCGCCAGAAATCTAGTTTTTACGAACGGCGTAATTTCGATAGACTGGTGCAGCGTGCGCGCAAAAAATGCACTAGACACACCATTGATTTGCTAGGCAAATATGCAAATGAGGGAGTTACGGCGATCCACAAAAGTAAGTTTCTGCAGCACAGGCTACGCGCTGTGCGCATCAGCTGCACGTCCTGTCTAAAATTAGGCAATATAAAAGCTTGCTTAAAATTAGACAATCCGTCTACATGTCAGCTAAAGCAACACTGTTAGGGACGAGCTGAGCAGCCACACTTGCAGGACAACAATCTGTATGCCAACATGCCAGGGGCATCCTTGATCATAGCTATACTACTGACTTTAGATGAGCGCAGAAGGAGGAGGGCACGGGAGAGGATATACCGCACACGCATAGACATCTTTGGCATGAGTGATTCTGAGGTGTCTCGCATCTTCAGATTCACTCCTGCTGCCATCATGGAATTAACCACAACCCTGCAGTAGGACATCACCAGCCCAACACACCGCTCACATGCAGTGCAGCCACTGGTTAAGGTCCTGGCAACACTCCATTTCCCTGCCACTGGCTCTTTTCAAAGAACAAGTGGAGTGGTGGCTGGGATGTCACAATCCTCCATGAGCAGATGTGTGCACCAGGTTATCCCTGCAATTCTCAGACACATGGCCAACCAAATCATCAAACCCACTCAGGAGGACCTGCGGCAGAAGGCAATGACAGATTTCTACAGAATTGACAGATTCCCACGCACCGTGGGGGCCATTGATTGCACACATGTGGCACTCCAGCCCCCCCCGTGAGACAGAGCACATATACCGCAATCGGAAGCATTGGCATTCCATCAATGTACAGGTGATAGTCGATGCCAAATGCTTCATATGGCACGTCCGTGCCAAACACCCCGGATCCATTCATGACAGCTACATATACAATCGGAGCCCCATCCGAATGGAATTCGAACAGAACATGTATGGGGACAGCTGGCTGGTTGGTGAGTGACATGGGTGGCAGGCATGACTCCCCCCCCCCCCCCCCCATGATGCACACATCACAAGGGGCACATGCACTACTAACATCCTGTCTTTTCACTTCCAGGTGACTGCATATGCACTGGGACCCCATCTCATGACGCCTATCCGGAACCCCCAAACCCCAGGAGAGGAAAGATACAATGAAGCACACGCCAAAACCTGTGCAGTCGTGGAGCGCGCCTTTGGCCTCCTGAAGTCACGTTTCTGATGCCTGGATAAGTCTGGGGGTACCCTGTTGTATTCCCCCAACTTCGTGTGCCAGATCATCGGTGCATGGTGCATGCTGCAGAACTTCGCAGTGAGAAAGGGCCTGGAGATTGACATACATGATGACCTGACCCCCGAACCAGACAATCCCCCCAACCGAGGCTACCCCGTCTTCTGAGGGAAGAGCAGCCAGGAGACAGCTCACATTAGGCATCTTTGCACGTTAAACACACACATTAATCATGGCACAATGAGAATGCATGCATGCACACCACTGTGGTCCCTAGCACACACACCCCACATCCTCATCAAATTGGATTAGCACAAGCCCACCATGCAGGACTTGTGAGCAGCAACGCCACGGCTCCAATTATGTCACTGTACATTCATACACCATTCACACGGACCTGGGGATCACTTCTCCCTGGTCTCCTTCTCCACCACAAATGAGGGTGACACCCCTTTTCTGGCAGGAATGTCACCCCCACAATCATAAATTATTCACAACCCAAAAAAAAAAAAATCTGAAAAAAAAAAAACTAACGCCGCTGGCGTGACCCACGCCTGGGGCGCCCACGGCCCCGGCTCCTCAGGGCCTAATTCATGGGGGGTAATCCGGGGAAGGAGGAGCATCCCCTGGTCTCTGCCCACCTGGCGGCCTGCCCTCCAAGGCCACGGCAATGCGAGTCAGCCCATCATTCAGCGTTGCCGTATTGGCCTGGGTGAGGGCCCTCACATCCTGACCAACGCCTGCTGTGGTAGCCTGCTGTTCATTTAGGCAATTGATCAGGGCCAGGGAGTTGCAGGCCATGTCCCCAAGTGTATCCTTTATGGAGGACAGGCTCTCCTCCATCTGCCCCAAAGTCTGGCTGACCTGTCCCAGATGGCGGGTCTGAAGGGCCTGGTCCTTTCTCAGGTTGGCGGGCAGAAACTCGGCCACCCCCCTAGTTTTGTGGGTTGCCTTCCTGCCTCCAGATGAGGCTTGTGGCCGGGGAGAAGGGGAGCCCTGTTGGGGGAGGAGTGGGAGGGGCTACCCCTGATGGAGGCCTGGCTACTGCCAGCCAAAGGGGAAGACTCCTCCAAAACAAACAAGCCATTCCCTGACAAGCCCTCCTCTGAGGACTCCGGCCTTGTCTGGGGGTCTTCCTTCTGTCCCGGGGATGGTGCGGTCAGGCCAGATGACCCAGGTTGGAGGATCCACACACTTGCCACATATTCCCTTCCCCCCCCACACATGCTACACACCAGATAGAAAAAAAATTACCTGTCCTCACAGCCTCCTGACTGGACTCAAAGCCAGGCAGCCCCTCCACTTGCTGCCTGTTGAAGGTCTGGGCCACCGCACGCTTCTCCTCAGTCAGCCTAACAGGGCATGGTGGGCCCCCTCCAGTGCCCCTGGCATAGGTGGCAATCTTGCCCAGCTTCCCACGGACCACACGCAGGAGCTCATTATTATTCTTGGCAATCCCCTGGCGTGTCTGGGTCTCCCCCCCCCCCCCCAACGTGTTGACCTCGTCGGTAATTTCCTGCAATATCTGTGCCTTCCTGGCCGGGGTGGTGTTGGCACTCTCCGGGCCGTGCAGGAAACGGCCATATTGTGTAATGGCCCTGGCAAGAATTGCCTTCTCCCTTAAAGAAAAATGTAGCTTTCATTTCCTTTCACTCATGTTCTCACAAACTGGAACCAAAACAATCACCAAAAATCAGACAGCAAAAAAGTATCAAAAACAGTCACCAAATACTACGAGGATGCGGTAATTGCGCCGGTCTAACGTAAAGGAGGTGCGCTACTCCGGTCAAAATATGCGCCAATGTACGTGAATCTGGCCCTATAACTTTTGCACAAATCAATCAAAATACGCTTATTATATGTAGAAGAATACATAATTCCCTAAACCTGAAAACATTTTTGGGGGGGATATTATAGTAAAAAATGTAGTTTTGTTTTTTTTCAAATGTTTTTTTTATTATTATAGTGCAAAGAATAACCGCATAGGTTATCAAATGCCACCAAAAGAAAGCTCTATTTGTGGGGGGAAAAAAGGACATACATGTGGTTTGGGTACGTCATCGCACGACTGCGCAATTGTCAGTTAAAAAGTGATGCAGTGCCATATTGCAAAAATGGCCTGGTCATTAAGGGGGCAAATCCTACCGATCCTTAAGTGGTTAATAGACGTGTCCATTATCTGAGTCAGAAGTTGCATACTAGTGCTGAGATCTTCACTAAGAGGGAATAAATAATTTTAAATGTGGTCCTGATAATTTCTCTTTAAAATGTTTAATAAATAAATATTTTTTTTGTTGTTGAATTATTTGTCACATGAAATTTGTATATAAGCGAGATCTGCGGTCTCGATATACTTTTGATTTATAACAGCATTTTAATACCAGTACAGTTGTTATATATAAGCTTACTTGAAAAATTTCCTTTCGTGTTGAGTGCCGCCTGTCTTCTGGCCATCTCTTTACAGAATTTCCTGCATGCTTTGCAGCTTCTCATCTCTGATTTACATTAAATTTCTAAGGACTATATATCCCATGGCACCTTGCTACCTGACAGTTGATTCCTATATGTCTTCTGAAACTCCTTTTTCTCAGCACCTCCTATATTTTTAGAAGGCAGGCTCTGTGAATTCAGTGACAGTCGTGCCTACCTTCAGTGAATACATGTCCCAGAATTTAAGGAATTAGATATGCAGTATGCTTCACAAAGTAGGATAACAAACCTCACAATCATTCAGAAGGATAGTGGGCTACAAATAACCGAAATACAGAAATACAACCCTAATTCCAAAAACTTGGGACGTTGTGTAAACTACATACTAACAGAATGCAATGATTTTCAAATCTCATCAACCTGTATTTTATTCATAATAGAAAACACATCAAATGTTTAAACAATGTACTGTTTTAAGACAAAAATAAGGTAGTTTTGAAATTGATGGCAGCAACATATCTCAAAAAGTTGGGACAGGGCAACAAAAAACTGTCAAAGTACAGTCCTAATTCCAAATAATTTGGGACAAGACATGTTTACAATGGTGTAGCATCCCCTCTTCTTTTAACACTGTAAACATCTGGGAACTAAGACCAGTTACTGGAGTTATGAAAGAGGAATGCTGTTCCATTCTTGCTTGGACATGCTGCTCTAAAACCTGGATATATCTTTCAACATTGATGGTGCCTTTCTAGATGTTGCGCTAAAAAATCTCACGAAAATCTATTTCTATTAAAATCAATGAATGCTTTCACACTGGGGCGGGGCAGTGAAAAAACTCCTGCAAGGAGCATCTTTGTAGCTCTAAAAGGAGTGCCTCAAGAGCACTGCTCTCCATGGAATTGAATAGGAAGCGCCTCAAAATAGTTAATTTGAGCTGCGTGACCTTCAAAAAAAGAAAAGCGCACCGCTAATGGCTCAAAAGCACCCAGCATTTTATGGGCAGTTTCCAGACGTGTGAAAGAAGCCCAATTAGTCGGAGAACACTGCACCCATCAATTCCAAAAAGAATGTCGAATTTTAGGAATCCCTGACAATTTCCATGATTGTGATTTATAAATATTTGGGTGTTTGGATCAGCAATTTCATTTTGAGCTATCAAATAACTGAAGAACACAGTAATATTTCAGTAGTGAAATGAGGTTTATTGGATTAACAGAAAATGCTCAATATGCATCAAAACAAAGTTAGACAAGTACATACATTTGGGAACCCTTGTCATTTTGTTGATTTGAATACCTGTAACTACTTGGCACTGATTAATTGGAACACACAATTGGTTTGGTGAGCTCATTGAACTTCATAGACCGGTCCATCCAATCATGAGAAAAGGTATTTAAGGTGGCCAATTGGAAGTTGTTCTCTTCGACTCTCCTCTGAAGAGTGGCAACATGGGGGCCTCAAAACAACTCTCAAATGACCTGAAAACAAACATTGTTCTACATTATGGTTAGGGGAAGGCTACAAAAAGTTATTGCAGAGATATTAGCTGTCGGTCTCCACTGTGAGGAACATAGTGAGGAAATGGAAGACCACAGGCACAGTTCTTGTTAAGGCCACAAGTGGCAGGCCACATAAAACAATGGAGAGACAAAGGCGAAGGATTGTGAGAATGGTCAAACACAGCCCATGGACCACCTCCAAAGACCTACAACATCAACTTGCTGCAGATGGTGTCACTGTGCATCCTTCAACAATTCAGCACACTTTGCAAAGGGAGAAGCTGTATGGGAGAGTGATGCGAAAAGAAGCATTTTCTGCACATACGCCACAAACTGAGTCGCTTGAGGTATGCAAACGCACATTTGGACAAGCCAGCTTAATTTTGGAATAAGTGTGTGGACTGATGAAACAAAGATTGAGTTATTTGGTCATAACAAGGGGTGTTATGCATGGCGGCAAAAGAATACAGCATTCCAAGAAAAACATTGCTACCCACAGTAAAATTTGGTGGAGGTTCCATCATGCTGTGGGGGTGTGTGGCCAGTGCCGGGAATGGGAATCTGGTTAAAGTTGAGGGTTGCATGGATTCCACTCAATATAAGCAGATTCGTGAGAATAATGTTGAATCCGTCACAAGGTTGAAGTTACGCCGGGGCTGGATATTTCAACAAGACAACGACCCAAAACACTGCTTTAAATCTACTCGGAAATGTATGCAGAGGAAGAGGTACAATGTTCTCGAATGGCCATCCCAGTCCCCCAGACCTGAATATAATTGTACATCTGTGGGGTGATCTGAAGAGGGCTGTCCATGCTTGGCAACCATCAAACCTAACTGAACTGGAGATGTTATGTAAGGAGGAATGGTCCAAAATACATTCATCCAGAATCCAGACACTCATTACAAGCTATAGGAAGCGTCAGGGATGGACTGGCCATCGGGACTACCGGGAGTTTCCCGGTGGGCCGATGGCTCAGTGGGCCAGTTGTCACTCAGGGGTGTTGGGAGGGGGTGACTAGAGCCCCAAATGGGTCCCCAAAAAGCCTGGAGTCTCGTCCCCAGTGTAAAAATCCAGTGATTGGTGGGCAAGCGGGGGCGTGCAGCCGCAATGAGAGTAGAGCTGTCAAAACGATGTCGGGAATGGGCGGGGCCGATATGCGGGGACCCCCTCATCCCCGACAGTGCTTAGATTTGACAGCTTCACTCTCAATGCAGCCGCACGCCCTGATACTGATGTGCGGGGCCCCTTCGTCCAGTACATTTGCAAACACTGCCTGTATACACTCTGACATTCAGAGTGTATACAGGCAGTGTTTGCTATGTACTGGACGAAGGGGCCCCGCACATTAGTATCGGGTCGTGCGGCTGCAGAGTCTGACTGCTGGCTGGGGAGGAAGGTGGAAGCCGGAGCCGCAACTACTGCACATGCACGGTTCCAGTGCAGGCTGCAGAGTATTGCTGCTGGAGGGGTTGCATGGCGGGTGGAGTGCATGTGCAGGATGACAACAGTGAACCTGTTGACCATCCTGCCTGGGTGTCCTCTTCTCTGCCGTGTGTAACCCCCCCCCCCCACAGCTGCTTTCATCTATACAATACAATAGAGAATGTCCGAGCAGAAGGCGGAGCTGTCCAACTTTTCAAGTTAAAAAGCCAGTGATTGGTTGCTAGGGGCAGTCCTAGCAACCAATCGTCTTTCTGTTACATGGAAAGTTGAACATCTCCCGCCTTCTGCTTGGACATGTCGCATCCTCTGTCTTCTCCCTTCTGTGTAAGGTAAGGGAGGGGGCACTGACATAAAGGGAACTGTGTTTGTTGCAAAGAAAGATGATGGCTGTAAAGGATACCAGAAAGGAGGGGACTGTGAAAGGAAGTGGGTGTTGGTGGGGGTGTCAGTGTGTGTGTCAGGAGGAGGGGTCAGTGTATGTGACAGGAAGGGGGGTCTGTGTGTCAGGAGGGGGGTGGTCAGTGTGTGTGTCAGGAGGGGGGGTTAGTGTGTGTGTGTCAGGAGGGGGGGTCAGTGTGTGTGTGTCAGGGGGGGGGGGTCAGTGTGTGTGTCAGGAGGGGGGGTCAGTGTATGTGTGTCAGGAGGGGGTGTCAGTGTGTGTGTCGGGAGTGGGGGTCAGTTTGTGTGTGTGTCAGGAGGGGGGGTCAGTGTGTGTGTCAGGAGGGGGGGTCAGTGTGTGTGTCAGGAGGGGGTGTCAGTGTGTGTGTGTCAGGAGGAGGGGTCAGTGTGTGTGACAGGAAGGGGGTTTAGTGTGTGTGTCAGGAGGGGGGGTCAGTGTGTGTGTCAGGAGGAGGGGTCCGTGTGTGTGTCAGGAGGAGGGGTCAGTGTGTGTGTCAGGAGGGGGGGTCAGTGTGTGTGTGTCAGGAGGGGGGGTCAGTGTATGTGTGTCAGGAGGGGGGGTCAGTGTGTGTGTCAGGAGGGGGGGTCAGTGTATGTGTCTGTGATTTTGTTTTTAATATACAGCATGGGGGGGGGGGGGGTAAATGCACTGCCACTGGTCAGAGTAACTGATGTATTGGACCCCTTTCACACTGAGCCGCCCATAGCGCTGGTGGTAAAACGCCGCTATTTTTACCGCCAACGCTATGGGTGGATTTGCGGAGCATTTCGGTCGCTAGTGGGGCGGTTTTCCCCCCGCTAGCGGACAAGAAAGTGTTAAAACCGCCCACAATGCACTGCTGAAGCAGCGCATTGTGGGCGGTATAGCCGCGCTGTCCCATTGATTTCAATAGACAGGAGCGGTGGAGAAGTAAAAGAAGTAAAAGCCTTGGGCTTTCACACTGGAGACAATGACGCAGCTGTTTGAGGGTGGAATGCAGGCGCTATTTTTAACGCTATAGTGCCTGCAATACGCTCCAGTGTGAAAGGGGTCTTAATGTACTGCCACTGGTCACGGTTACAGATGAATGAATTTACTGGTCACAGAATAAAAAAGCAGTTTATACTTACAGCAGAATGTTTTTACTTTTTTTTTTTTTTTTGCGCAATTGCGTATAGACTACATAGGGCCAGATTCAGCAAGACTTGCGCTGGAGTATTTCGATATGCGCCGCGTAACTGTGAATATGCGCCGTCGTATCTATGTGGCCGTACCCATCAAACTAGATGCGACAGAAAACGGGCCATTTCCGATCGGCTTAACTTTCCGACGCCAGAGTCTCGTCAGCGCATAATTTCGCTTGGCGCATCAGTCGCGCCTATTGATTTCCCCTGCAAATATGCAAATGAGGGAGATTTCCCGATTCGCAAACGGATTAGCACCATACGCTGGCTACATGCGCCGCGCGTATCTCGTCCGTTCGGCGCAAAGTTATTTCTACAAATAGCTGCTTTATCTTTACTCCAGACGGCCACAGGTCAGCAGGAGAGCAGCTACAGCAGCAGCGTTACCGACAAAACTAGCAAGCTGAACAACCACACGTGCAAGGACAACACCTCTGTGTGCCAACATGCCAGGGGCAGTCGCGGTCCTAGCACTACTAATGGGTCCCCCGGTACGGAGGAGGCGGGCACGTGAGAGGATATACCGCACGCGCATGAGCCTCTTTGGCATGGGTGATGAGGAGGTGTATCGCCTCTTCAGATTCAGCCCAGATGCAATAATTGAACCAACCACAACCCTGCAGGATGACATCACCAGCAAGACACACCGCTCACAAGCAGTGCAGCCACTGGTGAAGGTACTGGCAACACTTCATTTCCTTGCAAGTGGATCATTCCAGCAATGGTGTCCAGGATGGCCTGCTTCCTCTCCCGGCTGGTCTTCCTACTTTTCTTCCCATGCAGAAAATCATTATAAGTCTCCATAGCAGAGATGACCACAGAGACCTCCTGGGCATTGAAATTGAGGTTCCTCCTCTCTTTGGGGGTAGCGGGAGCAGCCATAACAGAGCAAAAGTAACTTCCCTGGGGTGGGGGGAAACGGAAATACTTTTGCGCCGGAATGGCGCTTTTATACGCGCAACGGAACACATTGCGCTGGCGTTTCCCGTGAAGTGGTGCCGACGGAAGTTGTGAGCATGCGCACAGGGGGCCGAGTGAAGCCTCACTCACTGCGCATGCTCCGTGGATGATGCGCTGAACGTAAGCCTCTGCGCTGGGCTCCGCCCATCATTTACATATGATCACACCCACTTCCACTTGCGTCGGGTTGCGCCAACGCATCTTTGTTACTCCGTCGCAAAGTAACGCCCATGCGCTTGGTGAATGCTGTACTTCACTCGCTAGTTTGCGTCAGCGCAGCGTATATGCCTTGCGCTACGCTGGCGAAAAGATGCGTGCATCTACCTGAATCTGGCCCATAGTGTTTTTGTGTGTGTGTTTGCAAAAATTAAGTGGGCCGGTCTGGATGAAGTCCAGGGCCAAATTTGTGTCCCAGTCCACCCCTGGGAAGCGTCTAGAGGCTGTTATTTCTGCTAATGGAAGCTCTACTAAATACTGATGTGATTTTTCTGTTGGGGTGCCCAAATTTATGCACCTATCTAATTTTGTTTTGATGCATATTGCGCATTTTCTGTTAATCCAATAAACCTCATTTCACTACTAAAATATTACTGTGTCCTTCAGATACAAATGAAATTGTCATTTATAAATATATGATTTTAACGTTTGATCATAAATAACAGTTTGAAGCCTTATTTGCATACATTTTTATTTTATAAATTCTTATTTCCTTATCATACAGGATAAATGTGCCTTTCAATCATCACATGCATCTACATTCAGGTAATTGGACACCGCCAAAAGATCCTACCGATCACCCCCATCTAACCACTCCCAGCTAGCCTTAATTTTTTATTTTTTTTGCTAGTGTTCCTAGGTGATGGGTTTCTCTTTGAGAGTAGTCTGCTTTCTTCTATGGAGTATTTTCCCCCTCTCTGGATGATTTCTTAACTCTTTTAGGACGCCTGCAGATTCTGAGTTACAGCAGCCTACCAAGGCACCCCCCCCGCTCCTCTGCCACTATGGAGATCACAAGGACCCCTCTGGGGCCATTTTATTCATGGGCATGGCAGACCATAAGCACAATAAGGTGTTCAACAGGCTCATCCTTTAGTTCCCTTGAGGGTTATAGTACATTCGTGCAGAGCCTTATTGCTATCACCTTGACTCATCCTTCCTTTTTAGAGTGGATTTTCTGCCACAGTGGCAGTTCATGGGCAGAAATTTGGGACTTTTTGAGACCCTACCTGCAAGAGTCACAGCCAAATCACCTTCAACTTCTCCCCCTGAGATGGTTACAGTGCAAGGGGAGGTTTCTGCTGAAAGATTCCTCACCTTCTGAAGGGTTCAGATCAGGAGGATACCCCCTGCTACAGACATTTCTCTCAAAGCGATAATAAACTTGGTTGTGGCATCATACCACTATGTATTACATTTCCACACACAACAGTACACTGTAGAGCAGTGATAGGCAACCCTGTTTTAAAACTAAATGTCCCAAGAGGCATTGCAAGACTGACTGCCACAGGCATGACCCCCCAGGAGAACATTGGGATTTGTAGTTTCAGCACAGCTGGATTACCAAGGTTGCCTACCCCTGCTCTAGAGCATTATCTTGGCTTTATTGTTTGTGCAGTCTAGGGTTGCAACTCAAGATTATTTTCATAATCGATTAGTTGGCCGATTTATTGTTTCGATAAATCTGATTTAAAGAAATGCGGTGCATAATTTAGTTAATATGTAAAGTAAAAAAAAAAAAAGGCAATTTATTCTTAAATATCTATATGCGGTGGTAAATATAAATAACCAACTAAATGGTTAGACTCTAATCCACTCTGAGAATAACAGACAGAAGAGATATACTGTATATACTATTGGAGGTTGAATCTGGTAAATATCAGAAAAAAAATGAAAGATAGAACTGTAATATATTACAGTAAAACCTTGGTTTGAGAGTGTTTTGCAAAACAAGCAAAATGTTTTAATAAATTTTGCCTTGATATACAAGTGATGTCTTGATATAAGATTGATTGATTTAATGGATTTATAGTGCGCCAAATACTGACCTGAGTAGCGTCATGTCACAACTGAGTATAAAAAAGAAGAGAGGAGACTTTCAGTGTAGCAATATGGTTACATTTAACCACTTCAGCCCCGGACCATTTGCTGGTCAATGACCGGGCCACTTTTTGCTATTCGACACTGCGTCGCTTTAACTGACAATTGCTCGGTCGTGCGACTTGGATTCCAAACAAAATTGGCATCCTTTTTTTCCCCCACAAATAGAGCTTTCCTTTGGTGGTATTTGATCACCACCTGCGGTTTTTATTTTTTGCGTTATAAACAAAAATAGAGCGACAATTTTGAAAAAAAATTAATATTTATTGCTATAATATCCCCCAAAAATGTATAAAAAAAACGTAATAAGCGTTTATTGATCGGTTTGCGCAAAAGTTATAGCGTCTACAATATAGGGGATAGTTTTATGGCATTTTTTATTAATATTTTTTTTTACTAGTAATGGCAGCGATCAGCGATTTTTATCGGTACTGCAAACTTATGGTGGACACTTTTGACACATTTTTGGGACCATTGTCATTTTTATAGCGATCAGTGCTAAAAAAAAAGGCATTGATTACTGTAAAAATGTCACTGGCAGGGAAGGGGTTAATTATGTTCCCTAGGTGTGTTCTAACTGAAGGGTGGGTGGGACTGACTAGGGGAAATGACAGATCACTGTTCATACATTGTACATTGAACCGCCGCCATGATTGTTCTTATGTTGCACAGAATCGCCGCCGGCAAATAATGATATCTGAATCATCCCTCTAGCTGCAGGCATCATTCAGATATCCCCCCACAAAGCCCAGGATGTCATGACGTCCACCCAGGATGGGAGATCCCTTATGTGGACGTCCAATACCCGCCCATCGTCATTTAAGTGGTTAAAAGCAAGTGACATTTTCAAATGACATTCATTCAGCGAATGTACAACGATTTTTCATATGAATATTCTCGTCTGAAAATTTAAAAATGTATGGCCAGCATAAGGCTTTGTTTCACACCTATGCGGTTCGCTTTTGACCCGTTTCTACAGTGCTTTTTGCTGTGTGGTTTGCATTTTTGCACACAAATTTTCACTGCGATTTGGCATTTTTGGTCAATTTGATGTTGGGCAGATAAAAAAATGCAACTTGCTACAAAAATGAACTGCCACTGAAATTTACTGAACCATAAAAACATAGTTTTGCATTGAAAATAAGTCCTTGACCCTTTCCAAGGACAAAGTAGCTGAAAAAAGCATAGATGTGAACGTGTCCCATAGAAACTCACGTTAAATAAACTGTAGTGCGTTTCTGCGAAAGCACCAAAAACACATAGGAGCGAACCAGGCTTAATACGTTTAGTAGCAGCATGCTTCTTTTTGTAGTACCTGTCATAATTGGGTTAAAAAACTCTCCCCGTTAGATTTCTGGTCCTGTTTCCCCCCCCCCTTCCAAGGGTGTAGTGAGGTGTAGCTGTGGGGACAGTGCTCTGTATGTGCCTGTGCGGGATGTTTGTTGGCCTGGTCCCAATAAATTTAAAATGTTTAGGTCCAGTGTTTCCAGCGGCTACAAACTGGAGTTTCACGCTTCGTCTCTGTCCCCCTGTTTCTGCGGGCATATCTGCTTGCTGCTGTTAAACTGCTCTTTGATCAAGGAGTCATTTTTTGAGATTTTGGCCCATGGGGTAATTTTTGGGGGTTTTGGCTCATTGTGGTTCTGCGACTTCAGAACTTTTACTTGGAAATATCCAAAATAGTCATTGCCTCTCCCCTTCCATGGGATTTTCTGGCCCCAGTAAGCATCCTAGATGCCTGTCTACATATTTTCAATTTTCCACCTTTATTAACGCTATCTGCATTTTGCAGAGAGCAATAAGCATTAATGAATTGTTGCCTGCTTGTGGCCCACTGGGTTTTCACCAAGGTTCTTGCCCCCATTTTGGCTCTGCTCTGCTCTAATGAGATTCATGTTGTGAGGTACTTTGGACCCCACCCCACCCCTCCAGTGACCACACCCCATGCCAATATAAGTAGTGGCAGACAGCACACCCAGAATTAGAGCTGGAGAAAGCATTGAGTCAACATCAGAAGAACAGAGGTAGAAGACAGCTTAGTGGGGACCAAGGGAGCGATCTCCCGCTAAGCAAAGCCTGTCGGGCAGGCCGCCTGTGTAAAAACGCTCTTATATTGTTCATGCAACTCTTTGAGCTGCATGCAGTCCTCCTCAAGTGTGGTCAGTTTAGCTGCTTTTTAAAAAAATGAATTCTTTGTATCCATGATCTGATTAGCACATCTAAATGTAGGAATAAGTGATCTGGGAGTCTGGCCGGATTTGTGCATTGCTGGGATTGGGAACAGGGTTGAGTAAGTCTAGGGGTATAGGTGTAACCACAGTAAAGATGTAGGTATTCTTTAAATATAATAAGTGTTAATTTTATCTAAATAAAGCTTTTGGAAACCTTGCCACTAAATTAATAAGGGGGAGCCAGCAAGCTTCTCTGTGGCCAGGAAATGTCAGTAATTTGCCCATGCAAAACACACCACTACAACTAGAACAGTGGGTAGTGGTATCTCCCATATTTCTATCGCCACAGGTTAGTTTTAGTTACACAGTGGGAATGAACATAATCCTGGACTCCAAAATGGGATCATTGTTATTGCTAAAGTTACTGTTTTTTTGTTTCTAATCTATGCCAAGCACAATGTAGTTGAGTCATTGGGGTTGATTTACAAAAGGCATTAGCTGTTCACTTTACTAGGAAAGATGCACTGTATAAGCTGATTTTCCCTGGAGCTTAGTGAGTGTAGTGAAATTTCACTCTGCAAAGAATAGCCAATCACGTGCAAGTAAAATAAAAAAACACATATGATTCAATATTGGAAATCAGCAGAGCTGCACCTTTTTCGCTAAGCTCTGGGGAAAATTCTCTTGCCAAGTGAAGAGTCTATCTGCCTTTAGTAAATCAACCTAGTTTGTTTATTAACTGTCTTCTCATGTGATAACTGTACTCTGCAGCCCCATAAATGGCTCCTTTTTATTTTATAAATGTTTCTGCTTTGTAAATTATATGTTGGATAGAGCTACCTGCTGCACTGAATTTAGTGTCAATGAGATGTATTCAGTTCTAATTATATGGCCCCTCTTCTTTAGCTTTCTATACTCAATGACCTCCGTACCTTAAGCTTGAGGTAATTGTGTCACGGACATGCGTAATGTGTAAATGCTTTATATTCTTTGAGAATATTTAAAGGGTCAGGACACCTCGCCTCACATTTGATTTGATGTTTAAAAGACCCTGCCATTAAAATACAAAACTCACACGTGCTAAAATGCCAGCCTGCCAACCCCTCCCATCACTGCCAAATCCCAGCTGTCTCTGACAGGTACATCTGATTTTTCTGGATAGAAAAAATTATAGTGTAGCGCTATTTAAATATACATGAGTGAATAACAGTGATTGAATAAACACTATATATGACCAAAGATTTAACTCTAAATCGAAATCACATCGAGTCCAAAGGATGAGATGACAGAATGACACTTCAAACAGTAAAAATCATATTATACATGATATGTGCAATAATGAGTGAACAAAGTCCAGGAATATAGATGTATTCAAAGATTTGATCAGAAGACTCCAGCTCAGGTGTGGCCCTCTAGATGGAAACATAAGTATCAGAAACACCACCACCAATGATAGGAGGAGGCTTTCCAGATATCAGTGACCTGGGGAGGCATATACCTCCCGAGTCTCAAAGGCTTATAAATCAGTCAACTAGACGGGTACAGCTGGTCCTGAATATGACCGAAAACTTGACCCCAACAATCAAAGACTCCAATATAAGCGGAAGGTAAATGTCGTATTCTCATGTAGGAGGCAGAGGTTCAGTATCCACATACCATGCGTGATGCAATGAAAGAAAATCGCATAGCGTGTTACAGTTTAAAGTGGTATTTATTAAAAACTATAAAAATGAACACTCACATTTTAGAAGATCATCTTAGGCATAATGTAGGTACATGAGCGATGTATCTAGATGGGTCCAACCAACGCGTTTCAATTAAACAGTCATCTGGGGTGTGTACCCCCCACAACTACATCGCTATTTAAACACTAGAGGACCCCGAGTAGAATGGCTATGACACCGGAAATGAACGCATGGCGTCACTTCCGGTCGGACTACCGGAATCGATGGCAGCGCAATATACCATGCTTATATTGTGTCACAATGACATAACAAACAAGTCTGGGATCCACCTTGAATCAGCCGAAAATATTTAAAATTCACAGGCCATGAAAAATGCTTAAAAGAGACGTCCGGCGTCTCCAGTTGAGTATAAATGTAAGGACGCCCACCAGACTTTGCTATGAGAGCGAGGCAAGATGACCTCACTTCCGCCCGTAGATGAATATGAATGCGTGGACGTTAACCAAACCTTGCTATGAAAACATGGCTGTATACCTCACTTCCACTCACGTAGTACGTCCCGGGCAGCTATCACATCCAGGTGTCAGTGCTTAGAAATAGACCAGTACTATGTGATTGCAAAGAGGAATCCAAACAGATATAGGTAAAAAAGGGTGATTTATTTAAGAAGAGGGGGTAACACCCCACCACCTTCAACAAGCTCAGTGCAAACAAACAAAGATCCACAGTGACAAAAACAACACTAAAGACGATATTTACAGGAAAGGGGAATACAAGAATCATAAACAGGCCAGGCCGAGGTCATACACGGGGGATCAGGAAGTAGCTGTGGACAGGGAATGAACAGGAAGGAAAAGTCCAGGAGAGGGATCAGGTCGGATCGGATCAGATCGGGTCAAAAGTCCAGGATGGAGACAACAGGCTCAGGGTCCAGATATCAGGCTCAGGGTCAGGTTAATAGACGGATACCAGGGCGAGTTCTGCTTGAACTTGCCGGGTATAAATAGAGGCGTGCTGATTGCATTCAGGTCACACCTTAACGCAGGAAAAGCTGTGTGCTCCAACATACCAAGAACCCCCCGCTGGTGGAGGCCAGAACTGCAGCCAAAATAATAGGCAGATTTACCAGCAGGGGGGACCATTCCTGACAGTACCCCCCCTCAAAGGAGCAGCCTCCGGACGCTTCAACCAGCTGTTGCTGGGGAAGGCTCATGGTGTCCTCGAGCTGGGCAGCGGGCTCCGAGTCATCGAGCGGGTCAGCAGACGAAGGCTCCGGATCAACAAGCTGGGCAGAGGGCATAGGCTCTGGGTCCTCGAGCTGGGCAGCGGGCTCCCAGTCCTCGAGCTGGGCAGCGGGCTTCGAGTCATCAAGCTGGGCAGCGGACAAAGGCTCCGGGTCATCGAGCTGGGCAGCGGACGAAGGCTCCGGGTCATCGAGCTGGGCAGCGAACGAAGGCTCCGGGTCATCGAGCTGGGCAGAGCGCATAGGCTCTGGGTCCTCGAGCTGGGCAGAGCGCAGAGGCTCCAGGTCCTCGAGCGGGGCAGCGGGCTCCGGGTCATCGAGCTGGGCAGCGGATAAAGGCTCCGGGTCATCGAGCTGGGCAGCAGGCTCCGGGTCATCGAGCTGGGCAGCAGGCTCCGGGTCATCGAGCTGGGCAGCAGGCTCCGGGTCATTGAGCTGGGCAGCAGGCTCCGGGTCATCGAGCTGGACAGAAGGCTCCGGGTCATCGAGCTGGACAGAAGGCTCCGGGTCATCGAGCTGGGCAGCAGGCTCCGGGTCATCGAGGCATGCTGGCACAGGAACATCAGGCTGGCAGGCTGGCACAGGAACATCAGGTTGGCAGGCTGGCACAGGAACACCAGGGTGGCAGGCTGGCACAGGAACACCAGGGTAGCAGGCTGGCACAGGAACACCAGGGTGGCAGGCTGGCACAGGAACACCAGGGTGGCAGGCTGGCACAGGAACACCAGGGTGGCAGGCTGGCACAGGAACACCAGGGTGGCAGGCTGGCACACGAACACCAGGGTGGCAGGCTGGTCGGATGGCACAAGCTGGGCGGCTGGCACTGGAACAGGTAGAGCAGCTGGCACAGGAACAAGCTGGGAGACTGGCACTGGAACAGGTGGCACTGGAACAGATGGCACTGGGACAGGTTGAGCAGAGGGCACTGGGACAGGTTGAGCAGAGGACACTGGGACAGGCTGGGTAACTGGCACGATGGTATGGGTTGGGAAGTACTTCCGTTTCTTTTTAGATTTAGACACTGCAGGTTTGCTAACAGAAGTGATGTATGAAGAGGATGGAATTAAGTAGGAGGAAGGATTGGAATATGGCAGAGACACAGGGATGGTGACTGGAGGAGGTTTTTGTGGAGTTGTTACTGGTGAAAAGGAAGAAACAGGTGGATTAAAGGCGGGGTAGGTACAACAAGTAGAGACTGGGTAATAATACTTGGTAGGAAGCGGAATTAACTGGGCTATAGCTGAGGTTGTCATTGGCAATGGACGGCTAAATCCTTGGGAAGGTAAGTGGTTAATGGCAGGGCTGGGATGCAGTGGCTTGGCTGGAATCAGGAGATCTGACCATGCCTGCAGCACAGGTTGAACAAAGGCTGGTTCACACACACCTTGTTTAATCAGAGACTGCACTGAACTAATGCAGTCAGATAACTTCTGCTGGGAACAAGGGCAATAGTGTTCATCAAAGGAGGCTGGATCATTCTCCATCAACCATACCAGGGATTCAACTTGGTCAGGACTGAAGGGGGGAGAGAAGTCGTCACTACCATCAGGAATAACAGACGGAGCCGATTCAACACATAACTGAATCAATGAGTGAATATCGTCAAAAGACAATTAACCCTGATCCACCAAAGAATGAGCTGATCGGATGGTTTCCATCAGCTGATCCCTTGTCCACCCCTCAAAAACCTGGCGACAATACTCCCCATTCTCCTCAGCCAGTAGGGAAAAGTAACAGATTTCATTGAAATCCATGCTTCAGAAAAACGCACAACAACAGGGTGGTTCCTTAATGCAAGCACGTCTGGTCTAGGATGGCCCTGGTATACTGTCAGTGATTAGAAATAGACCAGTACTATGTGATTGCAAAGAGGAATTCAAACAGATATAGGTAAAAAAGGGTGATTTATTTAAGAAGAGGGGGTAACACCCCACCACCTTCAACAAGCTCAGTGCAAACAAACACAGATCCACAGTGACAAAAACAACACTAAAGACGATATTTACAGGAAAGGGGAATACCAGAATCATAAACAGGCCAGGCCGAGGTCATACACGGGGATCAGGAAGTAGCTGTGGACGGGGAATGAACAGGAAGGAAAAGTCCAAGAGAGGGATCAGGTCAGGTCGGATCGGATCAGATCGGGTCAAAAGTCCAGGATGGAGACAACAGGCTCTGGGTCCAGATATCAGGCTCAGGGTCAGGTTAATAGACGGATACCAGGGCGAGTTCTGCTTGAACTTGCCGGGTATAAATAGAGGCGTGCTGATTGCATTCAAGTCACACCTGAACGCAGGAAAAGCTGTGTGCTCCAACATACCAAGAACCCCCCACTGGTGGAGGCCAGAACTGCAGCCAAAATAATAGGCAGATTTACCAGCAGGGGGGACCATTCCTGACACCAGGCCTCACTATGAAAGTGACCGGATGTTGAGATCCTACGCAACCAAGCCTCACTGTGGATGCAACCAATCATAATTATATCCATCAGCAAAGCATTTGACTCTGTCTATGAGACAAACCAAGCCTCACTATGAAAATATACAGAGCCATAATAGTCACGAATTGGGATCGAAAATCCCCGCTGTTTTAAAGAGGATGTGAAGTTTCATAATGTGCCTGTACGTGCCATTCTGCCAACGTATATGTACATGCGGTGGTCCTTAAGGGGTTAATAACTCCAAACTTGATTTTTTTCAATATGTTCAGTCACCCTAGTTGTAAAGGACCTTAATTATAAATGGATTAATTATAAATGCCGCAATCTTGCTTTTGAGTGAAGGTACATGGTATATAACTTTTGGTCTTTCAGGTAACAGTGTACCGAGGCTTCTGTCATTCCTTAAAATACCCCAATGTTGATCGAAAATGGCTTTAATTTGTGTTGTGTCAAGGGGCTGTAAGGAAAGACCATTTGAAATTATCGTCTCTGTCCCGTTGTGGTTTATCAACCAACAGTGAAGACCGATCAATGTTCAAAACTTTGACTAAATCATTATCGACTTCTACTGAATTATATCCTTTATTGAGAAATCTTTCTTTAAGGACATTTGCTTGAATTTTAAAAGTATCAGTGTCGGTACAATTCCTGCGTAGTTGCAGGAATGGACTTTTAGGGACTGACCTCAGCCATGACTTGTGGTGGTAACTAGCAACGTGTATATACCCGTTTCTATCCGTAGGTTTGAAATACATACTAAACCTAAATTGTTGGTCTGATTTTTTTATCTCTAGATCCAAGAAGTGTATCTTAGACTGGCTAAATTCATATGTCAGAGTTATTCCTCTATCGTTATCGTTAAGCTCCGAGAAAAAAAATCTCCAGAGCCTCGGGGATGCCTGCCTATAGGAGGAGGATGTCGTCTATGTATCAGGCCTACAATTTTAACTGTGGGTAATCCATGGCATAGACGACATCCTCCTCCCACTTGGCCATGAAAAGGTTGGTCAGACTTCACCACACCCGTCTGCTGTAAATAAAAACGGCCATCAAACCAAAAATAGTTATGCTGGGTGGCAAACGCCAACAATTCTATAATAAAAATAACCTGAGGTGTAGCAAGAATGGCATCTCTTTTTAAAAATGCATGTGCCGCCTCCATTCCTCTTTTATGTGGAATACAGGTATACGGTGATGCCACATCTGCTGTAGCCATAACCATTTTACCTTCAAAGGTCAATGTAGATAAACGTTAGATTACATCCTTGGTATCCTTAAAATAAGATGGGGTTTTACGAACAGATGGTTGGAAGAAATAAATCTATATATCTACCTATCCTGGAGGTGATAGAATCTATTCCACTGATGATTGGACGTCCAGGGGGATGAAGAGGATCCTTGTGGATCTTAGGTAAATAATAGATAATAGGGATCCTAGGGGCCAAAGGAACGATGAACCTCAGTGTTCACTTAGGACAAGGGCTTAGTATATATGACACTCATTTACTCATCCTGACATACATTATCTTTCCCATGGGTCACTGTCAGTCTTCTTGCCTGCAAAGTCTGCTGTTTCTGCATGGAAATCGGAGGGCACCATGGACACAGGGGGCGCACAATGCAGCTGTTTGCCAACCTTTTGTTAGATTATCCTTACTGGGCAGCTGCTTATTCTCCCCTGTGATGTTCTCTCTTTCTTTATATCTTTCAATCAAAAATATGCTATAATTGTGTGTTGGATTTTTTTTTTTTTATAAGAGCGTAAGCATACTTCCGAAATGCATTTTTCATTTTTGGTGCAGATATTTTAGACTGGAGGAGATGAAGTCACAAAGGAAAGAAAGAGTTTAAAAGTAAATATGTGTGGTTCAATAGGTAATAGAACCCAGCAGAGTTGAGATACATTTAAGGAAGTAGAGGGGAAGGGATTGGGAACTCCCCTGAGTTCTGCAACACAGGGGCCAAGTAAGTGCTTTAAATTAAGTTGTTCCAATAGAACTACTTTCAAAGGTGAGAATCCTTATATTTTCAGAGGAATTGATAAGGTCCTCCCTCCTCCTGCTTCCCTCTACCTTGTTCAGCCACATTGCTATCATTGGTGAAAAGGGTCTTTCAAGTTCAGCAGAGTACAGGCCTTGGCTGTGTTCAATAAATGTTTTTTTAGTATACTTTATGAGGAATATACGAGCTATGTAAGAGGAGGACAGGGTCATCTGGGAGCATGAAATCTGTAAACTTTTGGGATATGGTTCTGACTCCCTTCTAGTAAGCTCTCAGTAAGTTTTTGTGTTGGTATAGAACTATAGATTGAGAAGTCTGGGTGGTAGTGGCAGAAGGAGGGGAGGGCAAAGAGGTGAGGAAAGAGGTATACAGCGGGGGATGATCCGGTGTAATACAGTATCCCGCCCGAACAGTTTCGCAAAAGATCGCTTAGTCATGGGGGCACGGGTGACACCCGTGCCCCATGACTAATCGATCTTTCGCTTAGTCATCCCCCGCTGTATACCTCTTTCCTCACCTCTTTGGACGGGTTATGTTTGTTGTTGGATAATTTCCGGCCGGAGTCCCAGCATAATCTGACACGCCTGTTTCCATTTTTGTTTCATGTAAGTGAGTTTTTGTTTTTTTAATACATTTTAAGTGACGGTATTACACTAAAAAATTGGAGGGAACCAGTTTCCAAATAATAGACAAATTTGTACCTCATTGGAGAGGAGAGCCTAGTGTAAGAGGAGTGTCCAAACTGGAAGTATATTGGATCTTCCAACTCAAAAGTTATGTACCCTATGGCTTAAACGTGGAATGGGATGTGAATGCTTTTATCAATCAGTCCTGAGGAGGCACTTTCACCAATGATCACACCCATTACCCTTTATCTCTGTAACATTGGACTATAGATGGTGCATACTTTTTGGTGCCAGTGTTCGCCTTTTTGATATAATTTTCGGTTAATTAGACGATCACTTGCGACACCAGGGAGGGATGTACCAACAACATTTAGCCGGCCAAATACTTCCAATATTGGGCCTCATATGCATTTATGATTATAATGTCAGCAAAGGAATTTTTTGCAATCACTTAGTTAGTTTTTTCTCGACACTAATGGACCATGGTTTAGATTAAGATACAGATGCAACATGTACTAAGGTTATATGCTGATATTATGTATATATACAGTTTTTTAACATCTCTGTGATATATATTACATTGGGTCTAGATGGTATTTCATTTATTTTGTATTTCCCGTTTTATCCCTCCATGAGACCGAGATGGGTGCCTTGTCACGACCCGTTGGGCGGATTTGTCGTTATACCCGGAATGATCTTTGAATCCCGTGGAGCGCACGTTTCTCGAGGGTGGAACGCATGACGCCGGCGCGCTTCCGCACCACGTGATGTCCATGCGATGGGAGCCGGATGTGCGGGTGCTTGGAACGCATGACGCCAGTGCGCTTCCGCACCATGTGATGCCCACGTTATGGGAGCCGGATGTGCTGGTGCGTGGAGCGCACCGGGACGCAGACCGATGACGCGAGCGTGGAGCGCACCGGTACGTAGACCGATGACGAGAGCGCGTCGCGACGGTCACATGCATACAGGCAGAGTTCGGCCCACCTGAGCACGTCGCGCCCCATTCCCTCTCTAATCCATGAGAGTGAGTGAAGGGGACGTGACAACACTATTGCACTAATGATTGGATGTGTACTCGACAGTTCCGCCCACATACTTTACACTCCAAGAGCTTTAGCTGTCTCCCACCTATGAGAGATAAGTCCGGGCCAATAATCACACCTCCAGGTGAATGATTGGGCCACGGACTATGAATCCCCGCCCATACACTTCCGGGATTTGGAATGCAAACATTATTCACGTGTTAGATTTGACACGCACGCCAGTTCCAATTGAGGTCTCATGGATGTAGATACTACGGACCTATAAATGCAGGTAAGATGCACGTCATAGCTAGATACCCCAGTTGAAGTCTACATGAGACGAAACCGGTCGGGTTACTGACTTGCTAAGTCTTTACTGCATTTTTTTCCCCTTTGGGAATACCTCTGTCCACCCATCAGAGGGGGGGAGTTGTTGCTACTAGATACAAATATTTCCTTTTTTTTTTTTCACGTGTGGTTTTACTTTTATGTTTTAAGTGATCCCTGTCACTTGTGTGATGCAGTGGAATTTTACATATTTTTTATCTTATTAAATTGGTGGTTTTACACTATGAGGAGTCGTTTTTCTTCTCTTTTCTCCTCCTATGCTCGGGAGTGAATATATACCACCACGGAGACATTTTAACATCAAAAGTTATTCTTGGATTCTCCGGATACCATTTCCATCTGTCTGGACACAGGATTAGGCAATTGGCCTTTACAAGCCTTGAAGACCCCCCACCGTATGGTGAGTTGAGGGTCCACCTGATCCGGTAAGGGTACCCATTTATACTTTCTCTGTCTGAAGATTGCATTTTGGATCCCTTGTGCTATCCGAGCATTCCAGAAGAAGAATACATTCGTTACACTGTTTGAGTGTATGGACTGCTATTCACTTTACTGATTGCTTTCAGTCAATCACAGTGGACATTAGGATATATATGTTTTCATATATATGTTTCAATCACAGTGGATATTAGGATATATATGGTTATATTTTTTTCACTATTCACCACTGATTGTATATTCACCTTTATTGATATTGATTTTTGATTAGGTGCCTCTCTCCAATAGACTTGAAACGCCTATATAAATTAGGTCCTACACTGTAAGTTATTACACCGGCACTTCTTTACTTAGTTAAATGAGTTTATGAATTCCATCTGCTGGACACAAAAGTAGGTGATTTTCATCCGTGGATCCATACCTGGGTCTTGTGGAGTCTAACTCTTTGATTGGGGCCTCCCATCATGTTATTATTTACTTGATTGTATATATTTGGCAATTTTTTTATTTATAGATTCACATTTAAGGTTCGCGGTGTCCAATCCCTAAACCTACAGGAGAGTCCTTATGTCTTGAGCTTTGCTTGATTGCAGCTATAGGTCACTTTACAGGGTAGATGCACATTTAATTTTAATTTTTGTGTGGTCACTGAACCTACAGGAGAGTCCTTTGATTAGAGCTCCCTATTGGCGCTGCATTTTTATATCTATTCACTTTCACAATATTTCCATTTTGTTATGCTGGCTGCCTGATTCTATTTATTTAATTCCAGTTAGCGCAATATTTTTACACTTTTATTACTTTTGACATTTGGAAATCGTTATATTGCAGCAACTGGCCTATCCATCCCGATGGATATTTTTGACTACCGAAGTAGTCGGACCTTTAACACCGAGGGGGTCTTCACAGTTTTAGATATTGAGTCAGAGATAGGAGGATTATTCATGAGACTCAAAAATGTGATGACCTCGGAGTTACATCTGCAGTGGGACATCGCGTTCCTGGAGCAATATACTAAGGAACGGATGGTCCCAAGAGGACTTAGATGGGATGTCCACCCGCAACAAGGTGATCCCGATCTAGTGTCCTGGTTTCAATTTTTTAACAATCAAGGGTTATCTTTACTTAATTTTTTAATGGATAAGAAGAAATTGAGGATGGACCTATTAGATAAAGAAATTAAGGACATTAAAGAGAAGTTAGTGTCCTCTAAAGCCACACCTGAATATAATACATTGTCCCTTAACTTGAAAAACCATCTAGAGAAAGAGGAACGCGAACAAAAAACGAAAAAACAGAAGAAATACACTAGAGATGTTGCAGACTATAAAACAAACTCTGTCTTCAGATGGCAGAGTCTGGAGGATACAAGAGAAACTAATGAACCCCAAAATACTAGTATGGAGGTATCCCAACCTTCAACTAGTGATGCCAAAATTCTGACCTTCTCACAACCCGCGGTTGCTGTGCCCCCCATCAGAAATGAGGGATACACCAATAGGGGAAGGGGACCAAGGACCCCCAATTACCAACAAAATGGACACCCATCCAATAGGGGAAGGGGTAAAGGCCCTCGGGGCAAGTTTAAGAACCAAAGAAGCTATTCCCGTGATACACGTCCCTATGACTCATCTCCACATGTCAATAGAGCTTATAACGATTACCCTCCAAGACACTCCCAGACCTCCCCTGGAAGGGGAGGGGGGAGACCCGCCCCATACAGGGAAGACTATCCACGTAGACCATTTAACCAACAATATGGCTACATGGAAAGGGAAGATAATTATTATGAAAGATCCCCATATTCATATAATCAGAATCAACCCAGGTCTACCAACCAAGGGGATTTTCCTCGGGATCAGGAGGACTACCCCAGAGGGGGAGAACAAAGCGGGGGTCGAGAGGGGGACGACGTGCCCGGTCGAAAAAGAAGACGGGTATAGCAGGAGCGGGTATCTTCAATCTTAGTACAGTCCAACTTACAGAAACAGAAAAAGTAGTTTTAGACAAGGGTTTGAAATTTGTCCCTCCCAGAACTCTGAACAAGTTCAACACCTTTATTGATGTGCAAAAGTATGTTCGGAAGCTTAATATCCAAAGATATTTTATTAGTAATCCCAGTAGACCGAACCTCCCAGAGATATCCTCACAGATGGTACACACTGGACTTTCCAACCCATCTTTATTCAATCCTCAGTGCCCCATGGCACCAAATGTCAGAGTTTTCAGGGATCTGGTCTTAAGAGACCTAGATGAACTGCCCCTTAAAAGGACCTACTCTGACCCAAGAATTAAACTGGGCCTTAAAAGTCTATGCGAACGCAAAGACCTGGTCATTCGTCCAGCGGACAAAGGGGGGGGGATAGTCGTTTTAGACAAATCTGCATATCATGGAGAAATGTCTCATATTCTGGGAGATGCTGAAACTTATGTTAAGTTGTCCTCTAATCCCACTTCTAAAATTAAAGCTTCACTAACCAAACTTATTGAAACTGGATCACGTAAGGGTATTTTGGATAAAAAGGAAAGAAGTTATCTCATTCCCAGAGTTCCACGAATTCCGGTTATGTACTACCTGCCCAAGATCCATAAGGATGGTGTATGCCCCCCCGGCAGGCCTATCATAAGTGGCATCAATTCTATCACTTCCCGGTTAGGGAAATACATTGACTTCCATTTACAGCCGGTTGTCAAATACATTCCCTCATATCTCAAAGATACGAGACACACAATTGCAAAACTCCAAGAGGTTACGTACAGCAGGGACATCATGCTGGTCACAGCAGATGTAGCCTCCCTGTACACTAGTATTGCCCATGATTTGGGGTTTGAAGCGGTCAAGTGTTTTTTAGGGAGGGTTGACCATCTGCCCACCATCCAAAAAGAATTTATATTGGATCTTTTGAAATTTGCCACCTCCAATAATTATTTTTGGTATGGTGGCGAATTCTACTTGCAACAAAAGGGGGTAGCAATGGGGGCCAAATTTGCCCCCAGTCTGGCCAACATTTTCATGGCCAAGTGGGAGGAGGATGTCGTCTATGCCTTTAACCGACCAGAGATAGTTCTCTGGGCTCGGTACATAGACGACATCCTCCTCCTATGGAGAGGTGATCGCCAATCCTTAGATGAATTCATGTCTACCCTGAATTGCAATGAAGTCGGAATTAGCCTCTCATATGAGGCAAGTTTCTCAAATATCCATTTCCTGGATTTGGAGATCCAAGTCCAGGATAATCAGTTGACAACAAAGACTTTTTTCAAAAGTACAGATCGTAATGGATATATTCCAACGGATAGCTGTCACCATCCAGCGTGGCTCAAATCCGTACCACGGAGTCAACTGTTACGGATAAGACGCAATTGCTCTAGCATCCAAGATTTCCATATCCAGGCGCAAATTCTGAAAGATAGATTCTTGGATAAAGGCTATTCCAGCTATGAGGTGGACAGGGAAGTTGATAGGATTGGGAGGATTGATCGCACTACATTAACAATGGAAAGACAAAAAACGATTCAGGAACCGAGATTTAGGAACTCTTTTTTTACTACTTTTTCTGTTCAGTATAGACAAATTAAGGATATCATTAATAAGCACTGGAGGATCTTAAAGGAAGATTGCATTTTGGGACCAACACTTCCCACTAATGCAACGGTAATATATAGAGGAGCCACATCTCTCAAAAACCAAGTGGCACCTAACATTCCGGATCCCCCTGTTAAGCCCTCCTTCTTTCCCCTCTCAAAGGGTTTCCATCCCTGCAGGAGATGTAAGGTGTGTGTCAATAACATAAATGGGAGAAGGAAAACGAACAGCTTTAGATCCACCCATACGGGGATGGAGTTTCCAATGAAGCACTTCTCCACATGCGCCACGACACATATTGTGTACCTTATCACCTGCCCTTGTGGGAAACAGTACGTTGGTCGTACCATACGGAGCTTTTCCACAAGGGTAGGTGAACATATTGCGAAAATCAAGAAGGGGTACACAAAACACACTGTACCTAGACATTTTCTGGAGAAACATAACAAAAAATTGGAGGGAACCAGTTTCCAAATAATAGACAAATTTGTACCTCATTGGAGAGGAGAGCCTAGTGTAAGAGGAGTGTCCAAACTGGAAGTATATTGGATCTTCCAACTCAAAAGTTATGTACCCTATGGCTTAAACGTGGAATGGGATGTGAATGCTTTTATCAATCAGTCCTGAGGAGGCACTTTCACCAATGATCACACCCATTACCCTTTATCTCTGTAACATTGGACTATAGATGGTGCATACTTTTTGGTGCCAGTGTTCGCCTTTTTGATATAATTTTCGGTTAATTAGACGATCACTTGCGACACCAGGGAGGGATGTACCAACAACATTTAGCCGGCCAAATACTTCCAATATTGGGCCTCATATGCATTTATGATTATAATGTCAGCAAAGGAATTTTTTGCAATCACTTAGTTAGTTTTTTCTCGACACTAATGGACCATGGTTTAGATTAAGATACAGATGCAACATGTACTAAGGTTATATGCTGATATTATGTATATATACAGTTTTTTAACATCTCTGTGATATATATTACATTGGGTCTAGATGGTATTTCATTTATTTTGTATTTCCCGTTTTATCCCTCCATGAGACCGAGATGGGTGCCTTGTCACGACCCGTTGGGCGGATTTGTCGTTATACCCGGAATGATCTTTGAATCCCGTGGAGCGCACGTTTCTCGAGGGTGGAACGCATGACGCCGGCGCGCTTCCGCACCACGTGATGTCCATGCGATGGGAGCCGGATGTGCGGGTGCTTGGAACGCATGACGCCAGTGCGCTTCCGCACCATGTGATGCCCACGTTATGGGAGCCGGATGTGCTGGTGCGTGGAGCGCACCGGGACGCAGACCGATGACGCGAGCGTGGAGCGCACCGGTACGTAGACCGATGACGAGAGCGCGTCGCGACGGTCACATGCATACAGGCAGAGTTCGGCCCACCTGAGCACGTCGCGCCCCATTCCCTCTCTAATCCATGAGAGTGAGTGAAGGGGACGTGACAACACTATTGCACTAATGATTGGATGTGTACTCGACAGTTCCGCCCACATACTTTACACTCCAAGAGCTTTAGCTGTCTCCCACCTATGAGAGATAAGTCCGGGCCAATAATCACACCTCCAGGTGAATGATTGGGCCACGGACTATGAATCCCCGCCCATACACTTCCGGGATTTGGAATGCAAACATTATTCACGTGTTAGATTTGACACGCACGCCAGTTCCAATTGAGGTCTCATGGATGTAGATACTACGGACCTATAAATGCAGGTAAGATGCACGTCATAGCTAGATACCCCAGTTGAAGTCTACATGAGACGAAACCGGTCGGGTTACTGACTTGCTAAGTCTTTACTGCATTTTTTTCCCCTTTGGGAATACCTCTGTCCACCCATCAGAGGGGGGGAGTTGTTGCTACTAGATACAAATATTTCCTTTTTTTTTTTTCACGTGTGGTTTTACTTTTATGTTTTAAGTGATCCCTGTCACTTGTGTGATGCAGTGGAATTTTACATATTTTTTATCTTATTAAATTGGTGGTTTTACACTATGAGGAGTCGTTTTTCTTCTCTTTTCTCCTCCTATGCTCGGGAGTGAATATATACCACCACGGAGACATTTTAACATCAAAAGTTATTCTTGGATTCTCCGGATACCATTTCCATCTGTCTGGACACAGGATTAGGCAATCGGCCTTTACAAGCCTTGAAGACCCCCCACCGTATGGTGAGTTGAGGGTCCACCTGATCCGGTAAGGGTACCCATTTATACTTTCTCTGTCTGAAGATTGCATTTTGGATCCCTTGTGCTATCCGAGCATTCCAGAAGAAGAATACATTCGTTACACTGTTTGAGTGTATGGACTGCTATTCACTTTACTGATTGCTTTCAGTCAATCACAGTGGACATTAGGATATATATGTTTTCATATATATGTTTCAATCACAGTGGATATTAGGATATATATGGTTATATTTTTTTCACTATTCACCACTGATTGTATATTCACCTTTATTGATATTGATTTTTGATTAGGTGCCTCTCTCCAATAGACTTGAAACGCCTATATAAATTAGGTCCTACACTGTAAGTTATTACACCGGCACTTCTTTACTTAGTTAAATGAGTTTATGAATTCCATCTGCTGGACACAAAAGTAGGTGATTTTCATCCGTGGATCCATACCTGGGTCTTGTGGAGTCTAACTCTTTGATTGGGGCCTCCCATCATGTTATTATTTACTTGATTGTATATATTTGGCAATTTTTTTATTTATAGATTCACATTTAAGGTTCGCGGTGTCCAATCCCTAAACCTACAGGAGAGTCCTTATGTCTTGAGCTTTGCTTGATTGCAGCTATAGGTCACTTTACAGGGTAGATGCACATTTAATTTTAATTTTTGTGTGGTCACTGAACCTACAGGAGAGTCCTTTGATTAGAGCTCCCTATTGGCGCTGCATTTTTATATCTATTCACTTTCACAATATTTCCATTTTGTTATGCTGGCTGCCTGATTCTATTTATTTAATTCCAGTTAGCGCAATATTTTTACACTGGTATTACACTATTGCGGCCTTTTTGTTTCTCCCTGGCAATCCATTCCGAGGGCTCAATCCTATTTGCTTCCGATGGGGATCAATAAGTGACCTGGCTCTACGACTTCCTCCTAGTGGATAATCACACGTGATCTGGGGTTCTCTTTTAAATAAGGGGCCACCAGAGTTCTGTTTTAATAATAGGACACTTACCTGTCCTGGAGTCCAGCGATGTCGGCACCACAGCTGATGTTTCTATCAGCTGTCGGGTACATGCCGCCTCCATTGCGAGTAAGGGAACCCAGTAGTGTAGCCTTTCGGCTTCATGTCAGGAACCCTACTGAGCATGTGCAAGGCCCCATTCCTCTCTTCTACTGGCCTGGCAACAGGGGGAGGAGGAGGGAGTCCCGGACGTGACGTCAATACCAGTGGCTGAGGCTCCCGAAAGTGGTGAAAGCATACCTGTGAAAGACAAGTATGCTGTCCCCCCTCCCCCTGAAAAGTGCCCAATGTGGCACCAGAGGGGGGAGGAGTGCAATGAGCGGAAGTTTTACATTTGGGTGGAACTTCAATTTAAGCTGGATACACACTATACCATTTTCTGTATATTTTTTTCCTTCCGATTTACCAAAACCATATAAAATGGTTAGCATTGCTTCTGAGCATGCGTGTTTTTACTTTGGATTTTTTTCAGATGGACTTGTGTACACATGATGGGATAATCCGACAGCACACATTTGTTGTTGGCCAATTTGAAAGCATGCTATAAAACATTTGTTAGAGAAAGGGAGTCACCGCTCAAGGTAGAAAATTTAAATGATGAACCTCTTCCCCTGATCTGAAGCCACGTGTGCTGGCATTGCATGTAACAATGCAAATAAAAGAGGATGTCTGGACAGCCGCATTCCAAAAATATTGCCTTTTACTGTTAAAACAGGATCCCAGGATACATGCCACAGCAAACAGGATACAAGCTGACGCGTTTCACACTATAACTTAGTGCCTAATCATAGCTGACATAAACAGAAATGGATATCAAATATATACTCTTTCCCACAGGTCATGTGACCAGAGGAGTGGTGATTAAGAGTCCAATCAACAAATTGGTAATTGTTATCCCCTGTAAACACGAAAAAATCTGAACCAAAACATGTGATTGAGAAGTAAGCACTCTCATAAAATACTAAATTGAAACTGCAAAAGGAAAAATGGAAAAAACAAATAGTGATTTTTGTGATAAAGAATGCATATATTATATATATATATTGTACAGGACGCCGGGGTTGGGTCCTGGACGGGTGCTATACGGCACCACTATTTGGACTATGGTCCATTTAAATAGAGGTAGAAGGTTCAGGGGGTCACCCAAAAGTGGGTGAAAAGTTCCAGGCAGGCGCTAATTCAGAGAGGACTGGCTTGCAGTCTTCTCTATCTTTAATAAAGTAGTTTGGGGCCTGGAATTTTGGAGGCTCCAAAGTGTTATTTGGGTGGGACGGAGCCTCCACTCCTAAACCTTGGGAGCCAGCGCACATGGTGTTAACTCTCCCAGAGATCCACCTATTAAAGCAGGAAGTGGTGCTGGAGATGGTGAGTGAGTTTGGAGAGTGCACCTGTGAGGACAAGATGGAAGTCTGCTAGCTGCACAGTGAGGACTTTTGAAGTGCAGGGGGTGAAGATTGATCTTGCAACAAACCGTATGTCATTTTGCTTTCACTGTTTTGTGCTGGATATAAGCAGACTTTTTGTTGACGCTGGAGCCAAGCGGACTTTTATGTTATAGTTTTTGGCATGCTGAGAAAGCCTTATTTTGCTTTTCTGTGAATAAAAGCCTTTTTTCCTTTAAAACAACGGTTTAAGCACTGAATCCCTGTTGAGCTTTGGCCCCCAAACGTTACAATATATATATATATAACAAAAAAATATTATGTGAAAACGTGTATATATATTACACATGTGTGAATGCTGTGAAATAATATATATGCATTAATAAAGAATAAACAATATATATCAGTTTATTTGTATATCCAATTGACAAATTAAATGTGTATATAAATTTGGATGCCTTGTTTCAAAGACAAAGAAAAGCCTTGTGTTTGTATTAGAAATAAACAGTAACATTCAGGTTCATGTACATTCTGGAACAAAAAAACTAGCTGTGTCCCCTGCCTCCAGCCACACAAAGAACAGTGCAGACAAAACTGAAATCCATTTTTTAGCCTTTAGCACAAGTGTACATGATCAGATTTAATGTAAAATTGGAGATGTTGTTGATATCCTCAGAGGAAGTCCGAATGGACGAAACATCAGGGCGTGACTATCCAGCACCATTACCGGAAGTGTCGTATGCGCTCCATGGGACAGGAACCAGGAAATCGCTGTGAGGAAGTGCTCCAATCGGTCTTCAGATACTTCATCTAAAATACTGGGAGAGTGATAAGCTACAGACGGAGAGTTTTGAATTTACCATCTGGTGAGTGTTTCCCCCGAAGGGGACTCCATATCACCCCATGTGGTGAATGATTCTGGTGATTTTGTGATTGAAGCACATACTGGCAACACTCCTTACCTGGTCACTTCATATTGTTTATGAATACAGCAAATCATTGGTTTGCAGCGCTGCTGCAGGACTGAGACTAGACTCTGTACGGGTCTGATTCTAATTTTCTGCTTATATCAATTTGTTATTTTTATTTTAGCAGCTGCTTTTCGCATTGGATTTTATTATCTGGGCAGATTATTTATTTTGTTAAATTTGGGAAATATCCTAAGCGCAGAGTTGTACTATAATAGGTTGGGCCAGTGAATAGTACTTCTGTATACGTTGTTGATATCCTGATTAGGAATTCTGATTTAAAAAAGGAAAGGTTTGCTTTTTTAAAGTCATTGAGAGCATCTGCCTCTCCACATCAGAGCAGAAGAACACATATGCCTCCCAATCCTGCAGATTTTTAGAATACACAAAATATAATTAGCCACTGTTGATGTCATATTTGTTCCAAGGCCTAAGGGGATGTGTATAATGGAAATTAGAGAGGATCATTACTTGAAACGACAGGACAAGTTTTTTGACGTTATTAATTGTTCTAATAATAGCTTGAAATAAAAGTCAGGTAGAGCAGCCCTGAAAACAGATAACATTAGGCCATATTTGATCCGATTTAGCCTGCCGCATTGACAAGCGTAGAAGATTGTAATTAGGAGCTGGTGTGAACTGTCTTTTTCCTGTGGATAATTACATTTCACAGAGCCAAGCTTTTCTCTGTCTCTGTCAGCTGCACAAGTGTGCTCAGCTGGATAGATTTCCAGAAAAAGGTTTATTTTATTTTTTCTAAATACTCAAAGCACTCTTGATAATGAAAAGAGTAAAGATGGGGGATGGCTGATCCAATTCTCCCAGCACATAGATTCAGAGGAGATAGCCAAAATGAAGTGGAATAATGGGGTATTATTTGAGCAAGGATTGCCAAGTGCCATTTGCTATGGATTGCCTCATTATCTCGATGATCTGCAGAGTAAGCAATTTCTGAGAAGGATTAATTGTGCTTGTCACCTAACAGTAAAAAAAGGTCCTATGTGGCATATGTAATATGATTTCTGTGATGGGCTTCAGGCAATTTTAGTTTTCTGCTTGTAGAAAAGATTAGCTGGATGTAAATTGTGATCAGTGCGAATGTTTAAAAAAAAAAACATGGGGCCAGATTCACAGAGCAATTACGCCGGCGTAACAGGAGATGCGTGGCGTAAGTCTAAATTTGTGCATGCGTTTCGATACTCCGCATCCCCAAAACGAGATACGCAAGAAATCTACTTTTTTTTGTCCAGCGTAATTTTGTTAGACAGGCGCATCCGTCCACGCAAAACTGCGCTACACACACCATTGATTTGCTATTCAAATATGCTAATGAGGGAGTTACGGGGATCCACAAAAGAACGTTGGTGCAGTGCAGTCTAAACGCGGTGCGCGCTACAGCTAAATGTCCTGTCTAAAATTAGACCATATAAAAGCTGGTATAAAATTAGACAATTCGTCTACATGTCAGATAAAGCAACACTGTTAGTGAAGAGCTGAGCAGTCACACATGTTGCCCAACAAACTGTATGCCAACATGCTAGTGGCATCCATGCTCATAGCTATACTACTGACTTTAGAGGAGCAAAGAAGGAGGAGGGCACGGAGGAGGGCACGGGAGAGGATATACCTCACCCGCATAGACCTCTTTGGCATGAGTGATTCTGAGGTGTATCGCATCTTCAGATTTACCCCTCATGCCATCATGGAATTAACCACAATCCTGCAGGAGGACATCACCAGCCCAACACATGACACTACCCATGACAGCAACATATACAATCAGAGCCCCATCCCCACAGATTTCGAACAGAACATGTATGGGAACAGCTGGCTGGTTGGTGAGTGACATGGGTGGCAGGCATGACTGTCCCCCCCCATGATGCACACATCACAAGGGGCACATGCACGACTAACATCCTCCTGTCTTTTCCCTTCAAGGTGACTCTGCATATGCACTGGGACCCCATCTCATGACCCCATCTCATGCCAGCTCACATTCTGCATCTTTGCACGTTAAACACACACATTAATCAAGGCACAATGAGACTGCATGCATGCACACCACTGTGGTCCCTAGCACACACACCCCACATCCTCATCAAATTGGATTGGCACAAGTCCACCATGCAGGACTTGTGAGCAGCAACGCCATGCCAAGGCTCCAATTATGTCACTGTACATTCATACACCATTCACACGGACCTGGGGATCACTTCTCCCTGGTCCTGGGGAACCCTTCTCCACCAAAGATGAGGGTGACACCCCTTTTCCGGCAGGAATCTCACCCCACATTCAAACAGCATTCACAACCCAAAAAAAAAATGGCCAGCAAAAACAAAATTTTCCAGCAAAAAAAAACAGGCCAAAAAAAGGGGAAAAACAAATTAGTGCCTTTGACGTGAGCCACGCCTGGGGCGCCCACGGCCCCGGCTCCTCAGGGGAGACTCATTGGGGAGGGGGTAATCCCGGGAAGGAGGAGCAGCCCCTGGTCTCTGCCCACCTGGCGGCCTGCCCTCCAAGGCCACGGCAATTCTGGTCAGGCCAGCACCTAGTGTTGCCGTGTTGGCCTGGATAGCCTGGGTGAGGGCCCTCACATTCTGCCCAACGCCTGCTGTTGTAGTCTGCAGGTCGTTTAGGCAGTTTGTAAGAGCCAGGGAGTGGAATTCCAGGCCCCTAAACGTATCCTTTATGGAGGACAGGCTCTCCTCCACCCGCACCGAAGTCTGGCTGACCTCTCCCCGATGGCGGGTCTGAAGGAACTGGTCCCTTCTCAGATTGGCGGGCAGAAGCTCGGCCACCCCCCTGGTCTTCTGGGTCGCCTTCCTGCCTCCAGCTGATGCTTGTGGCCGGGGAGAAGGGGAGCCCCTTGGGAGGGGTGCCCTGTTGGGGGAGGAGTGGGAGGGGCTACCCCTTATGGAGGGCTGGCTGCTGCCAGCCAGAGGGGAAGGGTCCTCCAAAACCAAAAGTCCACTGCCTGACATGGACTCCTCCTCCTCCTCAAACTCCTCCTCCTCAACCTCCTCCTCTTCAACCTCCTCCGAGGACTCCGGCCTTGTTGGGGGGTCCTCATCAGGCTGCTGTCCTGGGGATGGTGCGGTCAGCCCAGATGGCCCAGCACCCTCCTGCACATCTGTGGATGACACAAAACATTCACAGGTTGGAGGATCCACACACTTGCCACATATTCCCTTTCACCCTCCCCCACACATGCTACACACCTGATAGGGCAAAAAAACCTTACCTGGCATCACGCCTTCATGACTTGAGTCATAGCCACCGCACGCTCCTCCGCTGTCATCCTAACAGGGCATGGTGGGCCCCCTCCTGTGGCCCTGGCATGGGCTAGCATTTTGGCCAGCTTCTTTTTGACCAGACGCCGGAGGTCATTGATCTTCTTTTCAACCCCCGACCGTGTCCGGGTCTCCCCCCCCCCCCCGATGCATTCACCTCGTCAGTAATCCTGTCCAAAATCTCTCTCCTCCTGGCCGGGGTGGTGTTGGCACTCTCCGGGCCGTGGAGGTAACGCCCATATTGGGAAATGGCCCGGGCAAGAATTTGTTTCTCCCCAAAAGTAAAATTTTACTTCCTCTTTCTCTCAGTCATACTCATACAAAAACTCTCTCCCAAACAGTCAGCAAAGATCATTCACAAAAACAAGCAGGAAAAATCACTCACAAAAATAAGCAGGAAAAATCAAGCAAGAAAACAAACGAACAAAAAACTATCAACCAAAAACTCTCACAAGCAGTCACCAAAAATCACTTACAAATATCTTCTAACAAACACAAGATCACACAGTCCACAAATATCACAAAGACAAACCACAACACAACTAACAACAGAACAAAAGCACCTTGCTGTATAGGGAGGGATACAAAGGGATGTACTTTTGCAAAGGAAGTGCGTTTCTGTCTGTCTATTTATGCTGTCTGCGTAGTTCATGATTTTGCACTAGTCCACTTCCAATTTCACTGATTGCGCTCTTCCCGAGTTGGGAGCATGCGCACAGAGGTGCTGACATGGTATGCTTCAAGCGCGCATGCGCGAGCCGGCCGGCCCTTCATTTGCATGGGGTCACGGCTCATTTCAATGTAACACGCCCACGTCCTTCCCAATTTGTATTGCTCCGCCTTGCGCCTCAGAAATAACGTTGCGCAGGCGCTAATTTCTGCGTAAAACCGACGAGAATAGGGTGATTGCGCCGCTACATTGCGCCAGTCTAACGTAAAGGCGGTGCGCTACGCCGGTCCAATAATGCGCAGATGTACCTGAATCTGGCCCATGGTGTCTGTGTAGGGTTTGTAATTATATATATATGTACAGTGGGGACAGCCATGTTGCATACAAAGGCTCTACTTCATGCTTATTGGGTCCAGATCTAAATCTGTGAACTCTGAGGTGTCTGGTGGGGTGTTCTTGCTGAGCCACCTGGGATGCTGGAATATTCCTACCTAGAACCCTGTTTGGCTTGAACCTTGAACTCTTTGCTCCTCCCATGAACTTCCTATAAAAACCCATGCCTTTGGACTTTCTGTTTGCCAGATTATTGTACTCCCTCCAGCCAATATCTTGCTCTTGTCAGTCCTGCTGCCATCCTTATTTTCCCTATTACTCATTACTGATCCGTAGATTATTCCCTCGACTACACTTCTGCTTGATCCCAACTTGCAACCAATCATTACTGACCCTTGGTTTGTTTACTGACTACTCTTCTGATATACCGGTCTCCGAGCCTGACCCTAGATCATGACAATGCTTTTCAGTACTTTCTAGTTCTTTCAATACAAGCCTAAGCGTCTGATTTATTGAAAAATACATGCAATTTCTCCAACTCCACTCTAAAAAAATAGCCCTGCAGGCCATTGGGGGTTATTTACGAAAAAACAAATCTACTTTGCACTACAAGTGCAAAGTACACTTGAAATTGCACTGAAAGTGCAGTCGCTGTAAATCTGAGGGGCAGATGTGAAATGAGGGGAAGCTCTGCTGATTTTATCATCCAATCATATGCAAGCTAAAATGCAACAATAAACCTGAAATGGGCCTAAAATGTATGTACATGTATTTGTATATGTATGTACGTATGTTTGTGTGTGTGTGTATGTATGTATGTATGTATGTATGTATGAGTATTCGTGTATATATATATGTATATGTGTGAGTAGGTGTGTATACAGTATGTATAAGTGTCTATATACAGTACAGACCAAAAGTTTGGACACACCTTCTCATTCAAAGAGTTTTTTTTATTTTTTATTTATGTAAAACAAGGTATCAAAAAACATAAGCCAAAAACATTTTCTGGTTAAAAATGATAAAACAGCGCATAAAAAGTCCAATATAGATCAGGATGTTGAAAGAAAGTCCATAGATCAGTGAATCAGGTTTAAAGTGATTTGAAGGAAGCTTCATGGAATAGTTATACACCCTCCACCGGTTTCCAATCTCCACCAAACGTGAGGCACACTCCCCCGCAGGGGTTCAAACTCACCAGAAACTCAAAGAAAACAGGCCTTAAACATAAGACGTCCTGATCAAACCTCCAACATCATTCCAGAAGCAGCAAGGGTTAATGAGTCAAACTCCAATATATGGATCATAGAAAAAAGCAAAAAGCACCAAAATAGTGTAATACTGCTTTAATAAAACATTTTCTTCATATAACACCCCGCTTCCTATCTACGTACATTGAAAAGATTAAAAATGAACAATAAGTGTAAAGGGTGTAATTCACCGCTCTCCTCCGCTCTCAGGGGGTCGCGATTGTGCCTCAATGCACGCTGCTCGAGACTCCAATCTCAGTGGCGATGATGGAGCGGTGGAACGCACTCCTAGTATTTCCTGGACGACGGCGTATCCAGGAAATACTAGGAGTGCGTTCCACCGCTCCATCATCGCCACTGAGATTGGAGTCTCGAGCAGCGTGCATTGAGGCACAATCGCGACCCCCTGAGAGCGGAGGAGAGCGGTGAATTACACCCTTTACACTTATTGTTCATTTTTAATCTTTTCAATGTACGTAGATAGGAAGCGGGGTGTTATATGAAGAAAATGTTTTATTAAAGCAGTATTACACTATTTTGGTGCTTTTTGCTTTTTTCTATGATCCATATATTGGAGTTTGACTCATTAACCCTTGCTGCTTCTGGAATGATGTTGGAGGTTTGATCAGGACGTCTTATGTTTAAGGCCTGTTTTCTTTGAGTTTCTGGTGAGTTTGAACCCCTGCGGGGGAGTGTGCCTCACGTTTGGTGGAGATTGGAAACCGGTGGAGGGTGTATAACTATTCCATGAAGCTTCCTTCAAATCACTTTAAACCTGATTCACTGATCTATGGACTTTCTTTCAACATCCTGATCTATATTGGACTTTTTATGCGCTGTTTTATCATTTTTAACCAGAAAATGTTTTTGGCTTATGTTTTTTGATACCTTGTTTTATATCTTGAATAGATGAATTTATTCATTTATTTTTAAACAGCTGCTTAGATATATATATATACTGCTTAATTGCTCTTAGTGGGATCAATATTTAATTGAATTTCATTTATTTAATTTAGTTTTGATTTTTTAGATATATATATGTATTATATATTATTTTAATCTATTCCTTTGATAAATGTAATCTGTGTCCTCGGCGCCGAGAAGTGCACTATTGTTATCCTCTGACTGTGGCCCTCCCCCCTTTTTTGTGCACTCTTCTTTATATTTCTTTATTTATGACTATGAAAATTGTAGAGTCACACTGGAGGCATCAAAACTATGAATTAACACATGTGGAATTATATACATAACAAAAAAGTGTGAAACAACTGAAAATATATGTCATATTCTAGGTTCTTCAAAGTAGCCACCTTTTGCAGCAGACACATCTCTAGAACAACTGTTAAGAGGAGACTGTGTAAATCAGGCCTTCATGGTAGAACATCTGCTAGGAAACCACTGCTAAAGAAAGGCAACAAGCAGAAGAGACTTGTTTGGGCTAAAGAACAGAAGGAATGGATATTAGACCAGTGGAAATCTGTGCTTTGGTCTGATGAGTCGAAACTTGAGATCTTTGGTTCCAACCACCGTGTCTTTGTGCGACGCAGAAAAGGTGAACGGATGGACTCTACATGCCTGGTTCCCACCGTGAAGCATGGAGGAGGAGGTGTGGGGGTGCTTTGCTGGTGACACTGTTGGGGATTTATTCAAAATTGAAGGCATACTGAACCAGCATGGCTACCACAGCATCTTGCAGTGGCATGCTATTCCATCCGGTTTGCGTTTAGTTGGACCATCATTTATTTTTCAACAGGACAATGACCCCAAACACACCTCCAGGCTGTGTAAGGACTATTTGACCAAGTAGGAGATTGATGGGTGCTGCGCCAGATGACCTGGCCTCCACAGTCACAGGACCTGAACCCAATCGAGATTATTTGGGGTGAGCTGGAGTGATGGCAAAAGGGCCAACAAGTGCTAAGCATCTCTGGGAACTCCTTCACAACTGATGGAAGACCATTTCAGGTGACTACCTCTTGAAGCTCATCAAGAGAATGCCAAGAGTGTGCAAAGCATTAATCAAAGCAAAAGGTGGCTACTTTGAAGAACCTAGAATATGACATATTTTCAGTTGTTTCACACTTTTTTTGTTATGTATATAATTCCACATGTGTTAATTCATAGTTTTGATGCCTTCAGTGTGAATCTACAATTTTCATAGTCATGAAAATAAAGAAAACTCTTTGAATGAGAAGGTGTGTCCAAACTTTTGGTCTGTACTGTATGTGTGTACGTATATGTGCATGTGTATGTATATGTATATATTTTGTATTTTCTTTTTTTTCTTTCACACATTGAAATAGGAATACACAAACACGACAAACATGATAAGTGCACAAGAATATAAAAGAGGGAATACCCTAATGAGGGGTAATTTTGTTATAATCAATATGGGGGAGGGGAGGAGGAAAGGAGAGGGAGGAAGCACTGCTCCATCCCTTTCCCTTTGTCACCCATTTATTTTTTGTTATCTGTTATGTTTGCATTTATAAATGTTATGTATTTTGTCCCCGGTGGAGGTTTGGTATTCATGTAAGTGATGTAAAGATATATACAGAAAATAAAGAATCTGAAAAAAAAAATGCTGTTTTTTATTTTCCTTGCATGTCCCCCTCGGATCTACAGCAACTGCACTTCCAAGTGCCCTTTCAGTGCAATTAAAAGGGCACTTGTAGTTTGCACTTGTAATGCAAAGTGGATTTGCCTTTCGTAATAAACCCCTATATCTGTCATAGACTTGTTGCCCTTTACTTATGCTGCCACGAGCCTTCAAGGTACAATGACACCCAGTGTCCTTCCTCATCCTGTGAGCCCAGGGTGTTCTGTATTCACCCCCTAAGAGTGCATCATCACATTGTCCTGACATAACATTATGGCTGTACAGAATGAAGCCCACACATCGTTATGTTACAGTATAACTAAAGGCAAAACTTGTTTTTTAGTTTTGGATAGAGTGGAGATAGATTAGAACACTTCTCAGTTTCTATTGCTGTCTTTGCATCCGTTTGCAGATTCACCCTCCTGTCTACTATAATCATTGAAAGTTAAAGTAAAAGAAAATCCCACATTTTGCGTTGTCCCCAGAAAAGTAATAAAGGGGATATCTTCCAATGGGGGTAAACTAGGGGTCCCCAAGGAATTTCCTTAATTTCCTCTCATTTCCTCTCATTTCCTGTTTGGCTATAGGACAGGAAGTGAAGGGAAATCTCTGAAATGAGACACAGATGGCAAAAAAATAAAATAAAACATCTGACAGGTTATGACCCTCCCTTGCGCTATCCAAAATGAAAAAAGTTTTGCCTATGGTTCTATTTTAATGCATTCTATACAAACGTAAGGAATGCCCACCTTTCAAGGGAAGAGTACCCTGCATGTCACATGTGTAAAACGAAGACAACTGGAAAAAGAAGTTGTGTATACTAATATATGTATATTTTTTTTAAATGGGGGGGGGGGGGTGAACTTTGGGGTAGAATTAGATTTGGGTTTTAAGGGGTTTCAACCATAATGACGTGGGATTTTTTTAAAACATTTTTCCATTCGTTTTTTTTTTTTTTGCATGTTTTTGGTGCAGCATGTAGTGCAGTCCATTCACTTGAATGGGCTACCCTATGTTCTTTTGTCCGTATTGTGTGCGTTTTGCCACATAACAAATCACCTGTTTTTTTAGCATTATATTCAAATATGTGCGTTTGGATGCTGAAAACACGTGATGTGTGCAAAAACACATTTCTGTGTATGTTTCTGAGTTGCTCAGGTGTTAACCAGGCCTAATACAATACCAAATTTATGGATAAATAAGCATTTAAAAATAGTTTATTTGTTGACTGAATAAGTAGGCTACTTTCCCTTTACATGAAAACGTTTAGATGTATATTACATTATTCCACAATTGTATTATGTGCTGCTTTTTTTTTTATGAACAATGCTATGTCTTGTGTGAAAAGTGCACTTGCTTAGTGGTAGTTATAGTTAATAGTTAATAGGTAAGCTGTGCCATGCTAGAGGCAGGAAATCACAAGAGGGAAAATGTAGTCATAAATATGACAATGTCACAGAGAAAAATATTACTCATTACAACATATAAGTCGAATTTCTCCACTGAACATAACTTTTTACAGTCAAAAGAAGGCAAATATTGATACAGTAAAACCTTGGTTTGCCAGCATACTTTGTTCCAGAAACATGCTTGTATATCAAAGCATTTTTTTTACAGGATATAAAAGAGAAGAGAGGCACCTCTAATGCCACGTACACACGATCGGTTCATCCGATGAAAACGGACCGATGGATTTTTTCATCAGATATCCGATGAAGCTGATGCCCCGTACACACGATCGTTTTTCGGCATGAAAAAAATGACGTTTTTTAAAACGTCATTTAAAATGATCGTGTGTGGGCTTCACATCGTAAATTTGAGCATGCTGCATTTTTTCACGTCGTTTTAAACAAAATTGTTTTTCGTGTTGTTAAAAATGATCAAGTATGGGCTAAAACTACATTTCAAACCTGCACATGCTCAGAAGCAAGTTATGAGTCGGGAGCGCTCGTTCTGGTAAAACTACCGCTCATAATGGAGTAAGCATATTAGGTTTGAAATTATTGAAGAAAAGAATGTGCTGCATTACACAATGCTTTTTCCTGACGCCAACATGGCAGCATACTATTGATAGAGCTCCGCCTCTTGACCACTCCCTCAGGACCAGTGAATAGCATAAATGAAGGCATGGTTAGCCGCCACCCCATTCTTCTTTTTTTTTTTCCTCATACCTCACGCACCAGTGAAGAGTAAGCAGTACTATGTCCCCCCTCTGCCTCAGTGCAGTAGCCGTCTGGGTTGAGCCTCTCCCAGTGCGAAGTCCCAGCGCTTAGACTGCTAAAAGCGCTATAGTCTGGGAGCCCCTTCTGTGGGTCTTATCGGGGCCCCTGCAGTGGTTCCACTTAAGGAACGAAATCTGCTTTGGAAATTGATGACTGCAGCACTTGTGGAATATGGAGGGGCCAGCTATGCTTTATCTCTCTTGGCTCCTTGTGCCATACAGGGTCATCTGTACCTTTTACCTATATCACCCTCTTTGTCTTTCATTACCTTTCTTATTCACTGCTTCAGCAAAACAAACAGAAGAAACTACAGGCTTGTCTTCTAACACAGGTACAGAGATAGGAAAGGTTCAGTCTCTTTAGCCAACAGATGGTACACAATCCAACAATGGATCCTCTCAAACACATCATGCTGCTGTCTGTTTCTCTCTCTCTCTCTCCATACACACAACACATCTCTGACATGTTCAGCTCAGCTGACAATCAGGTCTGAAAAAGAAGTTCCTACCCTATTCAGTTAACCCGCCCCAGACTGACCCTCTGCAGGTAGATATGTGTATATATATATATATATATATATGTGTGTGTGGGTATAGGTGTATATACAGATGTAGATAAATCAGGAAGGAAAGTAGAATCCTTCTCCTATGTCCACTCCTGCTCCTTCTGTCGCTTTTCAGCTATCCTTACCTCAGCTGGCCATCCCATTTCTCCACAGATCAAGAGTCAGTTACTGCTCATAAGGTAAGTAAAAGAGCGCCCTCTTGTGCGGATTGCTTTGATTTGCTTCAGCCCTGCATGCCCACGCTCTCAAAAGAGCTAGGCCAAGGCAACACAGACGTTCTTCAGGGGAGTATAGCCTGGATGGCGCCCCCACTCAGGAGAAAATTTCCAAGGAAGACGTCTTCCCTCCTCTTCCCCAGAGCCGGTGCCCCAACAAGAGTCCTCCAGGGCCTATGGCACAGTACCTATGCCCAGGAAGCTGGTGAGTAAACACTGCCTGGAGGAGTATGCAGCTAACAGGTAATGTCAAATGTCTTTATTATTGATAAGACTGGCACAAGATTCTGTTTTGAACTCACCTTAATTACCTGAAGCTACTGTTACACTTGTATTGTAAACTGTTGTAGATGGTTTAATAGACAGCGTTCCTATCAGTGCAGATGTGGCATCTTGATGGATGCTTTTACCTGCGTGACTGTCCTTCTGTAGAAGTGTTAGGCCGCGTACACACAATAAAATCTGTCTGCTGGAAATGGTCTGCCAGACCGTTTCAGCAGACAGATTCGATCGTGTGTACGGGCGGACAGACAGATTTGGCCAGCCGACAGATTTTAAAGCATGCTTTAAAATCTGTCTGCTGGGAATTCGTCCGTCCGACATGTCTGCTGGTTAGTACGCTAACCAGCAGACATATCTGGATTCGACGCATGCGCGGAAATGTTTTACTTCCTGGTGCGGTGATGTGGCGGCGTCAACGTCACCGCTACGTCACCGCCACGTCACCACTACGTCAGCGCGCTGTCTGCCGGCGGGGATTTTGGTTTGATCGTGTGTACACGATCAAATCAATACATCCCAGCAGACAGATCTGTTCAAATCGGTATTTGCTCGTGTGTACCGGGCCTTAGAGTCTGCCGGGTTGGTGTTGCGGCTTTCTGGGGTGTCCTGGCCCTAATCCTCTCTCCCAGACTTCTGTTGAGGAGAGAAGGAATCGCTTTGCAGACTGAGGCCCTGACATATGATTCAAAGCCCAAAATGTGCTGGTGAATCCTGGACAGGTGGCACACCCTAGGTGTTTGGCGCCCATGAATCTACTTTGCACTGCACCCATTATACCTTACGACCCACTCTATGTGAAGGGATGTCAGCAACTCGTGGCTCTGGTGGTTCTCGTTAGACTAAAGTTGGCCTGGGTCCTTGCTACATATATTCCACATATATTACAGATACAGCAGTCTGCTACTCAGGATATGGAGGTTGCACAGGAAGTCCCACATAGTTGCTTTTTAAACCACTGGAAAAGCATCCTGGCACTTTGGTGGCTAGGGAGGTCATACGGTTAAGACCCTGGGCTGAGTTTTGCTTCCTAGAAACAAAAGTGGGAAAGAATGGAAGGCGTTGGAGAAAAATGCTAATATAAACAGGCTGTCAAAACTGTATACCCTGAACAAGCTAAGGGTCAACCTGCTACTTCATACTGTAGCATCTACAGATGCCAGAAGACCAGCAATAACCAGCCCATGTGTTGGGCGACTCTAATGGGGATGGTTTAATAGTTATCAACCAGCTACTGCACTTGCAGGACTCTGAGGAGAGTGACAGAGTCTGCATCCCTTTAGGCATGATTTCCTTTTGGGAGTATCTTGCCAAAAATGAAATTTTTGTAGCAGTGGGTGCAAAAAACAAAACAAAAAAAAAAAGTCTGACTTGTATCTTAGTGCAGACTTCTGGGAAAAAATCAGTCACACAAGTGCATGCCCAGACTCTATTGCCGCGTACACACGGTAGTTTTTTGCGATGAAAAAAACCGAAGTTTTTTAAAACGTCATTTAAATTGATCGTGTGTGGGCAAAACGTCGTTTTTTGTCTTCAAAAAAACGACCAAAAAAAAAATTCCAACATGCTTGAATTTTTTGTGTCGTTTTTCAAAACGTCGTTTTTTGTTTCACAAAAAGTCACTGTGTGTAGCAAAAACGTTGTTCAAAACGACGTTTTTCAACCCGCGCATGCCCAGAAGCTAGTTATGAAGCGAGCTTCAATGGAAAAGAGTGGTGAACGTAACCTCGCTTTTTGTGAAAAAACGATGGTGTGTATGCAAAATTGTCTTTGAAAAGTGACGTTTCAAAAACGTCGTTTTTTACTTCACAGAAAACGTTGTTTTTTTTCATCGCAAAAAACGACCGTGTGTACGCGGCAAAAGGCTCAGTTTCCTTTAGTGCGACTTGAGACTGGAAAGTCGCATGACAGGCCGTTCCCCATGATTTCCAATGAGTATCGTTTATATCTGTGCGACTTCAAAATAGTCCCTGCACTACTTTGGTCCCACTTGAATGCGACTTACACAGGCATTGTTTCCAGTCACATCAAAATTGCAGCAAAAAAAACAAACTGCAAAAAATTGCAGCAAGATCACGCGACTTTGGGGTTGCAATAGTGGAAATGGAACCTTGAGGTAAGATCTAGAGGGCACACTTTACATGTTTCTGGACAGCATGTGGTACAGGTCCTTGGATGAAGGTATCAGGCACTTATGGTCACTTCGGAAAATTCCTCACTGCTCCTCCTCCAGACCATTTCTCTCCCACGCATATGCCAAGTCCACCACAACAGGTGTGCTGCTACAATGCTACAATACACTTCAGACTCAAGGAAATGCAGGTTTTTTATACAATCCTGTTTGGAGTTTGCAGGGGATGTTGGCTAGTATCCAGTAGCAGATCGGAAGAGGTCGAACCCTTCTGGGCCCTCTTTGAGATCTTTAAGATGAAGTCCATTAAACAGTACAACCACATGGCTGGATGCTGTTGCTGGATTGTCAGGATGCCTATCCTATCCTCATACTTTAGAGGGAAAGCAAAACCAACTGTCTCCATCCTAATGCCGCGTACACACGGTCGTTTTTTGCGATGAAAAAAAAAACGACGTTTTTTAAAACGTCATTTAAATTGATCGTGTGTGGGCAAAACGTCGTTTTTTGTCTTCAAAAAAACGACCAAAAAAAAATTCCAACATGCTTGAATTTTTTGTGTCGTTTTTCAAAACGTCGTTTTTTGTTTCACAAAAAGTCACCGTGTGTAGCAAAAACGTCGTTCAAAACGACGTTTTTCAACCCGCGCATGCCCAGAAGCTAGTTATGAAGCGAGCTTCATTGGAAAAGATTGGTGAACGTAACCTCGCTTTTTGTGAAAAAACGATGGTGTGTATGCAAAATTGTCTTTGAAAAGTGACGTTTCAAAAACGTAGTTTTTTACTTCACAGAAAACGTTGTTTTTTTTTCATCGCAAAAAACGACCGTGTGTACGCGGCATTACGGTTAGTGTACCCTGGGGGTGCTCTAGTTCTTCTTATTTCTATCAGAGGAAGTGGTGACAGTCCGCTTGTTTGAGGGTTTCTCAGTGCCTCAGTCATCTGGGCACAACATTATCATGCATACAGATGATTCCTGGGGTGCATGGGCATCTGCACAAATTAAAATTTCAAGAATTCTACAAGGGAGGAAATGGGATCGAACACCGTTAATAACAGTGTTATTCAGTATGAGTAGCAGTCCGCAGTGATGGAAAGTCCTTGAGCAAGTTTCGGTCCGTTAGGGCCTTCACACTGGAGAATTGCTACAAATCATTGGATTGGATTGGATTGGATTAAATACTTATAGAGCGCCAAATGCAAGTTGTGATACTCGCGTCTAAGCGCTTACCAACAAGCTAAAAAAAAAAAAAAAACAGAAATATAAAAAGAAGGGGGGGGGGTGTCGGGGCACAGCAAGCCTATCCCTACTCCCTGACAATGGACCGCAGCCTAGGATTAAGGCAGCGTCCTGCTAAGGGCTTGGAAGGGCAGGTCTCTATCTATAGGCTTGTGAAAGCAATAGTGTTTTCAAGCCCTTACGGAAGGCCATCAAGGAGGTGGATGCTCGGAGCTGATGAGGGAGCTGGTTCCACAGAAAATTCCCCAGTGTTTGGAGCCGGCGGCCACCTTTCGAAGCTAATCGGCTAGATTTAATAATTGCTAACAGAGCGTCAGTCGAACGAAGCTCTCTGGGTGGACAGTAATGTTCTGTCATATTTGATAAATACATCGGACCTAGTTGCCAATAGGCCCGAAACACCAAACAGAGTGCCTTGAACTCAACCAGTTTTACTATCGGGAGCCAGTGTAAGTTCTTTAGTACCGAGGAGATGTGATTCCGCCTTGGGCAGTTTGTAACTAATCTTGCAGCATGGTTCTGTGTAATCTGCAATTGTTTTATCCACTTCTGTGGGAGCCCTAGGAAGAAAATGTTAGAACAATCCAACCTAGAGTGGATAAGTCCATGAACTAAGATCATACGGTTGTGCTGAGTGAAAAGATTCTTAATTTTCCGTAATAATTGCAGATGGTAGTTGGCGGATTTTATGCAATATTTTGCGTGAGGTATGAAACTTAGTTCAGCATCAAAAATTATACCCAGTTTTTGAACCTGCTTAGCTGGAATTGGGGCAGAGCCAAACGAGGATGGCCAGGCAGGTAAAAAGGTAGAGTTGGCCTGTGGGCCGATCAGCAATAGCTCCGTTTTGTCTGCGTTAAGGCCTAGCCTGTTTGTGTCCATCCATTGTTGGATGTTAGATAGTCCCTTATTCAGCTGCTCAGGCATATTAGGTCCACTTGCAAGGTCTGCCAAGATCTGTGTGTCATCCGCATAGATCTGGCAGCCTAGACCATAGCTGGTAATGAGGTCGGCAAGTGGGCGCATATAGCAGTTAAAGAATAGGGGAGAGAGGGCAGAGCCCTGAGGTACCCCGCAGGTCAATGACAGGGTGTTTGAGCGGTACGACGCCATTTTTATGGAGTGAGTTCTTTCTGACAAAAAGGATCTAATCCAATTTAACACTGCATCCTCACAGCCAAATAAGGATTGCATTCTAAAGAGAAGGATAGAATGGTCAATGGTGTCAAACGCCGCAGAGAGGTCCAGCAGCACCAAGGCTGCGGACCCCCCCGCGTCGTGGACACCCAGCAGACGTTCCCTCATATCTAGGGCAGACATCTCCGTACCGCGACCGGGTCGAAATCCCGACTGACGATCATGGAACAGACCGTGTGACTCAAACCGCTCCTGCAGCTGGATAAACACAACCTGATCCAGGACCTTAGATAGAAAGGGCATGTCTACAAGACACTCGGAAAGATGCACTGTGAGGGACTTTCGGTCAAGGCAGGCGGAGAATCCCAGCAAGGAGGGTAATCCTAAACGCGCTGGGGTTCAAACAGCCCCTTTTATCACTTTGGCCTTACTATACAGAGTCAAGGAAGACCAGTCTCCTTGCAGTTGAGCAACAGGGCAGTAGTTGCCTATATTCAGCTCCAGGGTGAAACTCACAGCAATATTGTAGTGAGAGAGATAAAACCCATAACGCCTGGGAGGGAAGATCACCAGCAAAATTCCAGATGCAGTTTACCTCCCAGCGGATTTTTTATTTTGAAAAAGTACAAGCTTCCCAGAGCACAACGAGGGTCTATGTCCCAGGTGTTCTCTGACCTGGTCCACAGGTGGGGTCTACCACAGACAGACCTCCTCGTTTCCCAGAGTAATCGCAAACTTTGGGTATGTCTGTCTTTGTTTCCGCACCCCAAGGCGCAGGGGGCAGATGCTCTGATCTCTCCATGGGACTGCAATGAGTGAGGGAGTGAGTGAAAAACTTGTATATCGCTACACCTGCAAACTAAATCACCTCAAGGCGCGAGCAGTGTTCGGTTCAGGCCATCGATTATAAGGCAGTATCAATTGCAAGAACTTTAGGCAGCAGGTTACCGGATATTCAAGCTCTTGGAGCTTCAAAGTAAAAAAATATATATAAATATATATATATATACTGTATATATATATTCTTTTCATTCCAAAAGGAGTAGAGTTGGTCTTGTAGATCATCTTGCCACAAACATGGCAACAGACTATTTAACAGACAGCTGGACATTGCCTAACTTTCCAGAACATCACACAGTAAAGTCTCACAAACTGATAATTTTCATAACTTTAAAGTAGTATCTGTCCACAATTGTCCCTTTCAGGTCATCTAAACCTTTTGTCATTCCAGCTGGGAATTAAGGGAAAGAAGTTACTGCCTGGACCCTAGCAGGCTTGGTTGTACATATAGGACTAGAGGTTGCGAGCCTCCGTCAGCGGTGGCGGAGCACTCTACCAGAGCAGTTGAAGCCTCATAGGCAACACATTCAAAAGGATCTATGGTGCCCATCTGTAGATGGGTATTGTGGTCTTCCCAACATTCCTACTCAAACTTGACAGAATAGACCCGGGGGTCCTGTCATCAGGAAACTTTGTAGGAAGGACTATTCAGTCCTCTGTCTCATCCTAATTAGAGGATTGGTTGGACAAGTAGATCCCACCCTGTCAGTTAGTTATTTATCAGTAGTATGCTGCCATGTTGGTGTCAGGAAAATTGAAAATTGTATCAAATACCGTAATTTTCCTTTCCTGACGCCAAATCATGGCAGCATATGAGTCCACCCATGTGCGTTCGGTATGTGGCTAGTTACAAAGAATGGGGTGGCGGCTAACCATGCCGTCATTTATGCTATTTACTGGTCCTGAGGGAGTGGTCAAGAGGCGGAGCTCTATCACTAGTATGCTGCCATGGTTTGGCGTCAGGAAAGTTACGGTAAGTATTTGATACAATTTTCCATTTTAATGCTACACTAATCCTCATTTGTTGCTGCTGATATTGTTACATAGTTATGACAAGCTTTGTACTTTATTATTTATTGTTATCTAATGGGTTTTTTTTTTGGTTGGGTTTTTTAGCCAAATCTCCATCTAGAAAAAATAATGCCTATTTTAAATATTGTAATTTGGGTCTTTTTTTTTTTTGGTTATTAATTTGATAATATTTTAGACTGCTTTCCATTTTTTTTTGTAGTGTGTCAAGTTACCACAAGAACATAATTATTTAATATAATTTACCCACAAGGAGGTTGTTGTCCCTTGGTAAATTGAAAATGTTTTTTTTTGTAATGTCTCTGCCTACTCACTACCGATCTCTCTATTTTTAAGAAAAACACCAACAAAAACATTTATAAAAAATAAAAATATTGGGCCAGATTCACAGAGCGATTACGCCGGCGTTACAGGAGATGCGCGGCGTAAGTCTAAATTTGCGCATGCGTTTTCGATGCGCCGCATCCTCAAAACGAGATACGCAAGAAATCTACTTTTTTTTGTCCGGCGTAATTTCGATAGACAGGCGCATCCGTCCGCGCAAAACTGCGCTAGACACACCATTGATTTGCTATTCAAATATGCTAATGAGGGAGTTACGGGGATCCACAAAATAACGTTGTTGCAGCGCAGGCTACGCGCTGTGCGCAACAGCTGTACGGCCTGTCTAAAATTAGACCATATAAAAGGTGGTATAAAATTATAAAATTAGACAATTCGTCTACATGTCAGAGAAAGCAACACTGTTAGTGAGGAGCTGAGCAGTAACACGTGTTGCACAACAATCTGTATGCCAACATGCCAGGGACATCCTTGCTCATAGCTATACTACTGACTTTAGAGGAGCAAAGAAGGAGGAGGGCATGGAGGAGGGCACGGAGGAGGGCACGGGAGAGGATATACCTCACCCGCATAGACCTCTTTGGCATGAGTGATTCTGAGGTGTATCGCATCTTCAGATTTACCCCTCATGCCATCCTGGAATAAACCATAACCCTGCAGGATGACATCACTAGCCGAACACACCGCTCACATGCAGTGCAGCCACTGGTCAAGGTCATGGCAACACTCCATTTCCTTGCCAGTGGCTCTTTTCAAAGAACAAGTGGAGTGGTGGCTGGGATGTCACAATCCTCCATGAGCAGATGTGTGCACCAGGTTGTCCCTGCAATCCTCAGACGCATGGCGATAGGTGATAGTCGATGCCCAAGGCCTCATATGGCACGTCCGTGCCAAACATCCCAGATCCAGCCATGACAGCTACATCTACAATCAGAGCCCCATCCAAATGGAATTCAAACAGAACGTGTATGGGGACACCTGGCTGGTTGGTGAGTGACATGGGTGGCAGGCATGACTGTCCCCCCCCATGATGCACACATCACAAGGGGCACATGCATGACTAACATCCTCCTGTCTTTTCCCTTACAGGTGACTCTGCATATGCACTGGGAACCCATCTCATGACTCCTATCCGGAACCCCTAAACCCCAGGTGAGGAAAGATACAATGAAGCCCACGCCCAAACACGTGCAGTGGTGGAGCGCACCTTTGGCCTCCTAAAGTCACGTTTCCGATGCCTGGATAAGTCTGGGGGGACCCTGTTGTATTCCCTAAACTTTGTGTGCCAGATCATCGGTGCATGTTGCCTGCTGCACAACTTTGCAGTGAGAAAGGGCCTGCAGATTGACATACGTGATGACCTGACCCCTTAACCAGACAATCCCCCCCTAACCGAGGTTACCCCGTCTTCTGAGGGAAGAGCAGCCAGGAGACAGCTCACATTAGGCATCTTTGCACGTTAAACACACACATTAATCATGGCACAATGAGAATGCAGTACGTTTAGGCAGTTTGTAAGAGCCCGGGAGTGGCAGTCCAGGTCCCCAAGCGTATCCTTTATGGAGGACAGGCTCTCCTCCATCCGCACCAAAGTCTGGCTGACCTGTCCCAGATAGCGGGTCTGAAGGGCCTGGTCCCTTCTCAGATTAGCGGGCAGAACCTCGGCCACCCCCCTGGTCTTCTGGGATGACTTCCTGTCTCCAGCTGAGGCTTTCGGCCGGGGAGAAGGGGAGCCCCTTGGGAGGGGAGCCCTGTTGGGGGAGGAGTGGGAGGGGCTAGCCCTTATGGAGGGCTGGCTGCTGCCAGCCAGAGAGAAAGACTCCTCCAAAAACAACAATCCACTGGCTGACATGACATCCTCCTCCTCCTCAAACTCCTCCTCCTCAACCTCCTCCTCTTTAACCTCCTCCGAGCACTCCGGCCTTGTCGGGGGGTCCTCATCAGGCTGTTGTCCCGGGGATGGTGCGGTCAGGCCAGATGGCCCAGCACCCTCCTGCACATCTGTGGATGACACAAAACATTCACAGGTTGGAGGATCCACACACTTGCCACATATTCCCTTTCTCCCCCTCCCCACATGCTACACACCTGATAGGGCAAAAAAACCTTACCTGGCATTACGCCTTTATGACTGGAGTCATAGCCAGGCAGGCCCTCCACCTGTTGTCTATGAAAGGTCTGGGCCACCGCACGCTCCTCCGCTGTCAGCCTAACAGGGCATAGTGGGCCCCCTCCTGTGCCCCTGGCATGGGCTGCCATTTTGGCCAGCTTCTTTCGGACCAAATGCCGGAGGTCATTGATTTACTTTTCAATCCCTGGGTGTGTCCGGGTCCCCCCCCCCCCCGCTGAATTCACCTGGTCAGTAATGTGCTGCAAAATCTTACGCCTCCTGGCCGGGGTGGTGTTGGCACTCTCCGGGCCGTGGAGGAAACGCCCATATTGGGTAATGGCCCGGGCAATTATTTGTTTCTCCCCCAAAATAAAATTCAACTTCCTCTTCCTCTCAGTCATACTCATACAACAACTCTCTCCCAAACAATCACCAAAAATCACTCACAAAAACAAGCAGGAAAAATTAAGCAACAAAACAAACAAACCAAAATCTATCAACCAAAAAGTCTCACAAGCAGTCACCAAAAAACACTTTCAAATATATTCTACCAAACACTAGATCAAACAGTCAACAAATATCACAAAGACAAGTCACAATGCAACAAACAGAACAAAAGCACCTTGCTGTATAGGGAGGGATACAAAGGGATGTACTTTTGCAAAGGAAGTGCGTTTGTGTCTGTCTATTTATGCTGTCTGCGTAGTTCACAAAGTTGCCCGGGTCCACTTCCAATTTCACTGATTGCGCCATTCCTGAGATGTGAGCATGCGCACAGAGGTGCTGACCATGGTCTGCGTCATGCGCGAGCCGGTCGGCTCTTCATTTGCATGGGGTCACGGCTCATTTCAATGTAACACGCCCACGTCCTTCCCAATTTGAATTACACCGCCTTACGCCTCTGAAATTACGTTGCACTGGCGCTAATTTCTGCGCAAATCAAACGAGAATACGGTGATTGCGCCGCTACATTGCGGCAGTCTAACGTATAGGAGGTGCGCTACGCCAGTCAAAAAATGCGCCGATGTACGTGAATCTGGCCCATTGTTTCTGTCATATAAGCAGGTTATTTCTCACACACAGCATATGCATACCACAAATTACACCCCAAAACACATTCTGCTATTCCTTCTGAGTATGGTGATACCACATGTGTGAGACTTTTACACAGCGTGGCCACATACAGAGGCCCAACATGCAGGGAACGCCATCAGGCGTTCTGGAAAACCCAGACCAATTCTGACATTTCTCTCCTACATGTAAAAGTCATAATTTATTCGCTAGAAAATTACATAGAACCCCAAAACATTATATAAAGGCTTTTTTAGCAAAGACCCTAGAGAATACAATGGCGGCCGTTACAACTTTTTATCTCGCATGGTATTTTCGCAGAAATTTTTTGATCGCGTGTTTTAAAAAAAAACAGTTTTGAGCTTAAAAAAACAGTATAGTTAGCCCAATGTTTTTGCATAATATGAAAGATAAAGTTACGCCGAGTAAATAGATACCCAACATGTCACACTTCAAAATTGCGCACACTCATGGAATGGCGCCAAACTTCGCTACTTAAAAATCCCCATAGGAGACGCTTTAATTACTTTTATTGGTTACATGTTTTTAGTTACAGAAGAGGTCTAGGGCCAAAATTATTGCTCTCGCTCTAATGTTCACAGCGATACCTCACATGTGTAGCTTGAACACCGTTTTGTGGGCGGGACTTACGTATGCGTTCACTTCTGCATGCGAGCACACGGGGACAGGGGTGCTTTAAAAAATGGGTATTCCAGAGTTGCACGAGGACGTCCCAGGGACGTCGTGTCACAGTTACCCCACCGCGCTGTAGCAGTAAAATGTCTATGGCGCGGTGGGCAAGTGGTTAAAGACTGATGGCAAACTAAAAGCAAACTTAATAAAAACAAAGAAGCCAAGGAAAGCAGCACTGGAGAGCGTGCTTGCATTTATAACGACAAGGGTCCCCAAAGCAAACATACAAGGCTGTGAGCCAAAAAATTAATACCATTAGGGGCACCACATCACTCAACGCTTGGACTTGGTAGTCTTCTTCCCTGCAGTCTTCCCTGCAGACTGAGTCATCGGAGGCTGGGTTCCTAGAGCGAGGTTGTGCAGGACTAGGAGCAGGAGGAGCAGCAAGGACAGGAGGAGCGATCCGCACAATGTCTGTGTCGTCATCGAGCTGCCCCAATGAGGCAATGCTTATGGCCTTAAAGATCAGGGTTTTACAGCGCACGCGCTGGCCCCGCTCCAGATTGTGGAGCTTGCTGGCAATGAGCGCTGCAAAATCCTGTTCTTCTCTGGGTTTCTCTCAGAGGCCTGCAGTTGCCTCGCGAATAAGGGTCTGGGTCTCCTCCACCATTTGGAGAAGCCTCCTGGCCCTTTTCGCGGGAGTGAGGAGAGGGGGAATCCGTGAGGTGGTATCACAACGGCGTGCCTCCTGTCTCCCACTGGGGCCTGGCTCCCAGTGGGCTCTGCCACCTCCTGTCTTGCAGTGGGGATGGGGCCTGGCTCCCTGTGGGGTCTGCCTCCTCCTGGCTTTGCTCTGCCTGTGTATAAAAAAAGTTACATAGTTTATTTTTTTTCCTTAATTAATCGTACACATTGTTCAAATCGAATGCTAATATATATATTACACACAGGGCCGCCATCCTGAATTATGGGGCCCCTTACACAGCTCCATACATGGGCCCCCTGTAGAAGGGGGGGTTCTGCCGCCTAAAATTGCAAAGCGGGGGGGCCTTTACCCAAAATATTACATTTAAAATAAAAAAATATATATTTCTAAAATGTGATTATTACAAAAAAGGGGGGTTGTCATCCAGGGCCCCTTACAGGTGTACTGCCTGTACCCCCCTGATGGCCTACCAGAAAATTACAATCATTCTGACCCCCTGCATTTTTGATTCTTGTCCCCATCATGTTTTGCCACTACTGTCTATTGATATGTTCAACACTTTTTGTTCAATCCTTTTAAATTTGGAACACTAGTAACAGCAATTTGACATCATTATTATACTTTGCTTCTCCAAAATTGTTTGCAAAAAACAATACCTGGCTCCATGGGTCAAAATCTGGGTCCTCCAGGAACTCTGGCTCTTCCTCAGAGGTTGCCTGCTCTTGCCTGCAGGAAAGACTGGAGGATTGACTGCAGGGAAGAGTGGAGCTCCCCCTTGGGGGAAGGGAAGACAGGAATGGCCTGAACTCAATGTGGTCATCCAGGAACTGCAGCTGACCATAGTACCACAGGTTTGACCTATAGACACTGTCAGCTGCAGCTCCAGATCTCATTGAGGCCAGGACTTGTGTACGTTGGGTCCTGTAGGTGTCCCTAATGGTGTTAATTTTTTTGATCACAGTCATGATTGTGGAGTTGGGGACCCTTGTCTTTACAAATGCAACCAGGGTCTCCCGTGCTTTGTTCTTGGCCTCTTTGTTTTTATTAAGTTTGCTTTTACTGTGCCATAGTACAGGCAGATCCTTCCATCTTTGGATAAATTCACTGAAGAATTCAGGGTCTTTGAAGGCCTCCATTATTTCTGCAAGTCAAAATTAAATAAACAAACCTAATGTCAGTCAGGCCACTACTACTAATAAGCTTTCTCCCCATATCTAACCCACAAACTCATCCACTGATCACTAATAATAATGTCCAAAATAAAGTTACGTGCCGTCGTATGACACGATCGTTACTTCCGCCTTCTTCCACAGACTGTGAATGCCGTTTTCACTCGCGTGGTATCCGTTTATACACTGCGCACACGTGACGTTCCACACATTTCCCCGCCCCTGACATTCGTTCTAGTACTTTCCCCGCCCCTTCACTCTCGTTTAATGCGGAGCAACATGGAGGACATACAGACTGGAAATTCTTTTTTTTTTTTCAGGACTGGGAATGATACTTGTATCTTTTTTTTTTTTTTTTAACTTTGTTTATTTGGTTTTCTGCACATACAAAAGCATAAAGAATATGGGCACAACACCCCAACTTCAGGTACAGTTCACATGGATAGTATCATAAAGACAACATCGTACAGGTCAGAGAACAGTAGAGCACAGACCTCGGTTCCCGAGACCCCAACCATATGGACCCAAACAACCAATGATCCAATGTATTTTCGGTGGACCCAACATGGATCCTCACCTTATACAGACTGGAAATTCTAGCCAGGAGCCAAAAAAATATATATAAAACCAGATTTTATATGTATAATAATAAAAAAAAAATAATATAAAACTAGATTTCATTTGTATATTAATAAAAAATAAATTAATATAAAACTAGATTTTATATGTATATTAATTAAAAAAATAAAACCAGATTTTATATGTATATTAATAAAATAAAAAAATATATATATAAAACCAGATTTTAGATGTATATTAATAAAAAAAATATCTATAAAACTAGATTTTAGATGTATATTAATAAAATAAAAAAATAAAACCAGATTTTATATTTTAAAAAATAAAGATATTTTGATACTCAACAATGTGTGGCTTGTTATTATATCAATGCTGCCTAAAATAACTAATCTAGATTTGTGGTGTTTACATTGACAATGATGGGTATTTAGTAAAGAAAAGAAAACATGGCACTAAGATAACCTAGGAGAAAGCTACAATAAACCCAAATTAATAAAACAAATAAAAATAAAAGACTTTTTCTTGCAGAAAATAAAGATTTTATTCAGCCAAGATCTGGCATTGGAATGGCCCCCCTCCCCATAAAATATTCGACATATTTTTGCCGCACAGCACGGGCGCTTTGGGGGGCCAAGCCTGTATGGCAAGCCTCACGGGGCGCCACAGGAGCACCATCAATGGCCTCATCAGGCACAAGTGTTAAGTATGTAGAAGAATGTCTCTTTAAGTAATTGTGCAAAATGCAGCAACACACAAATATATGGTTCCATTTGTATTCAGCCATGTTAATGGCTGTCATAAATAAACGGAATCGGCTGGCCATGATGCCAAAGGCGTTCTCAACCACCCTTCTGGCTCTGGCCAGCCAATAATTAAAAACCCTCCTCTCAGGGGTGAGGGTGCGTTGAGGAAATGGCCTCATGAGGTGGGGACCCAAGGCAAACGCCTCATCAGCGACGAAGATGAAGGGCAGCCCATCTTCGTTCTGTTCCGCAGGTGGCAATCCGAGGTCCTCTGACTGAAGCCGTTGGGCGAACTCGGTCTGAGCAAAGACACCACCATATGACATCCGCCCATTTTTCCCAACATCCAGGTATAAAAATTCATAGTCGGCAGACACCACCGCCATCAGCACGACGCTGTGGAACCCCTTGTAGTTATAAAAATGGGATCCCGAATGGGATGGTGGCACGATGCGGACATGCTTGCCATCAATGACTCCTCAGCAGTTCAGAAAGTCCCAACGCTGTGAGAAGTCCGCTGCCATAGTCTGCCATTCCAGTGGCGTGGTGGGGAACTGTAGAGAAAAACAAAATAAAAAAATATTCAAACAAACATTGCTAACAGAATATCACTAAACATTCTTGGAGAAAAAAAAAGGAGATCATTAACCACTTAAGGAGCTCCGCACGCACATTTACGGCCACAGAATGGCACGGCTGGGCACAAGGGCGTAAATTTATGTCCTCGCCCAGTAGCGGGTCGGGGGTCCGATCGGGACCCCCTCCGCGGCGTGCGGCGGTCTCCGGGAGCGATCCCGGACGAGCGGGCGGATGTCCGTGTTTGCCCGCCCCCCCGCGATCGCTCCCAGCCAATCCCTGCGCTCTCCCGCCCTGTCACTTCCTCCTCCTGTGTTTACACAGGAAGGGGGAAGTGATGTAATCTCTCATTGCAGCGGTATTTCCAACCGCTGCGATGAGAGGAACACCTCACAGTAAGTGTGCACTAACACTACACTGACATACACACACATAGGCATACTTAACCCCTTGTGATCTGCCCCCCCACCCCCCTGTCACAGTGTCACTGAATGCAGTGATCTAATCACTGCATTTAGTGTCAGTGTGACAGGCAGTGTAAAAGTCAGTTAGTGTTAGGTTCAGGATAGCCCCCCCCACCCCCCCTAATAAAGTGTTAACCCCCTGATCACCGCCCTAGTTAACCCTTTCACTCCCTATTGCCAGCGTCACTAAGCGATCATTTTTCTGATCGCTGTATTAGTGTCGCTGTTCCCGCTAGGTAGCTATTTTTTTTTATTGCGATTTTTTTTTTTTTTTTACTAAAGACATGTGGCTAAATACATTTTGGCCTAAATGTTTGACTAAAATTTAGTTTATTTGATTTTTTTTTTAACAAAAAGTAAAAAATAGTGTTTTTTTTTCAAAGATGTCACTCTATTTTTGTATATAGCGCAAAAAATAAAAATCGCAGAGGTGATCAAATACCACCAAAAGAAAGCTCTATTTGTGGGAAGAAAAGGACGCAAATTTTGTTTAGGAGTCACGTCGCACGACCGCGCAATTGTCTGTTAAAGCGACGCAGTGCCGAATCGCAAAAACACCTTGGGTCATTTACCAGCGTATTGGTCCGGGTCTTAAGTGGTTAATTTAAAGTATTATTTTAAGAGCCAGAAATAATAATGGATCACTAAGCAGATTCATCACCACCTCTGATGGCCCAAAAAATTATTGCTTATGGGGAGGGGTGGGGGCACACGATGAGTTGGGAACCTCAAAACCCCCCAAAAAATGCACTCTGTGAATTAAACAAAATAAAAAAAAAAAAAAAACACACATTGGGGGGACGGGACGGGACGGGGGGGGTTGGTCAAGCACTACAATGGAGGCCAAAAAGGGGGATATAGGTATACACCAAATGGAGCACTACAATGGAGGCAAAAAAAAAAGGGGGATATAGGGAGACACCAAATGGAGCACTATAATGGAGGGGAAAAAAGGGGGGGATATGGGGACACACCAAATGGAGCACTACAATGGAGGCAAAAATAAAAGGGGAAAGTGACTAGGCTAGGTGTGTTTGGGCCCAGAATAGAATGCTGGAGAGGTTGGCTATTGGAAATATGCATGTACTGTACGGCCAAAAAAATAAAACCTTACAGCATGCATGGGGACAAAGGGAACATTCACAGCATATTACAAACAGGTTAATTAGGGACTGATTAAAAAAAAAAACAAGCAATAAATACATAGTTTGTGAGATTAAAAGGACAGAATTTACCTTAACATAGTCCTCCTGCAGAACCTGGATTATGGCCGAACAGGTATCCGGGATTATGACGCCCAGAGCCTGAGGGGAGATGCCTGTCGAGAACTTCAAGTCCTGCAGACTTCTCCCTGTTGCAAGGTAGCGCAACGTATCACCTAGCCGCTGCTCAGCAGTGATGGCTTCCAGCATAACAGTGTCCTGCCTGGTGATATATGGCGACACCGAAGCCGAAAGCTGCTCGAATACGGGGTCAGACACCCTAAGAAAATTCCTGAAATCATCAGGGTTGTTTTTCTTGGATCTCCCGCAGCAGAGGCATATGAGAGAACTGGTCCCTGTGGAGAAACCAGTTCTTGGCCCACAAACTCCTCCTCACCCTGTTCATGGACCGGAGCCGGGATAAAGCACAAATCCCTGTACCAAGCACAGCACGATCTCGGCGACGAGAGTGTACCCGCAACATGGCTCGAAAACGGTCGTCTAATCAGATCGGACTTAAAAAGAACGCCCTGAAGTACAGAAAGGCCTCTGAAGAACGACCTGCAAGACAAGAACGCACTGCAAAAGCACATATGAACTCAATACAAGCACTGTAAGACAGATACAAACCCAAAAGCACAAACTGTACAACAGAAAACGATCTTTAAAGCACGAAGACTGAAAAGCGCGAATCGTCTCTCACCAAACTTTTACTAACACGCAGCAACACGATATCAGCAAAAGAGGCCGTCTTCCACATGGAAATGGCCCTTTATAGTGCCGTCGTACGTGCTGTATGTAACCGCGCTTTGCTAGAGCATTTTGAAAAAACGATGGTGTGTGGTCAACGTAATTTTTAACAATGAAGTTGGAAAAACTTTGTTTTTTTTCATTATAAAAAAACTCATTTTTTTTTCATGCCGAAAAGTGATCGTGTGTACGTGTCCAACACGGTGATGTAAAACACAACAATGTGCTGAGAAAAATGAAGTTCAATGCTTCCGAGCATGCGTCGACTTGATTGGAGCATGCGTGGATTTTTGCCCACAGACGATCGGTTTTTTAACCATCAAACATTTTTAAAACAGGTTCTATTTTTTTTCACCGATGGGAAAAAAAACGATGGGGCGCACACACGATCGGTTCGTCCAATGAAAACGGTCCATTGGCCTGTTTTCATCAGATGAACCAATCGTGTGTACAGGGCATAAGTCTAACAATAAGTTGCTAAATGTTATACCTTCATTAAATGTAACCATATTGCTACACTGAGGCCGCGTACACACGATCAGACATGTCCGATGAAACAGGTCCGACGGACCGTTTTCATCGGACATGTCTGAAGTGGTCTTTTGGTCTGATGTGTGTACACACCATCGGACCAAAATCCCCTCGGACCAGAACGCGGTGACGTAGAAAAAGGAAGTTCAATGCTTCCAAGCATGCGTCGAAGCAAATTGACGCATGCACAGGATTTTGGTCCGATGGTTGGGCGTACTAACCATCGAACCTGTCCGACGAACAGGTTTCCAGAGGACAGGTTTCTAAGCATGTTTAAAAACTTTTGTCTGCTGGAAAACGGTCCGATAGGCCGTACACACGATCGAACATGTCCGCTGAAACTGGTCTGCGGACCAGTTTCAGCGGACATGTTAGATCGTGTGTACGCGGCCTTAGAGGCTCCTCTCTTCTCTTTTATACTCAGTTGTGACATGATGCTACTCTTATATCAAGACATCAATTGTATATCAATGCAAAATGTATTAAAACATGTTACTCTCAAACCAAGGTTTTACTGTAGTTTGATAGAAACATATAAAAGAGGACAATAACACGGAAACAATGACAATGGCGAAAACTGTATGCAGTTTTTCCCTCAAAGGTGAAATTAAAGTGACACTTAGGCCGCGTACACACGATAGGTTAAACCGATGACAACGTGTGTGGGCGCCATCGGTTAGTTATCCATCGGTTAAAAAAAAAGCTAACTTGTTTTAAATTTAACTGATGGATTCCTAACCGATAGGTCAAAACCGATCGTTAGTAGGCACGACCATCAGTTAAAAATTCCACGCATGCTCAGAATCAAGTCAATGCATGCTTGGAAGCATTGAACTTCATTTTTTTTCAGCACCTCGTTGTTTTTTACGTCACCGCGTTCTGACCCAATCGTTTTTTTAACCAATGGTGTGTAGGCGCTACGGACCATCAGTCAGCTTCATCGGTTAACCGATGGAAACGGTCCATCAGACTGTTCTCATCGGATGGACTGATCGTGTGTACACGGCTTTAAGGTTCACTTTAAAAAAAAAAATAACAAACATGTCATACTTACCTCCACTGCACAGTTAGTTTTGCACAGTGTGACCCCGATCGTCCTTTTCTGGGGTCCCACGGCAACTCCTCCCCGCAAGAGCTACACCTTCTGGGAAGCTCTCTCCCAAGGAGATTACCTTGTGGGTGCACTCCCCTGTCATACAATCGGCATCCATAGCCGCCGATTGTATGACTCAGCCCCACCCCAGCAGCCGCATCATTGACTTTGATTGACAGCAGCCTGGTCCAATGGCTGCGCCTCTTTCAATCTATCCAATGAATAGCCGATCAGGCGTGGGGAGAACAACGTGGGATCGCGCCCTCGGAAATTCAGGGCCCAGGTAAGTAAAACGGGGCTGCAAGCTGCATTAAGGTAAAAAAACACAAAGCTTTACAACCCCTTTAATGCTTTGTAGGGTATTATTTTTCTATATTAAGCCAGATGGTATGTATGTGTATATATATGTATGTGTGTGTATTTATATATAGATATATATAGATATATATCTATATATTTAAAACAAGGCTTTACTATCGCTTTAAGGACTCCAGCAGTAAGATCTTTACATGATAACTCCCAGCTTCATCAACCCCCCAAAAATTGAAATTGATACCACAAGGTGCATCAGCTCTAGTTTCTTCGATACGGTTGAATTTTTTAGTCAGTTTTTGAAAAGATATTGCTCATCAATTTGTTCTTTTGTTACCTAGTTTGTGTTTTTATGTGCAAGTTAGCAGATATTGTGAGATAGTCAGCGGGTCAAATATAACCAGGAACTAGTCTAATATTCGAGGCACCAAAATGTGTGTTGGCCTGTTATTGTAAGCCAGAAAACACTCATATGTGTGCCTCTCTGAAACGTATTTGTTACAGAAACTAGAACTTTCTGAAATTAGAACTTTCCCCTGCCAACCACCAGTCTATTGTCAAATGACATTAGTCAAATGTTTCTGCAGAAAGTGTGTCATCGGATTGAATAGGTTAGTGCTAGGGGGCATGGAGAAGTAGATTTACTTACCCAATCCTAAGCTCCTACACTCTGTTAGACCACTCCCTGAAGCATCTTCTCCCACATGCTTTGGCTGTCAAAAGATGGCCATATAGTACATTTTTGTATGAACATGGTCATAATCTGACCATAGCACTAAACTGCAGACATTGGCCCAGATTCACGTACATCTGCGCATTATTGGACCGGCGTAGCGCACCGCCTTTACGTTAGACTTGCGCAATGTAGCCGCGTAATCACCCTATTCTCGTAGCTTTTGCGCAGGAAATTGCGCAAGCGTAACGTTTTTTCCGAGACGTAAGGAGGAGTAATACAAATTGGGAAGGACGTGGGCGTGTTACATTGAAATGAGCCGTGACCCCATGCAAATGAAGGGCCGGCCGGCTCGCGCATGCGCGCTTGAAGGAGACCATGGTCAGCTCCGCTGTGCGCATGCTCACAACTCGGGAGCGGCGCAATCAGTGAAATTGGAAATGGACTAGGGCAACTTTGTGAACTACGCAGACAGCATAAATAGACAGACACAAATGCACTTCCTTTGCAAAAGTACATCCCTTTGTATCCCTCCCTCTACAGCAAGGTGCTTTTGTTTGTTTGTGACGTGTCTTTGAGATATTTGGGGACTGTTTTGCAGAGTGATTTTTGTCTTTTATGGGTTTTCTTTGTTGTTATTTTGTTTAAATTATATTTTTGCTGGGCATTTTTTTTTTTTGCTCGTCATTTATTTAATTTTTTTGGTTCTGTTTGTGTATGATTTTGGAATGTGGGGGTGATATTCCTGCGGGAAAAGGGGTGTCACCCTCATTTGTGGTGGAGAAGTGATCCCCAGGTCTGTGTGAATGGTGTATGAATGTACAGTGACATAATTGGAGCTGTGGCATGGCGTTGCAGCTCACAAGTCCTGCATGGTGGACTGGTGCCAATCCAATGTGATGACGATGTGGTGTGTGTGTGCTAGGGACCACAGTGGTGTGCATGCATGCATTCTCATTGTGCCATTATTAATGTGTGTGTTTAACGTGCAAAGATGCATAATGTGAGCTGGCATGAGATGGGGTCATGAGATGGGGTACCAGTGCATATGCAGAGTCACCTTGAAGGGAAAAGACAGGAGGATGTTAGTCATGCATGTGCCACTTGTGAGGTGTGCATCACGGGAGGGGATAGTCATGCCTGCCACCCATGTCACTCACCAACCAGCCAGCTGTCCCCATACATGTTATGTTCGAAATCTGTGGGGATGGGGCTCTGATTGTATATGTAGCTGTCATGGGTGTCATGGGTAGTGTCATGTGTTGGGCTGCTGATGTCCTCCTGCAAGGTTGTGGTAATTCCAGGATGGCATGAGGGGTGAATCTGAAGATGCGAGACACCTCAGAATCACTCATGCCAAAGATGTCTATGCGTGTGTGATATATCAAGTGAAGAGTGAGGGGCTTGTATCAGATAAGAATATTGTATTAGATTAGATTAAATTGTAAATTTTATATAAGCAAATAAAAAATAAAAAAAAAAACATCTCCCGTGCCCTCCTTAGTGCCATCCTCCGTGCCCTCCTCCTTCTTTGTTCATCTAAATTCAGTAGTATAGCTATGTGCGACGATGCCCCTGGCATGTTGGCATACAGATTGTTGAGCAACACGTGTGACTGCTGAACTCCTCACTAACAGTGTTGCTTTATCTGACAAGTAGACTTTTTTTCTTTTTTTAGACCAGCTTTTATCAGCTCTAATTTTAGACAGGACATTTTGCTGTTGCGCTGCCCCAACGTTGTTTTGTGGATCCCCGTAAGTCCCTCATTAGCATATTTGACTAGCAAATCAATGGTGTGTCTATCGCACTTTTGCACGGACGGATGCGCCAGTCTAACGAAATTACGCGGGACAAAAAAAAGACGTTTTTTTGCGTATCTCGTTCTGGGGATGCCGCGCAACGAAACGCACGCGCACATTTAGACTTACGCACGCGCATCTCCTGTTGTGCAGGCGTAATCGCTCTGTGAGTCTGGGCCATTGTGTGTATTTTTAAATGGCTTCCGGGATCCTGCTGGAGCCCAGTGTGCTCTAATATGGAAGGTGAACAAGTCAGGAGGGGCAGGCCAACTTGAGATACCACAGTGTCATTACGTGTGTTGGTATTCCCCAGGATTGAAGGTGTGTGCAGGCATTGCTAAATACTTGCATGTGGGCCCTGTAAACAGTTTATTACAAAACAGACAGTGCTTTCAGTGTTGCAGGATTGGCTTGAGTTCATACAAATGTGTTAAATTGATGTGGTACAGAAAGTGGTCCTTACCAACACATTTGCAAAATACATTTTCATAACTGAAAAAAGTAAGGACGTATGTCTAGCGTAGCCACCATTTTTGTGGACTGGGCGTGCCAGAATACCCAGCTGATTGCCCTGTACCATGGAGGCCGTTTTTCTCTTTTTAATGTGAAGGTTTTCCTGGCAATTACATATTATTGAAACTTGTAAAATGAAACTTTTTAAAATATGTAAAGACCAAAGAAAGGCCTGCAGCTCTCGTGAGTAATAAATGTTTTGTTAAGATTCAAATATTTAAGTTGAAAGCACTAGCTGACAGATTAATATGTACACTTAGCACAGATTACTGGATAAGCAGCCTTGAAAAAAGTGTTTCTAATTAAGCCATACTTATGAATGATATCCTATGGGCACAATAAAAGCAACTCTATTCACCAGAGATTAACTTGTGTTTATATAGCAGTGGTTGTTCAAAAGCAAAGAAGTTTGAGTTACATAATTAAATTTCTAAGTGTATTAACAACTTGTTCTTCTAGAGCCGAAAAAATAAGACTAATACAGTTATACCTTATTTGCCCCTTGAAATGTTGATGTTTGTAATGTAAAACTGATGATTATGTTGTGTTAATAATAATGTCTCCATCACCCATCCATGATCACTATGCCACTATGTGTAATACCGAAAAAAAAATTTAATGCAGAGTTCCACCCACATATAATGCCTTGTACACACGACCGGTTTTCACTACGAGAAAGCGGCCATTTTATATATTGGTCATGAAATTCAGTCGTGTGTATGCTCCCTAGCAGTTTTCTCGAGGAAAAAAATGCCTGCAAAAAAATTGAAACCAGCTCACTTTTTTCTTGTCGTGCTTCCCATCAGTCTTTTTCTCGTTGCAAAAAATGGTCGTGTGTATGCTTTTCCAAGGGGAAAAAAACGCGCATTCTCAGAATCAAGTATGAGATGGGAGCGCTCGTTCTGGTAAAACTAGCATTCGTAATGGAGATAGCACATTCGTCACGTTGTAATGGACTGAAAAGCACAAGGCTGAAAAGCGCAAATCGTCTCTCACCAACACAAGGATCAGCAAAAGCAGCCCAAAGGGTGGCGCCATTTGAAAGGAACTTTCCCTTTATAGTCCCGTCATACGTGTTGTACGTTACCGCGCTTTGGTTGGACATTTTTTGCATGAACGTGTGTATGCAAGTCAGGCTGGAGAGGAATCACGTCGGGAAAAACATTGTTTTTTTCCTGCCGAGAAAAATGGGCGCGTGTACGAGGCATAAGACTTTGCGCCATCTAGTTAATTTAGTTAATCTGTGCATTTTAAAATTGTATTGGCTAACTTTTCTGTGTTTGTTTTCCCATCTTTTCCATTGTTATTCTTCACTACCTATGTACCCAGCCACAGCGAGATACATCATGTCCTCGATTTCTTTGGGCCCTCCTCCATCCCCCACTGCCTTCTGAGACCTGTGTGCGTCCCAGAAGATGACAGGATCACTCAGCAAGTGCAGCACGACTCACACATGTGCAGTAGGAAGCCAGCCTGAAGGCTTCACTGCCGGTTTCTCTTAGTTTCCATGCCTGGCACTTGCACCCAAAGCCAATGGATAATTTGGCTTGGGGTGTCGACATCATGGGAACCCTGGACAAGTGTTCTTATATTAAAAGTTAGCAGCTACAGTATTTGTAGATGCTGACTTTTATTTTTATTTTTGTTTGTACAGGCTAGAACTCGGCTTTAATTTACATTATTGGGGGGGGGGGGGGTGCAAATGTGACTGCATCCTAAATGGTCATTGTTGCCACACAACTAGCATACTACTAACAGACTTCATCACTGCCAGCTTGCAGAAGTGACCTGTAGTGTTATTCAATCATTGGAAACTATATAAAAATCATGCTTTTATTGGACTAAAAAAAATATTTTGGGATGGGGGGCTTTCAACCAAATCAAAATGGGATGGTTTTACAAAACAACATTAGGCACCTTCACTATGACTAATAGTTATTGGGAATAATGCCCAATTCGCAAGCACCTAAAGATTTTCCTTCTGTTAGTGTGAGTCCACAGAACAGCTACTATCACTACCAAGTAACATTCCTCCATATTAAATAAAATAGGCAAGATCTCAAACAGCTCAAAAAACAAAATCTCATCCATTTATTGTATTGCTGTTGTTGGGTGCATCCAATTACTAATACTCCAATTACTAATACTCACCATACATAATTCTGAGCAGCAGAGTTTTGGCAGAAAAAATGCCTGATGCTTGTAAACTTGTGTAATGTGTTTACTCTGGCTATTGAAATTAATTATCTCTCAAGCACTAAATGCACCTAACAGTGTGGTGCGTTTAGACGCATTTTATTTCTGCTCAAACTCTGCTGCTCCTGGATGGGGGAGGGTTGTCTGGGTTTTTTTTGTCTCCTATGTGTACCTGGACACATTGGCTAACATGTAGGAGTTTTTAACCACTTGCGGACCGCCGCATGTACATTTACGTCAGCAGAATGGCACGTACAGGCACATTGACGTACCTGTAGATCCCTGCCTAGATGTGGGTCGGGGGACCGATCGGGACCCCCCTCCGGTACATGCGGCGGTTCCCATGGCTCTGGGAGCGATCCGGGATGAGGGGGCGATCGCTCCCAGCCAATCCGCAAGCTCCCCTGCGTGTCACTTCCTCCTCTTGTGTAAACACAGGAAGGGGGAAATGATGTAATCTCTGCTCTTGGCGGTATTTTCAACCGCTGCTGAGGAGAGATTACATTGCACAGTAAGTCTGCACAACACTACACTGACACACACTACACATAGGCACATTAACCCCTTGCGATCGCCCCCCCACCCCCTGTCACAGTGTCACTGAATGCAGTGATCATATATGTACTGATCACTGCATTTAGTGTCAGTGTGACAGGCAGTTAGTGTTAGGTTCAGGGTAGCCCCCGTACTCCCCCTAATAAAGATTTAACCCCTTGATCACGGCCATATTTAACCCTTTCACTCCCTATTGCCAGTGTCACTAAGCGATCATTTTTCTAAAACCTGTATTAGTGTCACTGTTCCCGCTAGGTAGCTAGTTTTTTTTTTTATTGCAATTTGTTTTTTTACTAAAGACATGTGGCTGAATAAATTTTGGCTTAAATGTTTGACTAAAATTTTGTTTATTTGATTTTTCTTATAACAAAAAGTAAAAAATATTGTTTTTTTTTTCAAAAATGTCGCTCTATTTTTGTATATAGCGCAAGAAATAAAAATCGCAGAGGCGATCAAATACCACCAAAAGAAAGCTCTATTTGTGGGAGGAAAAGGACGCAAATTTTGTTTGGGAGCCACGTCGCACAACCGCGCAATTGTCTGTTAAAGCGACGCAGTGCCGAATTGTAAAAACCCCTTGGGTCATTTAGCAGCATATTGGTCCGGTCCTTAAGTGGTTAAGGCAGGGAGGAAAAAAGCCAACTACCCCTAGGAACAGTAAAAAAAAAAAAAGGTCAGTGTACATGAGGCCTAATGCTGCGTACACACGGAATTTCCAAAAGAAAACCGTGGTGTTTTTCCCGACGGAATGTTGGCTCAAACTTGTGTTGCATACACACGGTCCCACAAATGTCGAAAATTCTAAACGTCGAGAACGCGGTGACGTACAACACTATGACGAGCCGAGAAAAATTAAGTTCAATGATTCCGAGGAGGCGTGGGATTTTTGCCCAATTTGTCCTGAAAATATATAATTCACCTAGATACACTAAGTGCAATGATATGTACAGTTTTACTAACACATGTCAAAACTGTGTTCTGGCATTAGGCTGTGTTTTATTCTCTATCATAAAGGGGTTAACATTCACATTAATGCTTTATTATAACGTATGCTTTTGGCATTGTTCGAATTTTATGCAATTTTTTGTAAGCACTGATTGTATTGTGTATACTTCTTAATTTACTACTGGACTTGTGGAGGATTTGTCCAGTTAAGCTCAGCTGTTGTAACATTCCTTTAGAGTTGTTTTCCTCTTTCTTCTGCTGTAGCGATATCCTTTTTTAGCTGCAAAACTTATAGAAGATGGAAATACATATTGAAAACAAGGATCGTCTTCTAGAAAATCTGTGATATCAAAAAGAAATTTCAGCTTTGAGTGTGTGTGTAGCACCCTCATAGAACAGGATGCTGGGTAAATTTCGTTTTTGTCTCCTTCTGTAATCAAGGGAGCAGTGATTGTTTGATTTGGTCTGTTCAGAGTTTCACAGGTGATTGTTTCCCCTTCTAGCGCTTAGGCAGGGAGAATTCAAATAGCCTGTCTGTGAAACTGATGAGGGCCAAGACAACCCCTGGCGTGGTCTCCCAAGATGGTGGTCGAGCAGCTAAGTAAATAATCTGAAGCCCTGAATAGATTGTCCTTCTCCAGGAATGAGCGTTCCAAGCTTCTGGGGGCTATTGCCCCCGAGGCAGCCTGTGTTGCTGTTCCAATAAGGTCTCAGTGATGGCAGAGATGGGACCTGGATGTGATCTAGATCTGACTGCAGGACTTCAAGAAAGGGATCTGGTCTAAAGAAAGACTCTCACTCACTGGGTTGTGTCTGGAGGAAGCTGGAATGTAGCTGTCCTGGGGACTTGTCAATAATAACCTTACCCCAGTGTTCGTGGGATTGCACTGGATACCAATAGTTTTTCACTGGTTCAGGATAGCCAGATGCCAAAGAGACTTGGTATGTTCCCCAGCTGTGAGGCCTTAGACTGTCCAATATCCACAGTTGCCTAGATTGTCCTCTAATTGCTAAGTAATAACCATTTTGGAGTGTTCTATGCCCTGACCTCCTGTTAAGGTTTCTTCTAGCAATAAATCTTAAAAAGACATCCCCTAGGCTGTGTTATTGCAGCGGGTGTGAAAGGGTTGGTGCTTGTGGAGATGGGCAGAAGATTTGGATGAAACCATATATTACCATCAGCATGAAAATCGGCCATTGCTGTAGTCCACTAATAGTGCGAAATTCGAACAAAATTTTTTAGAAACAATTTTAAGAATAGATTTGGTTGACTATTCTCATAATTTCTTCTTACAGTACCTACTTATTTACATAATTAATCAGGTTGAAAGTGAACATGTGCACATTTAAGGTTAAATAAATGGCCATTGTGGGCACAATTTCCACTGTATTTCACTATATACAATCTCATAAGACAACAGTTATATGAGATCCTCTCTTTTATTTGCCCTAAGCATAGCACCATAACTTATATTGCCTTTTTAGCACACCCTGGCATCAGTGGCGGCCTGTCCATAGGGAGGCATGGGCGACACTTACCTGGGCGATACTTACCTGCTCTGTGCAGTGGTTTTGCACAGAGCAGCCCCAATCCTCTGCTTCTCTGGTCCCTCTTCAGTGCTCCTGGCCCCTCCCTCCTGTTGAGTGCCCCCTTAGGCAAGTAGCTTGCTATTGGGGCACCTGAGCCGAGCAACAGCTCCGTATGTCCATTCAGACACAGACTGCATCTTTCAATATCTCTTTGTCACTACTGTGTACCCCCTCTCCACAACTGCGCCTCTGGACCCCTTTACATTACACAACACCCCACAGCTCTGGACCCCTTTACATTACACAGCACCCTGCACCACTGGACCCCTTTACATTACACAGAACCCTGCACCACTGGACCCCTTTACATTACACAGCACCCTGCATCACTGGACCCCTTTACATTACACAGCACCCCTTTCCCTTGACTGAAACACTACACTATATTGATAGTATATTTATTTCAGGTCTAAAAGAGGAACCTTTTAGAATGAGGGACAAATGGATTTGATTCCAGAAGAGGGACAGGCACTTTAAATAAGGGACAACTAGAAACTATGCTGTAGGCTACAACTCTGTGTTGTGTTTGCTCTGCGTTTCCAGACTTGCTAGAAAACACATCAGAAAATAGTCTAGTGTTACCTGTGGCAACAGATGTTGGAACAAACAAAGCATGGGCCTGGTAAATGATATAAAATGTCGCTCCCCTCCCTCTGTCCTCTGGCGCTCGTATCGTATGTCACGGAGCTGGGTCTGTGTGCAAGGTCCCTCCCCCCTAGTTCGGCTCATGTGATAGGCAGAACACTAGAAGACTATCAGACAAGCCGAACTAGAGGGGTGGGACCTTGCACACAGACCCAGCTCCATGACATACGATATGAGCGCCGGAGGACAGAAGGAGGAGACTGCTGCAGTCACTGCTTAAAGCAGCCCCAGGGCTGGTTCGGCCCTGCTCCTGGCTCTCCCTGACGAATCGAGGGGGGGGGGTCAAACGACCTCCCTTGCCCTATGGAGCGGACGCCCATGGCCCCACCTCCTCTATATCCTCATTCGCTCACTGATTGACAGCCAATGAGGAGCAAGAGTCCCAGACAGCCGAGTCTCTCACGCAACATCGCTGGATCTAGATAGACCTCAGGTAAGTATTAGGGGGGCTGACAGGGGCTGCTGCACACAGAAGGCTTTTTTTTCTTAATGCATAGAATGCATTAAAGGGGTGTTCCAGCCCAAAATTGTGTTTATTAAAAGTCAGCAGCTACAAAAAGTGTAGCTGCTGGCTTTTAATAAACACTCACTTACCTGCTCCTGCGTTCCAGCGACGCGCCGACCGGGGCTCCACTCCTCTCCCCCCCCCCCCAGCCGGCGTCTCCATCCCGACTGTGGGCACCCACTGCGCATGCGGGAGCCGCACTGCGCATGCGCGCGGCGCGGCTCGCCGCTGATTGGAGAAGCGATCGCATGGGACCTGTCAGTGTCCCATGTGATCGCCTACAGGGAGGGGCTGGTGTAGGCGATTAAGGCCTAATCGCCTAACCAGCCCCTCGGCGGAAGCAGGAAGTGGGACAGGAAGTCCCACTCCTACTGAAGCCCCCACTCCCCCCCCCAAAAAAATTACATGCCAAATGTGGCATGTAAGGGGGAGGGGAGGGGATTAAACCAAACTTGTTTTTTTGGGTGGAACTCCTCTTTAAAATAAAAAACCTTCTGCCTTTACAATCATTTTAACCATTCCAAAATTTAGGCCTGGATGTATCTGCCATGTGTCCTGCGCATGGTGTATTGTAAGGCTTGATCTGTAAATATGGACATTGCGAATGCACTGCATGATAAGTAAAGAGTAATTAGGGGTATTAATTACCTAAACCAATAAGAGTTCAAAGGGATGAGTTATTCCAGACCTAGCCAAACACTTTACAATAACATTGAATGAAAATTCCTGTACAAATACTGTGATTGAAAATCACAAAGCGATAAATTTGCAGTTTGATCCAGTTGCGTCACTGGAGCTCTCTGCTCCATTAGCCACACTCCATAATTTCATTGTTGAATGGCAGACACTGTTCTGCTCCTAACCTAATCAAAATATATACAGAGAATTCAGTAAAGCTCAAGTGGTAGCTGTAGGACGTGCAAGTAATTCACAAATTCACATTTAATCAGGGTCGTTGTGATCTCTGGGGAATACATGACTCAATATAGGATGCTATTATTATTATTATTATTAATAATAATAATTTATTTCCCCATAATAATACATATAGTAGTATGCATGGCTTGTAAAAGTTTATTTCTGTCTAAAAACAAACTCTGCTCAAAAAAAATGTAGAGGAGGAAAGGAGCTGCTAAAATCCTTTGAAATTAATTTTACATATTTCTCTTGTAAAGGCAGTCCAACTATGACATACAATAAACCAAACACCTTGATTAAATATTTCAGGCACTTGGTAAGTAATCACAATGTGGTCCTGAAGTATATGAAGCATGACCTTGCTATAAAGAAAGCATAAGGGCAGGTTCTAATAGCATACAAAATGCCAGTATTATAGCAAAAATTGGTTACTTTAATACCTGATTTAAATATTTTCATCAGCCTGCATGACTAATGCAATGCAATGTGTTAGGGGCGTGGCTTTAAAGGGTGAGCTGAAGCTTTTCTGTTATACAATGGAGAAAATGATTTGATCCCCTGCAGATTTTGTAAGTTTGCCCACCTACAAATGAAGGGTCTATCATTTTTATCATAGGTGTATTTTAAATGATAGAGACATAATATCAACCAAAAATCCAGAAAAAAAACCCACAATAAAAATTGTATAAATTGAATTGTAGTTCACTGAGTAAAATAATTATTTGATCCCCAAGCAAAACATGACTTGATAATTAGTAGAGAAACCCTTGTTGGCAAACACAGAGGTAAGACGTTTCTTGTAGTTAGTGACCAGGTTTGCACACATTTCAGGAGGGATTTGGTCCACTCTTTTTTACATATCTTCTCAAAATCCTTAATGTTTCTTGGCTGTCACTTAGCAACTTGAATTTAATGCTCCCTCCATACATTTTCTATATGATTAAGGTCTGGAGACTGGCTATGCCACTCCATGACCTTAATGTGCTTCTTCTTGAGCCACTCCTTTGTTGCCTTGGTGGTATGTTTTGCGTCATTGTCATGCTGAAAGACCCATCCATGACCCAACTTCAGTGTTCTGTCTGAGGGAAGAAGGTTCTCATCCAAAATTCTTCAGACTATAATTCTATTGAAAACGTATGAAAGCAAGCAGCTGAAATTTCAAGTTGCCAAGAGACAGCCAAGGGACCTTAAAGTGATACTCAAGCCTATTTTTTTTTTAGTTAAAAATTATACTTGGTGGCTCTGTTGCAGTGGATTTGCACAGAGCAAAATGGATCTTCCTCTTCACAAGTCCCTCTTCGGTGCTCCTGGCCCCTTCCTCCTGTTGTGTGCCCCCACAGCACGCAGCTTGCTATAGGGGCACCTGAGCCAAGCCACAGCTCCCTGTGTCCATCTCCTCATTGGATGACTGACTTTGATTGACAGCTGCAGGAGCCAATGACCCCTCGTTGCTGTGCGTGAGAAACGTATATAAAGAAGCAGCGTTTTTTTATCTTAATGCATAAAACATTCTGCCTTTACAACCCTTTTAAGGATTTAGAGAAGATCTGTAAGGACCAAAATCCCTCCTGAGATGTTTGCAAACCTGGTCACCAACTACAAGAAACGTCTTACCACTGTGCTTGCCAACAAGGGTTTCTCCACCAAGTACCAAGTCATGTTTTTCTTGGGGATCAAATAATTATTTTACTCACTGAAATGCCACTTAATTTATATGAAAAAGGGGGGAACTAATACGCAATACCAAAATAATAATAGGAAAAAACTAAGGCAGCAGCCACCAAATAAGGTGCTCACACACAATAGATATGATAATGGGGGGGTGTGGTGGCGCTTGCTAAATAAATAATTAAATAATGTATAAAACACACCAAATATATAAATATGAGCTAAAATATACAATCCAACAGGGATGTGTGAATAATGATGTACAAAGTGCTGAATTGTCCAAAAACAGTGCACAATAATTGCAAATAAATCAATGAATAAAAAACATCAAAGTGCTGAGTGCTCAAAGTCCATAATAAATGCAAAGTGCATAGGAAAAATGATCAAAAGTGCAAAGTGCTAAATAAAAGTCCAAAAGCTGTGATGATACAGTCCAAAATGTGCAAAAATTCCTGCAATCCACCACATGATCAAGCAGTGCAGCTGTGCAAACAAAGCCTCAGTGGGAAAGGTAATGCAAGCCCCTCACCTTATAGAGGCTAGAATGAGCCTTGAAAAACCAATGGCTGGTAGCTCAGGCAGACTCCACTACGGATCAGCGTCCCACAATAAAATTCTCCCCTCACTGCAGATGGCAACGGTCACGCTCGCACACGTCCCAGGGTCCAGCGATACTCAGTGAAGAAAGAGAGGGACCACAAAGTGTAACCAGCAACCACGATTTATTAAATAAAAATATCCACTTACATATAAATAAAAGGTCTTCAGCAGCAACAAGTGCTGAGTAGTAGCAGGATACCTCCGCTCTCGGCCGCGAGCGGAGGTGACGCCACCGACGGCTTTCCTCCTCTTGACGCGTTGCGTGGCATCCACGCCACTTAGTCATAGGATGGAAGCCGTGGGTAAAGAGGTGACTTAAGTACATCAGCGAATGAACAAAATTGCAGTTAGCATCTCAATAATCTCATAAACCACCATACTGGATCATGGGGAAGTGTATAGAGAAGAAATATTTCAAATACAAACATTAAACATAACGTACTAAATATCCAATGAATAATGTGCAGACTGACAATTAAATTCCCATAGGCAACCCGATAGAGCCCCATCTGGTGGATGGAAACAGGAATATCAGCCAAATAAAAACAAAAAGTCATCATCTCACAAATAGTATTAGGATAAAAACTAAATGATAATAATTCTATAAAATGAGGGAGGGAGTCCCAATATGGTAATGATGATATATTACAAGTACATTGTTAGTACCACCATGATGGAGCCCCATCCATGGTTAAATATAAAAACAAAAAAAAATTAAAAATTGGAAATAAAACAATTAAGATCAAATTCGATGTTGTGTCCTTGCGGAGCTAAAGTACACGATTTGTGAATCCAGCCAGATTCCGCTTGACTAATCTTTTGAACTTTTGAACTTTGTTATATCCCCTCCAATGAGGCTTATACTTCTCAATGCCCCATACCCTCAGGGAGGCTGGATCTTTATTATGGTATGGCTCATAATGGCGAGATAAACTATGTTTGGGATGGCCTTTTAATATGTTTTGGGTATGCTCACGCAATCTTTTCCATAATGGCCTTTTTGTTCTCCCTACATATTGAATATTGCAGGGACACTCTAGGACAGGGGTGGCCAACCAGTGGCCCGGGGGCAACATGTGGCCCGCGGAGCCCTCTGATGTGGCCCACGACCTCCTGCTCTGGACTGGTGGGTTGGCAAGCCCAGATCGCAGGTTGCTGACCCGCTATACCGCAGCATCAGTGTTTTGAATGAAGCTGGTGGTAGAGGAAGAACGCAGCTGTGGAGCAGAGCCCCATAAGCCGATGCGTCCTCTACAGCGCCGGCTTTTGCCACAAGCAGAGTATATGGCAAAGTTCAGCTAACCCATAGGATAGACACAGATGCACTACGCTGCACCCGCGGTGTGGGTAAACCGCAGCACATCAGTGTCAAAGCAGTCTAAGGCCGCGTACACACAACCAAATCTGTCTGCTGGAAACGGTCTGCCAGACCGTCCCAGCAGACAGATTCGATCGTGTGTACGGGCGAGCAGACGGATTTGGCCAGCCGACAGATTTGAAAGCATGCTTACCAATCTGTCGGCTGGGAAACCGTCCGCCCGACATGTCTGCTGGTTAGTACGCTAACCAGCAGACATGTCTTCTCGCACACGCGCCGAATGATTTTGATGCATGCGCGGAAGTGTTTTACTTCCTGGTGCGGTGACGTGGCGGCGTCAACGTCACCGCCACGTCAGCGCGCTGTCTGCTGGCGGGGATTTTGGTTTGCTCGTGTGTACACGCGAGCAAACCAAAATCCAAGCAGACAGATTTGTTCAAATCGGTCGGTCCGACCGATTTGAACAAATGGATTGCCTCGTGTGTACGAGGCCTTAGACCCTTTTCACACGATCAGCCCAACCAAATGGGACCCTCAATTTACCTCTATAGAGCGACAGATGTCCAATTACACCCGCCTACCTCCAATACAAACAGAATGGAATTCGTCCCCTTCCATCTGGAGAGCCTATAGAGCAGGGGTAGCCAACCAGTGGCCCGGGGGCCACATGTGGCCCGCGGAGCCCTCTGATGTGGCCCACGACCTCTTTTTCTGGAATGGAAGGTTGGCAAGCCCAGATTGCAGGTTCTGACCAGCCATACCAAAGCATCAGTGCTGTGAATGAAGCTGGTGATAGAGGAAGAAAGCGGCTGAAGAGCAGGGCCCCATAAGCCGATGCTTCCTCTACAGAGCCGCCTTTTGCCACAGGTGGATTCTATGGCAAAGTTCAGCTAACCCGGAGGATAGACGCAGGTGCACTACGTGGTGTGGGTAAACCGCAGCACATCAGTGTGAAAGCAGTTTTAGGCCCTTTCCACACGATCGTAAGATAATAAAAGGAGATGGTGCAGCGCTATAAAAAGTCTATATGTAATGCAAAGACACCTTCAGTGAATATAGTGCCGGTAAATAAAGGGCATAAAAAGTGACTTCACAAGTGCGAAGAAACCTCCACCACCAGATGAAATGGCCTCTCACCTCACACCGAGGACCCTATGATGATAAAGGGTCAAAAGCGCTTTCCCTTGCGGGCACTAACAGGTTAATCCAATGATCGATATCCTGATGATGAACATGGAAGGTTTTCCCAGGTCTCATACATTCATGGAATGACAAGAAGCAACATTCCATGAACAAATAAAATGTATTCAATAACAGGTGTAAACTTACATACAAGGCACCAATGAATCCGGTGCTGATGTATGCAGCGTTGTGTACAAAGAGAACGTGATGACCGCGGGTGACGTCACGACCCTTTCCACACGATCGGCCAGACCAAATGGGAACCTTAATTCACCTCTATAGAGCGACAGATGTTAGTTTACGCCCGCCTACCTCCAATCCGAAAAACAGAAGAGAATTCAACCCCTTTCATTGGGCGGATAGGAGGGCCTCCGCTCCTTGTAGCCCTCGACTGGTTACCAAGTTGCTTAAGTGGTCCCCGCTCTTCAAAAGGTTGGGCACCCCTGCTATAGAGTAACCGTGACCTGTCATCCGCCCCCTTCGTTCATTGTGGCCCGCGACTGGTTACTAAGTTGCTTAAGTGGCCCTCGCTCTTCAAAAGGTTGGGCACCCCTGCTCTAGGAGGTAGACAACCCCCTCTGTTTTGCAAGAGATAAAATCCTTAATCTTATATTCCTTTCCAGTAAAACTAGATTTAAAAGATTCCTTTTTCTTTTTACTCTCTTTAGTGTGTTTACATGTAAAACATGATTTGCAAGGGTAATATCCCTTCTCATTAAAGAATGAGAAGCTTTTCTTCTCAGGAGGGTCTAATACATTCTTAGCTATTAGATCTATCAATGTGGGAGCCCTCCTATAGGTGAAGAGTGGTTTTTCAGGTAGTATCGGGCCCAGATGGCGGTCTGCTTTCACAATATGCCAATATTTTTTGCAAATTGTTTCTACCTGTTTGTGTTGTGTACTGTAGTCCATTATCAGAGGTACTCCACCAACAAAGGAATTGCTTCTTGTGGAGTCTTGAATTAGAATATCTCTATTTAAAGCCACAACATCTTTTATTTTGTTTTCAATAAAATCTTGCTTGTAACCCTTCTCTACGAACCTCTTCCCAATAAAATCTGCCTGTTTTAAAAAAGTCTCATTTTTTGTGCAGTTTCTTCTCAATCTTAAATACTGGCCTTTTGGTATATTGTCCAACCAGGGTAAATGATGGCAGCTATCCATGGGCAAGTAACTGTTTCTGTCCACAGTTTTAAAGTGTGTTTGTGTTGTGAATTTAGTTCCATCTTTCATAATTTCCAGATCCAGGAATTTTTTTTTTCATTGCTTATCTCCCAAGTCAATTTGATATTCTTCTTATTTGTATTCAAGTAAAAACCAAAGTCTAAAAGACTCTCCCTGTCACCTGCCCAAATAATTAAAATATCATCGATAAAACGTTTGTATAAAAGCAATTGTTGGGGTTTTCTGTTGTATAACACCTGCCATATACAAATTTGCCACACTCGGTGCGTACTTGGCGCCCATTGCTATGCCGCAAATTTGCTTGTAGTAGTCATTTCAATACCAGAAATAGTTATGGTCAAGGCTACATTCCAGGCAACTGGCAATGAACTTTTTCTGTGCATCTTTAGGATCACTCAGGCCATTTAATGCCCAAGTACTTGCTTGTATAGCTTCTTTATGGTTTATAATGGTATAGAGAGATGATACAGCTGCTGTGGCCATATAAATAGAGCTGTCATCTAGTGTAATGGTGTCCAGAAGTTGTAGCAGGTGTTTCGTATCCCTTAGGTATGATTCCGTCCTTTTCACTAAGGGCTGGAGGAACCAATCAATATATTCTCCAATTCTGGCCCCAACTGAATTGATACCATTGACAATCGGCCTCCCTGGAGGATTTTCCCTTGATTTATGAATTTTCGGAAGGGTGTATATAACAGGAATCTTGCATCCCAGGTGTTTGTAAATATTTCCCTTCTTTCTTGTTTAGAAGGCCTTTCTTCATTCTCATTTTGATGAGTTTTGCCAGATCATCTTTATAGTGGATTAAGGGGTTCCCAGGTAGTTTTAAATAAGTGGTGCTATCACTCAATTGGCGTTCAATCTCCCTCTGATATGCCACCTTTGACTGTATGACAATAGCATCCCCCTTATCTGCCTGTCTCACCACTAGTGTTGCTCAAGAATATTCGCATTGCGAATATTCGTTACGAATATTGCATATTTGAGTATTCGCGAATAACTCGAATATCGCGGTGAATATTTCAAATTTATTTATTAAATAGTTGTCAAACTAAACAACACTTTCAATTGTATGCAATCAGACAGGCCCTTGCACTACATAGTTGAAGGTAAATCTAAAGAAAATTGCACAGAAAATTGTATCATGTATGGCCAGCCTAACTCTCTGGCCATTAAAAAAACCATAAACAAAAGATTTGCATTTGAACACGTTTCTTTTGTTAATTTCGTATGTTGATATGACACCTATAACAAAAAATTTGCCTTCAGTATTTTGAATACACAGAAAACAGAAAAAGGAATTCATTCAATATACATAATGAAATTCTTTTGTTATAGATGTCATTGAACAATGAACATACAACTGAAAACGAACACAAAACGGATTCAAACAAAATACACAATGCAAACCTCTTGATACAGATTTCATTTTCGTTATTTTGCCATTTTCGTTTTGTCGTTTTTTCCCTTCGGATCGTTCGTTCGTATTTGCGGTCGTTCGTTATGCGGCTCATCCGTTATCCCGTCGTTTTCGTATTTTGGTGCTTTACCGTTTTCGTATGTACACATTATCCCGCAGGTACAAAAATTAACATTTTCGTACGAAAATAACATTCGTACGAACGGGAATGCACATATCTAGTAGTTAGTATAAGTGTACATTTCTTTAAAGTAGCTTAGTTTAGTGTGTGTTTAGTCTCTGTGTATAAAAAAACAAACAAAAAAAATGTAGCTTTAGTTTAGTCATATAAGTCTGTGTAAGTAGAGTTAGTGTTTAGTGGATATTAGTTTAGTAATCCAGGAAATGATCTCCGTTTTCGCGTGTTGTTCGCAGGCATGCGCATGCACGGACGAGAATTTCGCAATCAATTTCGCATTCGCATTAGAAACATTTTCCAAATTTTTTTTTTGATAAAATATCACGAATATTCGATATTAATGAATATTTCACGAATATTCTTCTATATATTCGTGAAATATCGCGAAATCGAATATGGCGTATTCCGCTCAACACTACTCACCACTATATCTTTCCTTTCTTCTAATTTGCGGATCCCATTTTTTATATCTCCTGGATCATACATCTTCTTTATCTTCAAATCATGTAGATCTTTCAGAACCATTCGTCTAAATGCTTCAATGTGTCCTTCATTACTTATTGGTGGATTGAAAGTCGATTTGTTTCTTAAATTACTTTACACAATATCACTTTCTACAGTTGTATTTCTCACTATATTTTCGCCTGGTTTATTCAACATATATTTCTTAATATGAAGGCCTCTGGCAAATTTGTTGATGTCTACATACGCATCAAATTTGTTAAAATTCTTTTTAGGAGCAAATTTCAGGCCTTTGTCTAATACTTTGAGTTCCTGTTGGGTTAATTCTACTCCACTAATATTCACTACTCCTTCTCCTATTAATCTCTTTTTCTTCTGTTTCTTTGCTCCCGCCCTGCATCCTCTTGTTGATTTTCGTTTCTTCCAGATCGATTGTCTTGAGTCCTTCCTGGTGTTCTCATTTTTCTTGTTTCCCGATCTTGATTCCTCTGATGGTCCCAATTCCTCGGACCTTCCTTCCTTGTTTCTCCTACTCTGTTTTCCGGAGTCACATTTCTTGACCTCTGTACCCCATGTCCCTGATGACGCCTCAGGGATTTTTTGGTGTCTCTGCCCTAAAAAACGCCTCGGAGAATGATTTCTATTATCACTTCCATAAGGCAAATAGTGATAGGATGTTTCAATATTATCATAACGTCTTGGAGTTCTTCCCCCTCCACCATCATCCCTTCTTAACCACTTGCTTACTGGGCACATATACCCCCTTCCTGCCCAGGCGAAATTTCAGCTTTCAGCACTGCGTCGCTTTAAATTAAAATTGCGCGGTCGTGCGACGTGCCTTACAAACAAAATTGACGTCCTTTTTCCCCCACAAATAGAGCTTTCTTTTGGTGGTATTTGATCGCCTCTTTTTTTTTTTTTTGCGCTATAAACAAAAAAGAGCGTCAATTTTGAAAAAAAACACAGAATATTTTTTACTTTTTGCTATAATAAAAATCCAATTTTTTTAAAAAAATATATTTTTTTTCTCAGTTTAGGCCGATATGTATTCTACATATTTTTGGTAAAAAAAACAATCGCAATAAGCGTATAGTAATTGGTTTGCGCAAAGGTTATAGTGGCTAGGAATTAAGGGATAGAATTCTGACAATTTTTTTTTTCTAGTAATACGGCGATCTGCAAATTTTGTCAGGACTGCGATATTGCGACGGACACATCGGACACTTTTGACACATTTTTGGGATCATTCACATTTATACAGCGATCAGTGCTATAAAAACTCACTAATTACTGTATAAATGTGACTGGCAGTGAAGGGGTTAACACTAGGGGGTGAGGAAGGGGTTAAATGTGAGTCCTGGGTGTGTTCTAACTGTGTGGGGGGAGGGGGGTGACTGGGGGAGGTGACCGATGCTGTCTCCCTATGTACAAGAGAAACAGCATCTGTCTCCTCTCACTGACAGGACGTGGAGCTCTGTGTTTACACACAGAGCTCCACGTCCCTGCTCTAAAACTGCCGATCAGCGGGTACCTGGCGGACATCGCGACCGCCAGGCACGCGCATCGGCATCTCGGGGACGCGCCGCCCCCCAGTGGCCGGAGAAAACGATGCCGTCAATTGACGGCAGCTTTGATATTCAGATCCCCTAAGCTGCCATCAATTGACGATATGCGGGGCCGCAAGTGGTTAAATGGTCATAATGTTTATACACAGGAATATTATAAGAATAAGCATATTCTCTCCTAACTTCCGGTTGATAATAATAGTCATCTCGATTTCGATTTTCATAATGGCCATTTTCATTTTGGTGGGTCTGATTTCTCCAGAGGGATGTCCGTGATCTTTCCCTATTTACATTTTGATATGCAGGTCTGGGTGCATGATGGGTATTTTAATTTGGCGGTTCTTTTTCCAAAAGGGTTTCCATCCATTGTTATTACCGTTTTTTTGGGATTATGATTAGGAGTATTAGTTGTTTGTTGGGTCCTTCCGGCGTCAACATTCTGATTCATCTCTCCCACAGCATTTGCTTCATCCTGTTTAGGTGAACTCCTATTAGAGGCAGTTCCAGATTCTTCCGTTTTGTTTTGCCATTTGAATACTAGATCATCCTCATAATCTTTCATATCACGCTGGTATTTTCTTTTTTTCCTAGCACTAGTATCTTTATCTTTTTGTTCCATGTCACGTTGGAGTTGTTTGGATAAAGCAATGAATTCCACTGATTCCTTGCGGCCGAGAGCGGAGGTATCCTGCTACTCAGAGCTCTTTTTCTCAAAAAATAGGTGCAGGAACTCAACCACGACCCGTTCAGATTTCACAAACAGTAGAAGGGTCTTAAAGGAGCATTAAATACCAGAATTGCATTACACACAGAGTGCAGACTCTACTACTCAGCACTTGTTGCTGCTGAAGACCTTTTATTTATATGTAAGTGGATATTTTTATTTAATAAATCGTGGTTGCTGGTTACACTATGAGGTCCCTCTCTTTCTTCACTGAGTATCGCTGGACCCTGGGACGTGTGCGAGTGTGACCGTTGCCATCTGCAGTGAGGGGAGAATTTTATTGTGGGACGCTGATCCGTAGTGGAGTCTGCCTGAGCTACCAGCCATTGTTTTTTCAAGGCTCAATGTAGCCTCTATAAGGTGAGGGGCTTGCATTCACTTTCCCACTGAGGCTTTGTTTGCACAGCTGCACTGCTTGATCGTGTGGTGGATTGCAGGCATTTTTGCACATTTTGGACCTTATCATCACAGCTTTTGGACTTTTATTTAGCACTTTGCACTTTTGATCATTTTTCCTATGCACTTTGCATTTATTATGGACTTTAAGCACTCAGCACTTTGATGTTTTTTATTCATTGATTTATTTGCAATTATTGTGCACTGTTTTTGGACTATTCAGCACTTTGTACATCATTATTCACACCCCCCTGTTGGATTGTATATTTTAGCTCATATTTATATATTTGGTGTGTTTTATACATTATTTAATTATTTATTTAGCAAGCGCCACCCATTACCCCCCATTACCAGTTAATTTATAGCATTTGTTTTATGTGTTTTTTTTATTAGTGTACATGAAAGATAAAAAATCCATTGCATATGTGATTTGCCTGTTCCCAAGGAAGCAAAATCCTGCTATTTCGTTTTTGGGTGTGCATACACATTAAGTGACAAATTACTTGCTAATGCATTACCTTGACACACTATTTTGAATAACGCAACAATCATTGGTACATTAATGCATTAGTAATTTCACATTATTTTTTTCTGTGTCTAGCAAGGAATTTTCAGGTATATGTAGGTATAGAAAATACTCCAGCTTTCACTTGTGATATTTATCACGTATTAAAAAAATCAACTTTTTTAAGGAAACACTGATTTTAATAAGCTTTTTATGTGTATATACACAATTTTTGTTTTACAAATAAAAATTGAATACATGAAAAATAATTCCCTGAGCACTGAGGGGTACCGAGGGATAACATAGAAGACATTGGGGCAGATTCAGAAAACAATTACGCCTGTCTAACTGGGGTTAGACAGGAGTAATTTCAAATTTCGCGCGGCGTATCACTAGTTTGAATCCTCAAACCATGATACGCCGGCTTCGGGCTTCGATCCGAGAGGCTTACGTCTTCGTAAGCCTTCGGATCTACGCTGCCATCTATTTGCGGCCGCTGGGAGGAGTTCGCGTCGTTTTGATGCGTCGGGATATGCAAATGTGTTTTTACGGGGATTCACGAACATACGAGCGGGCGTCGCAATCGTTTTTGTCTATTTTTTTATACGTAATGTTAGAGCAGCTTTTTGCTGCTCTAACTTTACGTAGCCCATGTTAAGTATGGCCGTCGTTCCCGCTTCGAATATATTTAAAAAAAATTTTTGTTTACGTAACTCGTCGGGACGTGGATCGCCCGTAAAGTACGCTACATAAACAACGAATGACGTCACGACGTGATTTCGCGCAATGCACGGCGGGAAATTTGCGAACGGAGCATGCGCAGATCGATCGCCGCGGGAACGCGCCTAATTTAAATGTTTCACGCCCCCTACTCGCGCAGATGGATTGCGACGGGAGAAATACACTACGCCGCCGTCGTTTACCGTAGAAAATCTACCTGAATTCCACGTAGAGCAAGGTAAAAAACGGCGGCGTAGTGTATTTCTGATACGCTACGATAATCCATTTCTCTGTGAATCTGCCCCATTGATTGCATTGTGGCTCTGTTTGTCTGATTGATCCTGGACCTTTATAAAGAATTAGCCACTGCTGTGATGACTCATTTTATTTAAACAATTAAAAATATGAACTAGGGGAATATACGAGTATAAATAAAGTAGACAAGTACATTCCCACCTGCTGGCTCAAAAGAGGAACACAAAACATTAATATGCAATATTTCTACATTTACCTGACTAAAAGGGTTCCCCACTCCATTACACTAAAAAGTGTTACAAAAGTATAAAAGCTATCTTATGGTCATATATGAACAATGAGGCATGCAATCTGGGCCCTTTTCTCTCATTTACACTGAGGTCACATGTCCTTTAAGTCTCTTATGGATCAGTTGCCAGAATTATAATCTCACCAATCTATGACCAATTATTAAAGTAGAACTAAAGGCAAAAAATTGTTTTTGGATAGAGTAATGAAGGATTTTTTTTTGCCCCGTGTGTCCCATTGGGGAAATTTCTTTTCACTTCCCATCCCACAGCCAATCTGGAAGTGAGAGAAAATCTCCAAAGTGTGGGAATCTTATGCCCCTTACACATAGTGGGCAAAACGTTGTTTTATGTCTTCAAAAAAACAACCAAAAAAAAATTTGAACATGCTTGAATTTTTTGTGTCGTTTTTCAAAATGTCAGTTTTTGTGTCATAAAAAGTGATGGTGTGTGGGCAAAATGACTTTAAAAACAACGTTTTTAAACCCGCGCATGCTCAGAAGCAAGTTATGAGACGGAGCTTCAATGGAACAGAGTGCCGTCGAACGTGGTGTACGTCACCACGCTTTGCTAGAGCATTTTGGAAAAACGATGGTGTGTATGCAACTTCGTTTTGGAAAATGAAGTTTTTTATCACAAAAAGTGATTGTGTGTACGCGGCATTAGAGTGTACCAGGCTCATCAGAACTACCGTAATTGGAAGATTTCCCCTGTATTACTGTTCTGGTGTCATCTCGAAAATTGGGATTTTATGTTACTTTCACTTTCGATGATAACTCTAAACAGGACAAATAGAGAGGGTGAATCTCCCTAATGGGGACTGTGAGAATTAGCATGACATAGTAGAGCTTTAAAGAACACAACCACTTGCTTTTTTTTTTTTAAAGGGCTTTTCTTGCCCATATTTATTTTAAAACAAATCGTGAGTTTCCCTCACAGGGGTTTTCAGCATTTCTTTTCCATCCAAAAAAACTAACAACATTCAGTCCTTATGGTTTGTATTTTCAGCACTGCTGCTCTGGCCTTACACTCTAGGCCCTTGTCTGTCTTCTACAAACTGTTCACTCACCAGCTCTGTGCACACAGCCAGCAGCCTCTTGCTGCTTTGCCTCTCCTACAGTTGATCTATTCAGATCAAATATACAATCAGATATAGTTGGAGAGGTGCACCCAGTGGCAATTTGTCTCCTAGCCACAAAGAGCGCTTGTGCAACAGTAAACTACCTTGGTGGTTTAAGCACTGAGCTATCAAGATAGCCCAGTAGACATATTAAAGAATCCAATGAAAGATTCAAATCTAAGAGCCCATTAAGTGTACCCACAACCTCTGCCCAATACCTCTGAAGTTTTGAGCATCACCATAGTAAATGTATCAATGACCCCGGATTGCCACATCTGCAGCAAGCGGAGTCGGTTGTTAAGCCAATATTAACCACTTAAGGACCCGCTCATGTACATATACGTTGGGACTATAAAGATGGATATCTTGGTAACGGCAGCAGCTGCTGCCACAACCGAAGTATCCATCTTTAGCATGAGCGTTCCTGTAAATGATAACGGTGGTCTCCGTGGCGGATTTGCCGCAAGATCACCGTTATCAGCGGCGGGAGAGGCCCCCCCGCGGCTCTCCCACGCCCTCCGCCGCTTACCGTAGTCGTCGGTAGTGGCGGAGATGGCCCCCACCCGTCCCCATAGCATAACAGGGCGGAAGTGACGTCAAAATGTCAGTTCCACCCATGCGTCTTAAAGGCACATTTTTTTGTTGTCATTTTTTCAAATGCAAAAATTTCCATTTTTTTTTTTGCATTTAAGTCCAAATATGAGATCTGAAGTCTTTTTGACCCCAGATCTCATATTTAAGAGGGCCTCTCACTCTCATGTTTTTTTCTATTACAAGGAATGTTTAAATTCCTTGTAATAGGAATAAAAGTGATCACATTTTTTTTTCAGTGTAAAAAATGATAAAATAAATAAAAATAAATGTAGCGCCCCCTTGCCTTTTGCATTTTGTCATTCTGGAAGGGTCCACTGGCTCGGACTGCATCCTGGGGATGTCATTTTATCCTTGGCCGGCAGTGGGAGCTGGAGGGACTTCTGGGGGATGGAGTCTTCCTCAGCAGCCAATTGGAGAGGGTTTTTCCTCGCTGGGCATGCTGGGGAGGGGTATATCTGGAACCTAGGTCGGGTCTTCAGGGTTCTACTTCTTCACGTGCGCGGGGTCTGGGACTCGGGGTGCGGCATCCACCTTCAGGGTGTGCGCATGGACCCCACCGGCGCGGCGTGCCTGGCCAGGTTCCTGGGCCTTCATGAGTCTCAGCCGGAGACGAGAATCAAGGCAGAATAAAGGGACCTCAGTGACTTGCTGGGTTCCCGAAGCTTAAAAGAATCCCAGGCGGGGTTTCGGTGACCGGGATGCTGACAGGTACGCTTTACTGTCACCCGGTGACTTATGCTGAGAAATTACTTAGAGGATTCTCTCTGTTCGCACACTTAGTCTATCCAAATTAGCTGTCCTGTGGCAGAATCCTAGAGTTGGGCCTGTGAGAGTGACTCGTTACTCCCAGCCAAAATTCGAGGTGGCGCCTCGGCTGCCAGGTCTGTGTGAGAGACACCTGTCCGGGGGCACCTTACCCACTCAGTCTCATAGGAGTGGCAACGTGTGAAAATTTGTGCTACTAAGGGCTGATCTGCCTTGTGTATATCCAGGCCTGACATCTCTTCCCTCATCAACCTATTCTTCCTTCACCAAAGTTGATGTTGGCTAATGTTGGCCTGGAATTAAAGCATTGAGAAAATCTTTATTGACTGTGTGGACCTCCGTTTACTACTTAGTTCTTCTGGTGCATCCCTAGACCAAGCTGGGGTAACTTAATTTGCCGATCCCAAAACAATCCAGCAGCTCCTATGGGGGTAGCGCTCCATAAATAAGAAAACAAAAAACTTTTTTTTTTAATGCGGCTGGTCTTGACGAGCTTGCGCGCAGAAGCAAACGCATAAGTGAGTAGCGCCCACATATGAAAACGGTGTTCAAACAACACAAGTAAGGTATCACCGCGATTGTTAGAGGGAGAGCAATAATTGGTGCTAGACCTCCTCCTCTGTAGCTCAAAAGATGCAATCTATAGAATTTTTCAAACGTCGCCTATCGAGATTTTTAAGGGTAAAATTTTGACGCCATGCCACGAGCGGGTGCAATTTTTAAGCATGACATGTTGGGTATCATTTTACTCAGCATAACATTATTTTTTACAATATATAAAAAAATTGGGCCAAATTTATTGTTGTCTTTTTTTTTTTTAAGTGATTTTTTTCCAAAAAAAAGTGCGCTTGTAAGACCGCTGCGCAAATACGGTGTGACAAAAAGTATTGCAATGACCGCCATTTTATTCTCTAGGGTGTTAAAAAATATATATATATAATGTTTGGGGGTTTTAAGTAATTTTCTAGCAAAAAAAAATGTTTTAGTCTTGTAAACACCAAATCTGAAAAACACCCAAGTCCTTAAGTGGTTAAACAAAAACTGTGAGGTCTTATATGCCCTGTGCAATATAAAAAATTGTGTTAATGTAAATGAGGGTGAAACAGATACAAGGGGAAGAGCCGGAAGACGATGCACAAGTCTGCGAAACGTGTCAGGTACCCCACTGCTGCTACTTTTTGACTGATCAGCATATATTTGAACATGTAAATGTAAGTGTTTCTACCTACATAAATACACCTAGTTTTATAGTATTACGCTATGTGCCTGTTTTCTCTTTCCTCTCGTGGTCATCCTGCATTTGACTTCACGTTCTGACCACCGTTGGGTCACGCCATGCATACATCTACTCATTCTCTGCTACATAAAACAGAGGGGATGCAGTCACAGTAACTCCCAGATATTTTAAAGAGGAAACAAATAGAAGTAATGGGAAATCCTTCGGGAGTGGATCCAACGACAAAAGCACAGACTTTTCCCAAATAATAGCAAGCCCTGAGAATCCACCCAGAGACTGGCTACATCAATCACCAGGTAGAGAGGCCGCGTACACACCATGAAATAAATCCAATCAAATCGGTCTGACAGACCGTTTTGATCGAATTTGTCTGCTGGGATAGATTGGTTTGATTGTGTACACACGATCAAACCAAAATCCCGCCGGCAGACAGCGCAGTGACGTGGTGGTGACGTTGACGCCGCCACGTCACCGTCACCAGGAAGTAAAACACTTCCGCACATGCGTCGAATCCATTCGACGCATGTGCGGACAGATATATCTGCTGGTTAGCGTACTAACCAGCAGACATGTCGGATGGACGGGTTCCCAGCAGACAGATTTTAAAGCAGGCTTTAACATCTGTCTGCTGGAAAAATCTGTCTGTCCGGCCGTACGCACGATCGAATTTGTCTGCTGAAACGGTCCGTCGGACCGTTTTCAGCAGATAGATTCAATCGTGTGTACGCGGCCTTATAGAATTTTCTGACTGAAATCAAGGAGTCTCTAATACTTTCTTTACCCCTCTAAGACCTCCAACCAATTTCTTCAAAATCAATGCTCCTAGATCAACATGATCCTCCAAACACCATATCCATCAGAAAATATAATCAACATTCATTCTCTTTCTTTAACCCTATTCCTCCCTCTGCCCTTCCCTCCCCTTTTCCCATCCCTTCTCTCGCCTCTTCCCCTGTCTCCTCCCCTTTCCCTACAGCCCTCCTCCACTTACACTTACCATCCACGCTCCCATCCTTCTCCCCTCCACCCATCTTCGTTCCCCCATTTTTTTCTTCCTTCCCAGAAAATCCTTGTTTGACAAACCTGCAATGATAGCGGAGAAATATTATATCTCTAAATGAACCGATCACATAAATTGCCTACTGTCTTTATCCAAACTCTGTAGGGCTAGGACTACTACATGGTACACAATCTAATTTGATAAATTGCTTAGACAGGAATTGATGACTGAGTGCAGAACTATACATTGTTATCTCCACCTAGCACTCATTCTTCCACAGGTTTGCTGTGTTCCTCACATAGCTTCTCGCAAACTGCAAATGGGACTTCTTATGGCTTTATTTCAACAAAGGCTTTCTTCTTGCCACTCTTCCATAAAGGCCAGATTTGTGGAGTGCACAACTAATAGTTGTCCTGTGGACAGATTCTCCCACCTGAGCTGTGGATTTTTGCAGCTTCTCCAGAGTTACCATGGGCCTCTTGGCCGCTTCTCTGATTAATGATCATCTTGCCTCAATTTAGGTGGACGGCCATGTCTTGGTAGATTTGCAGCTGTGCCATACTCTCTGTTTTTGGATGATGGATTGAACAGTGTTTCATGAGATGTTCAACGTTTGGGATATTTTTTTTATAACCTAACCCTGCTTTAAACTTCTCCACAACTTTATCCCTGACCTGTCTGGTGTGTTCTTTGACCTTCATGATGCCGTTTGTTCACTAAGGGCTTCACAGAACAGCTGTATTTATACTGAGATTAAATTACACACAGGTGGACTCTATTTACTAATTAGGTGACTTATAAAGGCAATTGATTCCACTGGATTTTAGTTAGGAGTATCAGAGTAAGGCCCCTTTCACATTGCGGCGGGAGCCGCGCTGACAGTATAGCGCAGCTAAAAATAGCGGCACTATACCGTCGGATTTGCCGCAAGTTGCTGCCGCTAGCAGTGCAGTATTAACCTTCGCTAGCGGCCGTGAAAGGGTTAATACCGCCTGCAATGCCCCTTTATAGAGGCGCATTGCGGGCGGTATTGCCGCGATTTCCCATTGTTTTCAATGGTAAGGAGCGGTATACACGCGGCTCCTCTCATCGCTCCAAAGATGCTGCTGACAGGAGATTTTTTTCTCTCCTGCCAGCGCATCGCCTCAGTGTGAAAGCCCTCGGGCTTTCACATTGAGGATGCAGTGAAGGAGTTTTTCAGGCAGTATAGCAGCGCTATTTTTAGCGCTGTACCGCCTGAAAAACTCCTCAATGTGAAAGGGGTCTAAAGGGGGCTGAATACAAATGCACACCAAACTTTTCAGATATTTATTTGTAGAAAATGTTGAAAACCAATTATCATTTTCCTTACACTTCACAATTATGTGCCACTTTATGTTGGTCTATCACATAAAATCCCAATTAAATACATTTACATTTTTAGTTGTAACATGACAAAATGTGGAAATTTTCAAGGGGTATGAATACTTTTTCAAGGCACTGCAAGTAGTTTTACTGTAATATTTTTTAACAGCTATCTGCATTCATAAAGAAAGATGTGGTCGAACTGTTATAAAAGCCAGTGAAGGAAGACACAGTTTAGTAGCTGGAAATAAACAAACATGCAATCGTATTGATATCATATTATGCCCGAAATTCAAACCAAATGTTTGTTTTTTTTTTCATACCATCCTATCTGCTCTAATGGTACACATTATAAGCCTTGCCCTTGATACGTAAAATTTAAATAAATCGTTAATAAAACACCCACTGAAAAAAAAAAAATTGTGCAAATATGATCTAATAGATACTTAAACCGAAGGTTCACCCAAAAATCAACTTTCTGCCATTAGCTCCAGCATACTGCTGACATTTGCAGTATGCTGGATTTTTTTTTTGTACTTTTTTTTGTACTTTCTGGTTTATTCTCCAGCGTCCAGCGGGGATTCCTGCGGGGAATAGGCGTTCCTAAAACAAGCGTAGTTGATTGACGGGCTTGGATAGCGCGTCACGCCTTCTGAAATTAGCCAAAGTGACACTCGGCTGTTTACGGCGCCTGCGCCTGCCGTGTAGAGCTGACTGCGCAGGCGCCGTAAATTGCCGAGTGTCACTTCAGCTATTTTCGGTAGGCGTGACGCGCTATGCAAGCCCGTCAATCAACTCCGCTTGTTTTAGGAAGCTGACAATCTCTGTGTGTCTTGCTTTGCCTTCCAATATACATCCATCCGCTCTGGCTGATTGCGATCTGAAGTAACTCCAGCTCATAGTCGTTTGGGTGACTCTAAACCAACCCGTGTGCAGTCTGACCGCAGCTGTGGCCAGAAGGTCTGGTAAGGAGATTTTATTTCTGACACTCGGGTGTATCCTTGGTGGAAGGTGGTGCCAAGTTTTGAACATCTTTTTGGAAGACTTCTCATAGCTCACTTGTACACGGATACTTTTTTTCATGCACTTGGGAACATTTATGGACTCTTCATCGTTTCATACTTATTTATTTTGATGTGCATGTTATCCTATTTTTTTGGTTGCATTTTTATTCCAGGTTTCACATACCTTTGTTGTACTTATCCAACCACTTTATGGTATAATTATTATTATACACTTCTTATTGTTATTAATTTTCACTAATTTTAATATATGTTTCACATTACCAATCGTGATAACCAGATTGGCCTATGATTGTTCACATAACTTTTTATATTTTGATATTATCATCACAAATTTCACACATATTGGTTTTGCGCTGTACCTCACTCCCTTCCAAGTTCTTCCAATATATGTATCTATATTTTTGGTACTAGCAGCATTTCCACCTTTTTTGGTTTAGCGCAGTGTTTTTTTCCATTGTACATATAACATACCCATCATGTATTGATCTAACTAGCGCTTTCCCCGTTATTTCTATTTGTTACATCAACCAAGCTCATAACTGTACTCCCCCGTTCAAAGGATAATCTTAGACCTTTGGTCAAAGCCCCATTTGGCTCAATGGCATTTAATGATCTAGTCTTTAATGAGGTAGAAGCTTAAAGGGGTTGTAAAGGTAGAATTTTTTTCCTAAATAGCTTCCTTTACCTTAGTGGCAAAAAATTACCTTAGTGGCAAATTAAAAATAAAATAATATTTGCCCTTGGGACTTTGAGTGAGGTGAGCACTATGTAGCCAATAAAATAACAGGAGTATTTATAGTATATATTTAATTCAAGTAAAAAGCAGTACATACATTAATGTCATGAACATGAGCCAATTCATACAAAGTACAGAAAATAGGTAAAATAATATTACAAGTTACTGTCCATATAAAAAAACACACAAGCATCATGTGTATACCCGACGCGTTTCGCGAGGCTTAGCTCGCTTTTCAGGGGTAGATGCTCGTGGTATACCTAGAATGAAAGGATAAAGTATGTAGTATAATGTAAAAGGCACAGGGGGGCCCTTAATATAGAAAACCCCATACTCACCAATGGACATAGTCAAAAACCAGCGCATATGAGGCTCCCGATGCGGCGGCAGCGACTGTCCTGTCAGGGAGCCGAGGAGGCGGGGCCAAACAAAATCCCAACCGGGGCCAAACGGAAGGAGGGCACAGCATGGATAAAATTGTGTATCCCCAAGAGTCTCAATCGGTCCAAAAGGAATATTGGCTCTAAACATGAATATGTATATTGGATAGTTAATAATAAGGTAGGTAAGCATACAAAAATGCATGTTTATGGTTGGAGCCCTACGGCCGATACGGACACAGACTAACTAGGTTTTACAACATATAATGGGCCTGAAATGTGCGCTGGCCTTAATAGATGGTAAGCCAAAATAAGGGGGCATACCCTGTTAAATGATGGATGTTGGAGAGAAATGATGCTGGGCATTCCTGTGAAATGGGATGGGGGGGTGGGCGAAGTGCGCCGGAAGCCTGTGTAGGAAGCAGGAAACCGACGGGGCCCGGAAGCAGGCGAGGGGTTTATATAGCCTGCCGGGCTCCTCCCATAAACACAGGCCGCTGCTCGGCCTTCTAACTTATGGTTGGAGCCCTACGGCCGATACGGACATGGACACAGACTAACTAGGACTCACAACATATAATGGGCCTGAAGTGTGCGCTGGCCTTAATGGACGGTACGCCAAAATAAGGGGGCAAAGACATTCAGGTAGGGGTACAGTTTTATTAAGTCAGAAGATTAATGAGCCAGTTTGGCGAAGGCTTGAGCCATCTCTGCCTGAGGGTCAGGAATGTACCGGGCGAAGCAGGCAGACTTCCACCTACCTAGCTTCCTAATGATATGGTCGGGGACCCCGTGTCACGAGGCGGCTGAGGCTGCTCCAAAACGAAAGGAGTGGCCCGAATACTGGGTAGGATTGAGGTGCAGACTCCGTAAGAGGATCCTCACGTGTCTAATGAACTGACTGGTGTTGAGGGGTTTGTCCGGAAAAGGGAATAGAGGAGCGGAGTCTGATTGGGCTGGCAAAAGTAACAGTAGGCGGTCCAACACGGTCACTGGGCACCAGGCGTTACTCGTCTTGTAAATGGTGATATCTAAGCCTGGGCCTGATTGCTGTGTTTTGGAGGTAGTGAGGTGGAGCGTGAAGCGGTCTTGATGGCGGACCAAGTGTCGTCTGCACAGGACTTGGCCGGCAGGGCTGTTGACGGTAAACTCACTCGGTCGGAGGAAGCCATAATATGCTAGGTAGATGGCTGCTTGTATGACCAAGCTAGGTAGGAGGCCGAACGGGGATGTTGCAAGGATGGCGGATAGATTTCTGAATATGGTGCTGGTTATGGGCAGGTGTTTGGCGTTGATGGGTGGTTGTAGCTTCTGGACTGTGCGTAGGGCGGCTTTGACCGCATGAGACGTAAACAACGAAGGCTCTGTCGGGTCTTGTAAGGCCAGAAAGTGCTGGACGCCTGCCAGGTAAAGGCGGATGGTGTTATATGAAAGGGACTGGCAAGTATGGCAGTAGGAGATGAAGGCCAGTACGTGCTTGACAGTCGGGTTGGTGTTCGCCGAGTGGTGCGTCAGGAATTTGTTAAAGGTGTCCCATGCTGTGCGATAGGACTTGAGGGTATTGCGGGAGAGGGACTGGTTAATCAGCTGGGTAGCTAGTTGTAGGTGCCGTGTCAGTCCAGGGTCAGTTGAGACCAAGGTGGGATAGGGGCTGAAGATGGATCGGCTCCGGGTTTCTGCTGAAAAAAAGAAGCATAATTAAAGCGGGACAAGGCGTCTGCGGCGAGATTACACTTGCCGGGCAGGAAGGTACAGTGTACGTTGAATTGGTGTAGTAAGGATAGTTGCACCAGCCGACGTAAGAAGGACATTATAACAAGGGACCTGGACCTGCCCTTGTTGATAATGTCGGCTGTGGCCTGGTTGTCGGTGGTGAAGGTAACCGTTTGTGCGGCCCATCTGTGGCCCCAGAGTTGGGCGGCTGCTACGACTGGGTACAACTCGAACAAGGAGGACATCTGGGTGAAGCCCGGGATGGCTAGTATTTCTGGCAGCCATGGTCCTGCAAACCAGTGGTGGCCAAAAATAGCCGCGAAACCTGTGGAGGCTGCGGCGTCGGTCACTATTTGTGGGGAAAGGGGCGACACTGACGGTATAAACATTGATATACCATTCCAGTTGGTAAGAAATTCTTCCCACATTGAGAGGTCTGCTAAGGCTGCAGCATCCAATTTGAGGATCTGATCTGGGTCCTGTGCTTGGGAAAGGAGGACCAGGAGACGTGACACGAAGGACCGGCCCTGAGGGATGATCCTTACCGCGAAGTTGAGCATCCCGAGGAGGGACTGCAGCTGCTTCCTGGTGCAGCCCTGCATTTGAGTGAAAGTATGGAGGACTGCCCTGATGCGGGTCAGTTTGTCGGGGGGGAGGCTGGCTTGCATGGAGGTGGTATCCAGGTTAACTCCCAGGAAGGTGATGGAGTGTGCTGGGCCATCCACTTTGTGTTCTACTATGGGGACATTGAGATTCTTGAAGACGAGTCTCAACTTTTGGAGGTCCCCTGGAGACGTGTCGGGTGGTTCGATCAGCAAAAAGTCGTCCAAGTAGTGGATGACTTCTTGGCACTGGGCTTGGTTCACAAGTATCCACTTGAGAGTCTGTGCGAAGGTGTCGAAGAGCCAGGGACTAGACTTGGAGCCAAATGTCAGCTTGGTGGCGAAGTAGTATGAGTCTCTCCACTTCATGCCGTGCCAACACCAGAGGGATGGGTGGATAGGCAGAAGTTTGAAGGCGTCTGAGATGTCGGCCTTGGAGAGCCAGGTGCCCGTGCCGGTTTTGATTATGGCTTGGATTGCCATGTCTACGGACGCGGATTTTAGGGAGAACTCCTCCGATGGGATTAAGGAGTTCAAGCTGGGGGTGGGGGGAAAATGAGGCGCAGACAGGTCGTAAACCAAACGTGTTTTATTAGAGAACTTGCTCTTAACAAGCCCGATAGGGCTGACTCTCCAGGTAATGAAAGGGGGCCTGGTGAAGGGGCCTATGATGAAGCCTCGCTCTACCTCTGTCTGTAAGAGCTGGTCTATGGCCTGCTCGTCTGTGGCGGCTGAGCGCAGGTTTCTACACTCGTGCGTTGTGTGGGGCAGTGAAATGAGGCCTGTGTGGAACCCTTCTGTGAAGCCTTGGACGAGGAAGGCGGTGAGAGAGGGGGTGGGGTGGGAGGTGAGGTAGAGTTCCAGCCAGGGGATGTTTATGCGGGCTAGTCAGGTCTTCTTCTGTTGCTTGACTAGGCAAAGGGTTCTGGGGTGCGCTCTGTGGCACGTAAGGCAGACGTGGAGCAGACGGCATTGGCTGAAGTTGCAGGAGCCGTGGTTGAAATTATTACAGATGGCCGCGCTGCCTAGCGTCTGTACTGGCCGCCCAAACTTGTCGGCCTGGGTCGTCTGCTGGGTGGGCGGTAGGCCCGAAGCTTCCCTTGAGGTGGAGGGGAGTTCGAACGGGCGAGTGTTGGCAGTGGTGGCAGTGTTGGCGCACCACGTGGCGGTGTGGGTGGATGATTGGCAAACTGCACATAAGGGTGAGCGCAGGCCGGCGAAATGACGGCAGAACAACTCAGTGTCCATGAGACTCCAATCAGTCGCGGTCTGGAATTGTAGCAGCATGGCCGCTGCTTTAGCTGAGAAGGAGCGGTGGTAATCATAAAAAGAAAACCCTCCATATTTGTAACCCAGATCCACTAAGGTGTGGAGATAGAGGTCCAGCTCTTCCCTTCTACCGGGTGAGGCGGAGCATAGGACGTCCCTGAGCATGCTGAAGGCCAAGGCGAATTCCGGGACCGACAGCTTACGGTTTAGCCTTGGGTCTTTAGCCTTGAGGACCACTGAGACGTCTCCCCAGGCATAGGCTTTGTTCTCAGCTAGGTCATGGACCGAGATGAGGAGGGAGGCTAGGTTGACGTCTTTGCCGTCCAGGATGTCCTTCCTGATGTTGGCGGGGACCAAGTGTGCTGGGAGGACTACTGAGCACTTGCCTGCGGGTGTGAGCAGGGAAGGTATTTGCGGTTGAATTGTTGACGGGTCCGGGGTGAGCGTGGATGGATCGGGAGTGGCTGTAGATGGGCAAGCCTCGAGAAGAGTTATTCTCGCCTGTACATCCGTAATTGTGGTGGAGAGGGTTGCAACCATGGCGTGGAGTTGGGTCATGGTGGCGGCTATGGCGTGTAATGAGGCTTGCTGGGTGCTGGGTCCGGGTGAGGCTGGCGGGACATCATTTGACGCTGGAGGTGGGAACAGGAGTCTGAAAAGTTCTGCCTTCCTGGCTGTGGCCGGAAAGGGCACATTCTTGCGCCTCAACTCTGCTGTTAGTTTGGGGATGGTCCATCCCCTGAAGGAGCGTATGCTGCCGCTCTCTGAAGCAGGGGGTGGTGAGGAAGGGGCAAAAAGGTCCTCGCTGCCGTCCTGGGACATGACTCAGGGTAAATCGTGCCCTGGGTAGGGAGTCTTGTCAAGGCGGTCTGGGTGGGACAAGTAAGAACCTGTAGGGGTGAGAAAAAGGGGTTGCTTCCGTGTCCTGGGGGGGGGTTCCATTTTTTTTTTTTTTTTACCTGTAGAAATGATTGAATCTGGTGTGCGGGAGAAGCTGGTGAGATTGACTGACCTGTGGAGAAATGAAAATGTATATCAGTATGGGGGCTAGCCAAGCTCGGACTTTTGTAAGTGACCGAGGAACGGGGTGGGTGAGTGCTAGCTTGGTGGCCGAAATGTGGTGCGTTGCTGGCGTGGTTGACAACGCGGGGGCTCTGGAGCATGTGCTGAAATGAGGGCGACACTGTTTGGGGAACGTTCGAGGCAAGCCTGCCAGCGGGAACGAGCCGGGGTTGGGACCTGGACCTGTGTCAACTAAATGAGTGACAGAAATTCTCATGACAGAGATGCGAACCTCTGGAGCAGGGGTGGGCAACTTCGGCCCTCCAGCTGTGATGAAACTACAAATCTCATCATGCCTCTGCTTTTAGAAGTCATGTCTGTGATTGTCAGGGTCCTGCAATGTCTCATGGGACTTGTAGTTTCACCACAGCTGGAGGGCCGAAGTTGCCCACCCCTGCTCTGGAGCATGTGCTGAAATGGGGCTAGGAATAGAGGAGTGTTTGGGACCGAAATGTGTATGAAAAGACGTGTGGACTCGAGGGTGAGTGTGGGTTTGTAGGGGCGTATTTGTGAGGCCCGGCAAGGGGGTAGTAGCGTATGTGCCTTGCGCATCACCGTGCACCGTAAGGTGTGCCGCAATGAATTTTACATGAGATGCCAATGCAGTACCCTGGCATTCCATGGTGGGGGGGATAGAGATACGGGTCCCGGTGCAGATTGGATTTTTTATTTTTTTTGGAAAGGAACACAGCTGCCTGTGTGGTGAATCAGAGGAGCTGCGAATTGGTTGCTAGAGAGAAGTGCATGTTTTTGAAAAAAGACAATCACCATAATCACAAGGAAGAGTGAGAAGAGGGGAGAGAGGAGGAGAAGGAAATTAAAAGGAAACAAGAGGGGGGAAAAAAAAAACATGGTTTTAAACTACATAAAAGCTGCTAGGAAGCCAACTGTGACAGTGCCTATAACCAGTGCATGCGTGAGAGGCTATGGCAGGCTAGACAAGGTGGAAATACAATAATGACACACAGTATGTTTATAAATGATTCACGTGGTTTTGAGCAAATAGCCCCATGGTACTATGTCTATAAGGTCAATTGGTTTGATATGTCCTTTCCTATACATATATATTTCTGGATGTAAGCGGCACAACTGTCTGCTACTGCTGTGAGAAAGTGACAGTAGCACTTTAAACAAGCAGCTGTGTGGAGGTACGAGGGACAGGAGGCACCAGGCGATTGGCCGGCAAGTGAAACAATTTAAGCCAAGGGGTGATATGACAATCGGTGGGGATGTGTTGGCTGCTGTGGCGGAGAGCTGTTATGAAATGACACCGCAAGTATGCTGGCTGTGTTGGAGCGGTGGGGGGCTGAAATGAGTGGCGAGGTGGTGATGTAGAAGGGGGACGGGTGCCGCGGGGGGGGAGAGCCTACCTTGTCGCGGTCGGGCGAACGCAAGCGGAGCGCACGACTCGGCGTCGGCGGTGGAGCAGGTCGGCTGGATGACGCGGCTGCGATGACGTAATCGAAGTGCGCCGGAAGCCTGTGCAGGAAGCAGGCGAGGGGTTTATATAGCCTGCCGGGCTCCTCCCATAAACACAGGCCGCTGTTCGGCCTTCTAACATATCTATATGTAAATGAAGGACCTGAGCCAAGAATGGTGAAGAGCATAGAGACTGAAAGGGAATAAGATGAGAGATGCCAAGAACTGGCTAGTGTAAATGAGTGAGTGAAAAACATATAAAGCGCAAACACTTGCGAACTGAATCGCCTCTGGGCGCTGTTTCCATTCCTTTGATGAGGAAACGCTTTGTCTCAGAAGAGATGAGTTTTAATCATTCTTCTGAAGGCCAAGTGGTCCAACTCCAGTCGGATGGCGGTTGGTAGTACATTCCACAGTCGAGGTCCCTGGACAGCAAATCTCCGATCTCCTTTGGACTTGTATCTTGCCTTGTTTATGTGCAGTAGGTTTTGATTTGTGGATCGCAGAGTGAGATTGGGGTTATGGGCTTTTATTTTTCCGCATAGATATTGGGGACCGTTTCCTTGAATACACTTATGTGTAAGGCAAAGTGCCTTAAAAGTGATTCTGTCTTTCACTGGTAGCCAGTGAAGGGATCTAAGCGAAAGGGAGATTAACTCCCACGGTTTTTTACCAGTCACTAATCGAGCAGCCGTGTTTTAAATGACTTGCAGCCGAGTGATTTGATATTTGGCGAGTCCTAAATAGAGGGCATTAGCATAGTCGAGTTTGGAATTGATGATTGTTCCCACCACTACTGCAATGTCCTTTTTATGGATAAAAGGGGTGAGTCATTAATATGCTGAAGATGATATTTGTACCTAAAATATTATATAAATTTCTATTAATCCCAATTGCTCTACCCCAGCAATTTCTTAGAATCCTCAACTCCCTACTAATGAACTATGTTTGGAAAAATAAAAAGCACAGAATATCTCTCTCAATCCTCAAACAGGGTAAGCAATATGGGGCCCTGGCAGTCCCCGACATTAAAAATTACTATAAGGCGGCTGTTCTCTCTAGGGTGATAGAATGGGCCAGGGATAGGCAAGGGAAGAGATGGGTTCAAATAGAAAAGGCACAAGCAAACCTGCAATTAAGTAACATTATTTGGATACCTGCATAATACAGAGCACTAGACTATAAAATTTATGATATGACACGAGACACTTTAACCACTTAAGGACCGCCTACTGCACATTTACGTCGGCAGAATGGCACGGCTGGGCACATCAACGTATATATACGTTGATTTTAGTACCCAGCCGTGGGTCGCGGGAGCGCGCCCGTGACCCGGTCCGAAGCTCCAGGACCGGGACCGCGGGATTCGCGGACCCGATCGCCGCTGCAGTGCGGCGATCCGTCCCTGGAGCGGAAGAACGGGGAGAGCCGTGTGTACACACGGCTTCCCCGTGCTTCTCTGTGGCCGTAGCATCGATCGCGTCATCCCTGTAATAGGGGGACGCGATCGATGACGTCACACCTACAGCCACACCCCCCTACAGTTGTAAACACAACACATAGGTCACACATCCCCTACAGCGCCACCTATGGTTAACTGCCAAACTGCAACTGTCATTTCCACAGTAAACAATGCAATTTAAATGCATTTTTTGCTGTGAAAATTACAATTGTCCCAAAAATGTGTCAAAATTGTCCGAAGTGTCCGCCATAATGTCGCAGTCACGAAAAAAATCGCTGATCGCCGCTATTAGTAGTAAAAAAAAAAAATTATTAAAAATGCAATAAAACTATCCTTTATTTTGTAAACGCTATAAATTTTGCGAAAACCAACCGATAAACGCTTATTGCGATTTTTTTTACCAAAAATAGGTAGAAGAATACGTATCGGCCTAAACTGAGGAAAAAATATGTTTTTTTATATATTTTTGGGGGATATTTATTATAGCAAAAAGTAAAAAAAATTTAAATTGTCGCTCTATTTTTGTTTATAGCGCAAAAAATAAAAACCACAGAGGTGATCAAATACCACCAAAAGAAAGCTCTATTTGTGGGGAAAAAAGGACGCCAATTTTGTTTGGGAGCCACGTTGCACGACCGCGCAATTGTCAGTTAAAACGACGCAGTGCCGAATCGCAAAAAGGGGCAAGGTCCTTTACCTGCATTTTGGTCCGGGTCTTAAGTGGTTAAAAATGTGGGATAGAGTACAGACACTATTAGATAGGAAATTCAATTCCCCACTTATGAATCTAAAGGAAAACGCATATTTTGCACGAGGGGAAAAGAAGATAGGAGGGAATTGGATCAGAAAGGATAAAGTTTATTTGGGTGATATTATAAACAATGGGGAGATAAGGACCTATGAAGAGCTTAAAACCAGATCCGCCCATTACGGACGGGGTCGGAGCGGACACCATTGAAGAAACTATGCAAGTCAGAAAATGGAAAGGGCCCGGTATCAAAACTATATGGGACCCTTATAAAGATAGGAGCACGGGAAGAAGCACCTTTCTTAGAGAAATGGGAAAGGGAATTGGGTACACCTAGAGGGGAAAACACTTTTCAAATGATAATTCAACTGACGCATGCATCAGCCATTGACACACGAACAGCTGAGACTAGAGGAGAAACGTTTTTCATGTGGCTGCGAGAATTCCTTCACCCGAGGGGTAGGGAAAAAAAAAGAGAAGTACCAGCAAAAACAAGCTACCCTCGGGGCAGGAGACATGGTTCAATAATAAAAAATAAAAAAAAACACAAAGAAGCACTAACAGAGGTGGAATTAAACATTATAAATTCATACCACAGATGATGCAAACCATAAATGGAGACGTAAGAAGTATCAGCTCATGAGCTGGTCTCAAACGTCGGGTAAAGGCTGAAGTGGTATATGAAAAAAAAAAAGGGTGAGTCGGCGTAGCAGCGCAGCAGATGATGGGATCTGCTGACTACCGACCCAATTTGTGTATCCATTGTCATTAGGAGTCAAAAATGATTCCGAGACTTTTGACTTTGGTGCTAGGGGCGATAATTTTTCCCAGAATGGGCGGTGGGGCCCAAGTTGAGGTGAGGTGACTTTTCCTGTTCGCGTGAAACAGGAGAAGCTCTGTTTTCGAACCATTGCGTTTAAGATAACTGGATGTCATCCAGTTATCTATCAGGCCGCGTACACACAATCACAATCGATTTGAACAAATCTGTCTGCTCGTGTGTACGGAGCCTGATGCTGCCTGTGGACGCGGTCATAGCGGTGGATTCCAGAGGAATCCCGAGGGGTGCGGTGGTGAGGTGTTGAGAAGGGGGCAGTGTGGTGAGTGTGATGAGAGGAAAAAAAATCCAGATAAGAAATCAGAAAGAGAAGAAGAGTGAGAGTGAAATAGAGTGCAGGTGTGTGGTGAAAATGGTAATGAAGAAACAGGCTACAGGTAAATGCTCCAAGTAAGTCATATGGAAACATGTAATGCATACATAGATAATTGAATTAGTAAAGTCGGTAAGCGATGGAGATGGGTTTTAAGGTGAATTTCGGTGCTTGAGGTGAGTATATAATGGTATCAGGGTTGGGTTTCGGGGCGGGATTCATGCAATTTCCATTTTGTTCAATGTTTATCCGGATTTTTTTAATTTTATTAATGAAATAATCCGATAGTTTGTTGCAAAATTCTTGTGAATCAGCATTGGGAGGCTCTAAACAGGCTGGATTAATCGACTGCGAAACCAGCTTGAAGAGTTCGCGGGGGCGGTTTAGGGCCTTGGTGATGATATTGGCGAAGTGATTTTTTACTTGCCATAAAGATTTCTTTATGATATTTCTTTGTTATTGTCTTATAAATAGTGTAGTTTATGTCTGAAGAGCTCATTTTCCGCGCAGCTTCTGCTCTTCTACGCTCTTGCTTTAACAACGTCAGCTGGTCATTAAACCACCCGGCGTTGTGTTTCCTGATGCAATTCTTGCCTCATATTAATTGTTGCAGACCAAGTCCTTCCAGATGGTCGATGCAGGCGTCAGCGATGGGATCCAACGATGAGTTGGCCCAGAGGTTGAAATCCCCAAGCACCAAAAGGTGTTTGATGCTTAGAGTGTTAAGAGGAGATGAATTCTGTTAATGACGTGAGAAGGTGCGTTTTTTGGCCCGGTAGTCTATAGCACAGTAAAATATGGACCGTGTCTTGGGGGTTTGAGGACTGGTTTGGTGATCGAGAGGTGAATCTTGTGGATCACTGCCAGACCTCCCCCAATTTGCCCCACTCTGTTCTGCATTTGAATGCGATAATTTGCTGGCACCAATTCTTCCAAAATGGTGTTGCAATCGGCTATAAGCCAGCTTTCTGTGATAAAGAGGCAATCTAGATCATGTTGCAGGATGAAATCATGGATTTCTTGCCTGTGTTTTACTGCCGATCTTGTGTTGACCAAGGTGCAGGATATGCATTTGGGCTGATGTGATCCGATGCAATTTTTTCCTGTTAATCGTCAAATGATTCTTAACAGTTGTTCGCTCTTTAGGGCTTTTTTGGTGACCGTTGGAAGTGTTGAGGCAAATGGCTTTAATTCCCAGATGGCTTCTGCAGAGTGTTTCAGATAACTCATGGTTGCAGAAAAACACAGGGAGGTATTGCTAATTATGGGGATGTTGGCAGGGCTGGGGGGGAGGAATAAACAAGCGAACCTGTCACTTCTCCATGTCCTCCCTCCCTGAAATTGGTCCAGAGGGAGGCAAAAAAAAACAGGCGTGCTATGCCAATCAGCCTTGACTGGGGAAAAAATTCCTTCCTGATCCCAATAGGTGATCGGTCACAACCCTGGATCAATATCTTTATGGATAAGGGGTTGGCAGCAGTGTGTTTTTATCCTGTGGGTGTACCAAGATGGCCGCCGACGGGACTAGGCCCGAGCCGAGGGCTAAGGTACGGGGGGAGCGAAGGGGCCTGTAAGGGTACAGTGGGGGGGAGTCCTCGGGGGGCCAGAGGCGGATGGTGCTTGTTTTATTTCATTTTAAATTCGGCGTGAGGGAGGGGTGTCCCGCTAGGCCGCGTGTAAAGCCGCGGACTGTCCTGGGATGCCTCCCCGCGCCTGTGGACGCGGTCATAGCGGTGGATTCCAGAGGAATCCCGAGGGGTGCGGTGGTGAGGTGTTGAGAGGGGGGCAGTGTGGTGAGTGTGATGAGAGGAAAAAAAATCCAGATAAGAAATCAGAAAGAGAAGAAGAGTGAGAGTGAAATAGAGTGCAGGTGTGTGGTGAAAATGGTAATGAAGAAACAGGCTACAGGTAAATGCTCCAAGTAAGTCATATGGAAACATGTAATGCATACATAGATAATTGAATTAGTAAAGTCGGTAAGCGATGGAGATGGGTTTTAAGGTGAATTTCGGTGCTTGAGGTGAGTATATAATGGTATCAGGGTTGGGTTTCGGGGCGGGATTCATGCAATTTCCATTTTGTTCAATGTTTATCCGGATTTTTTAAATTTTATTAATGAAATAATCCGATAGTTTGTTGCAAAATTCTTGTGAATCAGCATTGGGAGGCTCTAAACAGGCTGGATTAATCGACTGCGAAACCAGCTTGAAGAGTTTGCGGGGGCGGTTTAGGGCCTTGGTGATGATATTGGCGAAGTGATTTTTTACTTGCCATAAAGATTTCTTTATGATATTTCTTTGTTATTGTCTTATAAATAGTGTAGTTTATGTCTGAAGAGCTCATTTTCCACGCAGCTTCTGCTCTTCTACGCTCTTGCTTTAACAACGTCAGCTGGTCATTAAACCACCCGGCGTTGTGTTTCCTGATGCAATTCTTGCCTCATATTAATTGTTGCAGACCAAGTCCTTCCAGATGGTCGATGCAGGCGTCAGCGATGGGATCCAACGATGAGTTGGCCCAGAGGTTGAAATCCCCAAGCACCAAAAGGTGTTTGATGCTTAGAGTGTTAAGAGGAGATGAATTCTGTTAATGACGTGAGAAGGTGCGTTTTTTGGCCCGGTAGTCTATAGCACAGTAAAATATGGACCGTGTCTTGGGGGTTTGAGGACTGGTTTGGTGATCGAGAGGTGAATCTTGTGGATCACTGCCAGACCTCCCCCAATTTGCCCCACTCTGTTCTGCATTTGAATGCGATAATTTGCTGGCACCAATTCTTCCAAAATGGTGTTGCAATCGGCTATAAGCCAGCTTTCTGTGATAAAGAGGCAATCTAGATCATGTTGCAGGATGAAATCATGGATTTCTTGCCTGTGTTTTACTGCCGATCTTGTGTTGACCAAGGTGCAGGATATGCGTTTGGGCTGATGTGATCCGATGCAATTTTTTCCTGTTAATCGTCAAATGATTCTTAACAGTTGTTCGCTCTTTAGGGCTTTTTTGGTGACCGTTGGAAGTGTTGAGGCAAATGGCTTTAATTCCCAGATGGCTTCTGCAGAGTGTTTCAGATAACTCATGGTTGCAGAAAAACACAGGGAGGTATTGCTAATTATGGGGATGTTGGCAGGGCTGGGGGGGGAGGAATAAACAAGCGAACCTGTCACTTCTCCATGTCCTCCCTCCCTGAAATTGGTCCAGAGGGAGGCAAAAAAAAACAGGCGTGCTATGCCAATCAGCCTTAACTGGGGAAAAAATTCCTTCCTGATCCCAATAGGTGATCGGTCACAACCCTGGATCAATATCTTTATGGATAAGGGGTTGGCAGCAGTGACCAGTTTCCAAATTGAAATGGCCTGTGCAAGGGAGATTGTGTGTGTGTGGGGGGGGGGGGGGTGTGGGTGGTGTGTTTTTATCCTGTGGGTGTACCAAGATGGCCGCCGACGGGACTAGGCCCGAGCCGAGGGCTAAGGTACGGGGGGAGCGAAGGGGCCTGTAAGGGTACAGTGGGGGGGAGTCCTCGGGGGGCCAGAGGCGGATGGTGCTTGTTTTATTTCATTTTAAATTCGGCGTGAGGGAGGGGTGTCCCGCTAGGCCGCGTGTAAAGCCGCGGACTGTCCTGGGATGCCTCCCCGCGCCTGTGGACGCGGTCATAGCGGTGGATTCCAGAGGAATCCCGAGGGGTGCGGTGGTGAGGTGTTGAGAGGGGGGCAGTGTGGTGAGTGTGATGAGAGGAAAAAAAATCCAGATAAGAAATCAGAAAGAGAAGGAGAGTGAGAGTGAAATAGAGTGCAGGTGTGTGGTGAAAATGGTAATGAAGAAACAGGCTACAGGTAAATGCTCCAAGTAAGTCATATGGAAACATGTAATGCATACATAGATAATTGAATTAGTAAAGTCGGTAAGCGTACAAAAAACGCATGTATATCTGTATATGGATGAAAGACCTGAGCCAAGGGTAGTAGGAATATAGAATCTGACGGGGAAAGTGGTGAGAAAATGCCAGAAACTGGCTAGTATGATGAAAGAAACATCAAGTGAGAAAGCAGGAGAGAAAAGAGAGTAAGAATGAATTACTTTAGGGTGCCTTTAACTAAGGGTACCTTAGTGCAGTCCTCCTTCACTTACCTCATCCTTTGATTTTGCTTTTAAATGTCCTTATTTCATCTTCTTCACATTCGAACTTTCAGTAGCTTGCATACAGACTTGCAGTATCCTCTCCAGTGCCTACTGGGTGTGCTGGGAGTGCCTGGGCCCATAACCTATTGTGCCAAGTATTGATATAGGCGCTGGAGGCTTCTTGTATGCAGATAAAATGTTTCTGTCCTGGAGAAATATCAGAACATGTCTTTATCATGGAACAGGAAGAGTACATAAATAAGTGCATTGAGCATAGATAGACAATACATCCTGTTATATCATAGAATATAAGAACTATACACTATAATACTACAGCACCACCTGCTGCATAGATAGGTATAATGCATACGGTATTGTCAGTTCATTAACAACTTTACATTACATGTTGTTGTTCTTCCAACATAAACCAGGAAGTAGCTGAAGAAAGTAAAATAAGTAAATATGATATACCTTTCTATCTATTTACTAATGCTAGAAGCATAAGGATCAAAAATTGTCAATACTAACTGAGAGAGTGAAGTTCCGCTTTAACCACTTAAGGACCGCCGCATGTACATATACGTTGGCAGAATGGCACGTACAGGCACATTTGCGTACTTGTACGTCCCTGCCTAGACGTGGCTCGGGGGTCCGATCGGGACCCCCCGGTACTTGCGGCGGTCCCCGTGGCTGTCCGAGCGATCCGGGATGAGGGGGCGGCTGTTTGTTTTTGTCCGCCCCCTCCGGATCGCTCCCAGCCAATGCGCGTCCTCCTACGCGTGTCACTTCCTCTGCCTGTGTAAACACAGGAAGGGGGAAGTGATGTAGTCTCTCCTCTCGGCGGTATTTTCAACTGCCGCTGAGGAGAGAAGACATCACACAATGAGTCTGCACAACACTACACTGACACCATTGACACATAGGCACATTAACCCCCTGTCACAGTGTCACTGAATGCAGTAATCATATATTTACTGATCACTGCATTTAGTGTCAGTGTGACAGTTAGTGTGACAGGCAGTTAGTGTTAGGTTCAGGGTAGCCCCCGTAACCCCCTAATAAAGTTTTAACCCCTTGATCACTGCCCTAGTTAACCCTTTTACTCCCTATTGCCAGTTTCACTAAGCGATCATTTTTCTGATCGCTGTATTAGTGTCACTGTTGCCGCTAGTTAGCTATTTTTTTTTTTATTGCAATTTTTTTTTTTTACTAAAGACATGTGGCTGAATAAATTTTGGCCTAAATGTTTGACTTAAATTTTGTTTATTTGATTTTTCCTATAACAAAAAGTAAAAAATATTGATTTTTTTCAAAAATGTTGCTCTATTTTTGTATATAGCGCAAAAATTAAAAATCGCAGAGGTGATCAAATACCATCAAAAGAAAGCTCTATTTGTGGGAAGAAAAGGACGCAAATTTTGTTTGGGAGCCACGTCGCACGACCGCGCAATTGTCTGTTAAAACGACGCAGTGACAAATTGTAAAAACGCCTCTGGGCTTTTAGCAGCATATTGATCCGGTCCTTAAGTGGTTAAGGAGTGACTATAAAAACACAATTTACAGTAACTGAACATTGTTTCCTAATGTCTAACTGATTGAAGCTATACTCTGTATTTCTGCATTCATTTAAGACAGATAATATTTTAGTGCCCTAAATACTTGTAACGTTTTTTTTACCCAGTTACTTATTATACTCATAACCTTCTGGTCGAGGGTGCATTCCGGTTTATAGAATGATTTAACCTTTACCCCTACATGCCTATTCCACCATATTTTTAGAAGTGTCATTTAAATTCTCATGCCAAAAAACAACATTTCTAGAGGAAAGCATAATAAACTGCTGCTTGTGGTGATTGCAGTCATATTAGTGCACTTGCAAAAAAAAAACAATTGAGCACTCTACTTTATTTTATTAACACCCAAAGTTTCAGGACAAACGTTCAGCTTGTACCCCATTCTTGAGGCCGGGGGGATTACACCTATGCAAATTGGATGCGAATTTCCACGCATCCGAATTGGATGACAGGACAGGACATTGTGACAGGACAGGAGATGCATGACAGGAGATTGTGAGTGTGACCAGCTCTCTCTGGATTTTTGGAAGAGGCATGAGAACACGCCTCCAACTAGGAAAAATTGGACTTTATAGGCACAGAATTTAAAAAAAAATATATATGTATTTAATAGAAAAAGACACAGCAATTACAACACGTGAGGACCCTTGGTTGGTTCTTAGACGATATATGAGCAGCTCTTATATCGTCTAAGAACCAACCAAGGGTCCTCATCTGAAAGCAGTTTTCTACCCAGCGCATATACTGTTTTGAATTACATATAGCCCTGTGGCTAATAAGTGAATGTTTCTTAGAGTGACCTATGCGGTTCTTATTATTTATGTTTTTTTCTTCCTTTTCTCTAATGTACAGTACAGTGTAAATGTCGTGTTGTAATTGCTGTGTCTTTTTCTATTAAATACATATATATTTTTTTTTAAATTCTGTGCCTATAAAGTCCAATTTTTCCTAGTTGGAGGCGTGTTCTCATGCCTCTTCCAAAAATCCATATTATCAAGGATGTGGCACATTCTCACTAATGGGTGAATGATTACCACCCCAGGGCAACCGTAATCAAATTAACTATACAGCTCTCTCTGGAGGCAGTTCACATATGTCCATTGCGGCTGCAGACAGGAACACTGCGCAACTTTGGTTCTGTTTCAGTGGAAAATTCAGGCAATAATTCGGGCCTGATTTGTCCCTGAAACGGAGAACAGGTAAGCACAGGACCCCTGCTGCAAGCCACATTCGTCGGAGATGTGAACCCAGCCTCAAGGTCCAAGCAGTACTAACAAACAAAGTTTTAGCTGAATGTTAATAAAACAATCTCTGAGGGGGAAAAAAAACACAACAATGATATTTGAGTTTGGATAGTTAGTGAGTTAAGTCAGAGGGCTAGGGACTGGCAGTCACAAACATGAGAGTGGTCGTAAAAGTGTTGGATAATGATTTAGAAAACTGAGGTCCATGTTCTTAGTTCAAAGGTTTTCTTTTCCTGAGTAGTTTTAAAGTTCCATTTAAAAACAAAAACATGCATGTCTTCAATAGTGTGGATTGGTTGTGAGAAATGATGTCCCACAGGTGTGCAGAAATCATCTTTATAATGTTCCTTAGTGTCGGTTCACACTACAGCGTCATGAAAGTCGGCATGACTTTGCTAGGCAACTTGAGGCAACTTCGAGGAAATTTCAAGTCGCCTCCAGGACAGGCAACTTTGCCAGTGGCCAATCAAACAATAATCAACTCTGTGGGAGGGAGGAGTTTGCCTGAGAAAATGTTTTCTATTCCTGTAAAGTTGCTTCAGTTAAGACACCGATACGACTTTGGAGGCGACTTCCATTGAAATCAATGGGTACAAGTCGCCCTGAAGTAGTACAGGAACCTTTTCTGAAGTCGGAGCGACTTCAGTCGTGGGCATTAACCACTTAAGGACCTCCGCACGCACATTTACGGCCACAGAATGGCACGGATGGGCACAAGGGCGTAAATTTACGTCCTCGCCCAGTAGAGGGTCGGGGGTCCGATCGGGACCCCCTCTGCGGCGTGCGGAGGTCCCCGTGTCTCCGGGAGCGATCCGGGACGAGCGGGCAGATGTCAGTGTTTACCCGCCCCCCGCGATCACTCCCAGCCAAACGCTGCGCTCCCAGTCTCCTGTCACTTCCTCCTCCTGTGTAAACACAGGAAGGGGGAAGTGATGTAATCTCTCATCGCAGCGGTATTTCCAACCGCTACGATGAGAGGAACACCTCACAGTAAGTGTGCACCAACATTACACTGACACACACACACATAGGCACACTTAACCCCTTGCGATCTGCCCCCCCCACCCCCCCTGTCACAGTGTCACTGAATGCAGTGATCTAATCACTGCATTTAGTGTCAGTGTGACAGGCAGTGTAAAATCAGTTAGTGTTAGGTTCAGGATAGCCCCCCCACCCCCTCTAATAAAGTTTTAACCCCCTGATCACCGCCCTAGTTAACCCTTTCACTCCCTATTGCCAGCGTCACTAAGCGATCATTTTTCTGATCGTTGTATTAGTGTCGCTGTTGCCGCTAGGTAGCTATTTTTTTTTATTGCGATTTTTTTTTTTTTTTTACTAAAGACATGTGAGTGAAAAGTGTAGCGCTAGTACAGGAATCCCCTGCAGGGTATCCCCATGTGATATAAGAAGTAGGTAATTCAGACCATACTAATCAGAAGAAATTTAAAAGTGAAAAAATTTAAAAGTGAAAAAAATTCACTCTCAAAAATAATATAATATAATATATTAACCTTTGGGTGGCCTCTATGTATGTCCTTAAGACTCGTGAGTATTCAAACCCATTAATCCGGACAGGTAATAGGAAGGCAACCACTATAGGTAAGTGACATTTCAGTCTCAACACTCACAATGTGTTAGGAACCATAAAAAATAATTAAAAAAACACACGTGTAAAGAATTATAACAAATAAATATTTTTTATTTGTTATAATTCTTTACACGTGTGGTTTTTTAATTCTTTTTTATGGTTCCTATCACATTGTGTGTGACATTTTGGACTGTTTTTAATTAAAACTTTACATTTTTACGCTATGAGGAGCTTTTTTTCTTTTCTTTTTTCTTTTTTATTCCGTCCTTTTTGCGATTGAGAGTTACTGCTGTGCACTATCCAAGTGTGAATTTCTAACCTGTGGACACAGATGCACCTTGGGAATCGCCCATACCTAGGACTACAATCCTGGTGTTATCCGGACTAGACAATCGGTCTATGAAAGCTCGTAAGACCCCCTGCCATATGGTGAGGTGAGGGTCCATCTTATCCGGTAAGGGTACCCATCCACTTGTATTTGTGCAAAGTGTGGAGACTACTTCTTGAACCATATACTGCATTCAAGTTGACCCTAAAGGAAGACATGTGTGTCACTCCTATTGAGTGTTGGGACTGAAATCCTCACATGTTTGGTGACCCCGAATTACCCACAGTGGACTTTGGGCCATTAGATACTCTCATACCGCATGGTTCTGTCACAAGTTACATGATTTGTTTTTTGTGTTATTATTTGCTCACAGTTTGTAAGATTTTGTCACTTACTTACATCAAGTCACTGATCACTGATTTTGTCACTTACCTATAGTGGTTGCCTTCCTATTACCTGTCCGGATTAATGGGTTTGAATACTCACGAGTCTTAAGGACATACATAGAGGCCACCCAAAGGTTAATATATTATATTATATTATTTTTGAGAGTGAATTTTTTTCACTTTTAAATTTTTTCACTTTTAAATTTCTTCTGATTAGTATGGTCTGAATTACCTACTTCTTATATCACATGGGGATACCCTGCAGGGGATTCCTGTACTAGCGCTACACTTTTCACTCATTTTTACCACAAATATCCATTTTTGTTGTGTTAGCTGCTTGATTTCTATTTTTTGTTTTAGTTAGCGCAATATATCACTATACTACTAAAGACATGTGGCTAAATAAATTTTGGCCTAAATGTTTGACTAAAATTTAGTTTATTTGATTTTTTTTTAACAAAAAGTAAAAAATAGTGTTTTTTTTTCAAAAATGTCGCTCTATTTTTGTATATAGCGCAAAAAATAAAAATCGCAGAGGTGATCAAATACCACCAAAAAAAAGCTCTATTTGTGGGAAGAAAAAGGACGCAAATTTTGTTTGGGAGCCACGTCGCACGACCGCGCAATTGTCTGTTAAAGCGACGCAGTGCCGAATCGCAAAAACACCTTGGGTCATTTACCAGCGTATTGGTCCGGGTCTTAAGTGGTTAAGATGGCTCTCATCCACTTTAAAGTCGCGGAAGCGTGAACGGCACTTAATGGTGTTTCTGTGTAAATTCATCCTTGTTTATAATTTCTGTCCTGTTTCACCAACGTAAGATCCTTGGTTGTAATATTTGCATTGAATGAGGTACACAATATTACTGGGAGTAAGGCCATGTGATTTTTTTCTCCCTTAGAGATTTTCTTATTAACATTCTGCTAAAACTTTGTGTGTGAGCCCTGGTTCACATTGATGCTACTTTGAAATCGTGCTACTTCAGTTGAAGTAGCGTGATTTTAAAGTAGCAAGGTCAGTGCGATTTCAGGTGCTACTTGATAGATATCTGTGTGGCTTCATACACAGATGTCTAATGAAACAGCACCTGAAATCGGCAAAAGTAGTGCAGGAACTACTTTTGCAAATCGGTGCAAAGCCGCAAAATCGGTGTCGCACCGATTGGAACAGTTCCAATTTGCCAATAGGCTGCGACTTGTCATGTGATTTTTCTCTCTCAAATAGCATGATAAATCGCTCCAATGTGAACCTAGGCTTAGTACTGCTTTGGTCTTGAGGTTGGGGGGGGGGGGGTATCGTGGACAGTACTCAACTATTTTTGTTGCAAGTGCACTAATATAGCTACATTGCTACAATCACTGTAAGCAGCATAAAAGATGCTATGATCTTACAGTTATTTAGATAAGATATATCATGCAGGTCCTGTCATAATGATTTGTGGTGATTTGTGAAATGTATGCAGTAACCATCCTTGCTACAAGATTGCCAAGAGGTTAGCTTGTGTGGGATCAGTCCATTGGTGTGTGCAGCCTATTGCATTAGGGTGTACACCCCAGAGCACAAACGCACATGTGTGTATTTCAGCAGAGCAGTGGAAAGTGAGTAGAGCAGATATTGGTGCCAGTAGGGCAGTGGATGGTTTCAGAAGTGTTTTTATTTATTTATTTTTTACCATGTTATTATTTTTTACAATTTTCTTTTTGTAATTATTTAAAAAAAAAATATATTTTTAGGAGCCCCCTTGGGGTAATTTGGTGAAATATCAAGGGTCTAAACAGACCCCTGATGTCTCACAAACAAACATAGTTTACTATGCTTCCGTTAAGAATGAACACAGAAGCAATCAGTACAGATCACTCACTGTGTTCATCCAGAAAAGGAAGGGGTAAATTAAATATTTACCAGCCCCTTCCCCCGCTCTCCATCCTGAAACATGCCCCCGCAGCAGCTTGCGGGACAGGAGAGAAGGGAAGCTGGCAACACTGCAGGGAGGAGACAGGGGTGCCAAAAAGCAGGAGGAAACAACACTGCATAGGGGGGATTAGGGTGTGCCCAGGCGCATTCAGCGCACCCTGTGTGCACACCTATGGATCAGTCATATGCAGGCCCGTCGGAACAAGACAGGCAAAGCAAGCAACGGCTTGGGGCCCCAAGCTGGCCTGGGGCCCCCAAGCAGGAGCCCGTTCGTTCCACTGCAGGGATGGGGGCTTTCGTTTGCTGATGGGAGAGAAGCAGGGGCGGACATGGGCTGTGTGGCAGGCCGGATATTTCCTCCCAGGCCGCCTATACGGCCGCAGCGCTGTCTGTTACGTTAACTTTATTTAATTTTTTTACGGCAGTGACCAGTCTCCCCTCTGCTTGGTTGAGCAGAGCAGCGTCAGTGTATCAAAGCTCCTCCCCTCCTCAGTCCGTTCTGTAAACACACACACAAGGAGGAAGAGGTGGAGGAGGGGGGAGAAGGGACGCTCTGATCAGGTCTGCTCTAAAGTTTTTATTATGCTCTGTAGATTAGGATGGAGGGGGGAGAGTGTCTGTCTGGAAAGGAGGACACAATAGATGTCATGTGAGTGATCGAGGGGTTAGGAGAATATGTGCTGGCAGGGGAAAGCTAATGCTAGAACTTCAGTGTGGATTAGATTTGAAATTTGGCAACCCCTCTCTTCCTTCCCAAAACACCCCTCCAGCACATATCCTACCCCCCTACCCATCCCTCTTGCACTGGTTCCTTTCTCTCACAAAGCCCCCTCAGCACATATCTGACCCCCCAAGCATATGTGGGCACAGAGGTTGTATATGATGAACACAGTGGCTGCATTTGATGGGGCACAGTGGCTGAAATTAATGGGGCACAGTGGCTACATTTGATGGGGCACAGTGGCTGCATTTGATGGGGCACAGTGGCTGCATTTGATGGGGCACAGTGGCTGCAATTGATGGGGCACAGTGGCTGCAATTGATGGGGAACAGTGGCTACAATTGATGGGGCACAGTGGCTGAAATTAATGGGGCACAGTGGCTGCATTTGATGGGGCACAGTGGCTGCATTTGATGGGGCACAGTGGCTGCATTTGATGGGGCACAGTGGCTGCAATTGATGGGGCACAGTGGCTGCATATGATGGGGAACAGTGGCTGCATATGATGGGGAACAGTGGCTGCATTTCATGGGGCACAGTGGCTGCATTTCATGGGGCACAGTGGTTGCATTTCATGGGGCACAGTGGCTGCATTTCATGGGGCACAGTCGCTGCATATGATGGGGAACAGTGGCTGCATTTGATGGGGCACGGTGGCTGCATTTGATGGCGCACGGTGGCTGCATTTGATGGCGCACGGTGGCTGCATTTGAGGGGCACGGTGGCTGCATTTGATGGGGCACACTGGCTGCATTTGATGGGGCACACTGGCTGCATTTGATGTTTCTTTTTTTTAGAATCAGTTTGCGCCCCCCCAAACAAATTTGAGCAAATTTGAGCACCGACCGCCTCTGCCCCCAGCACATATCTATCTCTCCCCTCACTAGCACTAGCCCTCTTCCAAGGACATATCTGACCCCTGCATTCCATGCAGAACACTCGCAATTAAGCTACACGCGTTATATGCAACAGCAGTATTTGCACTGTACATTTTTTTATTTATACAACGTGTGGGTGAACGTAAACGGAGCGAAAACAGAACTTCTCCTGTTTCACGCCAAACGCATGAATCAACTTGCAACAACATGGACACCCCCGCCCATTCTGGGCAAAATCATCACCCCTAGCGCCAAAGTCAAAAGTCTAGGGGTCATTTTTGACTCCTATATGACAATGGACGCACAAATAGGGTTAGTAGTCAGCGGATCTCACCATCTGCTGCGCTTACTACGTAGACTTACTCCTTTCATCCCCAAAGAAGACCTAGCGGTCGTGGTGGGAGCACTTGTTAACTCCAGACTGGACTATGCAAATGCCCTTTACCTCGGACTCCCCAAGTACCAAATCGCTCGTCTACAGGTCGTTCAGAACACGGCCGCCAGACTTGTGACAGGGAAAAAACCCTGGGAATCAATTTCGCCTTCACTGAGAGCCCTTCACTGGCTGCCAGTGAAAGCCAGAATTTATTTTAAAGCTCTCTGTCTAACGCATAGATGCATCCATGGGAATGCTCCTCAGTATCTATGCGATAAAATAAAAGCTCACAATCCCAATCGCATCCTGCAATCCACCAATCAAAACCTGCTCCAGATTCCGTCAGCCAACTACAAGTCTAAAGGAGAAAGAAGATTCGCGATCCAAGGTCCCAGACTATGGAACGCTTTACCAACCAGCATTCGGTTGGAGGAGAATCACTTAGCGTTCAGGAGAAAGATCAAGACTCATCTCTTTTGATACCAAAGGAGACAGGAACAACAAGCGTCCAGAGGCGATTCAGTTTGCATGTGCCAGGCTATATAAGTTTCTCATTCATTCGTTCATTCAACCTGGCCCCAATACCTTGTGGAGACCTTTATCTGAACAAAGAAGGGGGAAATTCTTATCTGAATAAAGGAGGGGGAAATTCTTATCTGATTAAAGGAGGGGTAAATTATTTTTAATTATTTTAACCACCTGCTGTTACTGAAATTGTAGTAACAAAGGTGGCTGGGCAACCAGTTAACATGGTCATTTGCTAAAGGCAAAATATGTTGTTGCAGAATCTATATTTTTTCTGTAATTAAGCCTTGTGATCACTGTGTCACCCCTACCCCAACCATTTCATGACCATATTTAGGACTGTAGTAAAAAAAAAAAAACAATAAGCTTTCTGATGATTTACCTAATAATACCTCAAAGAAGGTATAGTAATTTTTAGTGAGTCATTTAAACATAAAGGGTGTTTACCATAAATTCCAGTCTACCTGTTCAATTAATGGCTCTGAATATTGATTTTGTGTAAATCATGATTACACTACATTGATTTTTTCAGGTCAGACCATGTATGGAGCTGTAAAATATTTGAGAATAATTATATATAGATATTAATGTTCAAATAATTTGCTGTATCATGTAAACAACTTTGATTTAGGGTCATTAATTGCCCTGTAGTCACTGTACACGTATGTTGGAGAAACGTTTTTTATGTTCATTACTGGGGTACAGATGGTGGCCTTTTAGATGTTACTATATGGTTCACTATGAATTAAATCTATTTCGTAGACAGTTTGATTACAGATCTACATACCAATACCTTAAAACACTGCATCCATTTGCACTGCAGACCCTAATGCCGCATACACACGACCGTTTTTCATGACGAGAAAAATGCAATTTTTTAAATTTGGTCATTAAAAACAACCTTGTGTAGGCTCCAGAGCATTTTTATTGACGTGAAAAATGGGCATTAAAAATTGAGAACATGCTCTATTTTTTCTCATTGTTTTTCACGTCGTTAAAAACTGTCGTGTGTAGGCTTTAATGACGAGAAAAAAACGTGCATGCTCAGAAGCAAGTTATGAGACAGGAGCACTCGTTGTGGTTAAACCAGCATTTGTAATGCAGATAGCACATTCGTCATGCTGTAACAGACTGAAAACTGTGAATCGTCTCTCACCAAACTTAACATAAAATTAGCAAAGCAGCCCAAAGGGTGGCACCATCCGAATGGAACTTCCCCTTTATAGTGCCCCTTTATAGTGCCGTTGTACGTGTTGTCGAGCATTTATTTTTCACGATTGTGTGTATGCAAGGCAGGCTTGACAAGAATCACATTGAGAAAAAAGTTTTTCCATGACCTTAAACATGGTCATGTGTACGCGGCATGATCCTCCCAATCTAAAACTGGAGGAACAGCAGGCTCCTGGCCCAAATGTCTCTTTCTCCAAGACCATATGATACAGGGGTTATTTCTGGGAGTGAGGGTAAGCTATAGACATCCCTTCCATCGGTGACATTGCAAAAAGGATAACAGTGTACACCACTAGTGGTCAACTTACTCAATTTGTTGGTTTGAATATCAACCATGATACTACCTGCCTGGAGCTTGTATGTTCCTGTGACTGTGTGGGTTTCCTCTGGGTACCCCGGTTTCATACTACACTCCAAAGCCGTGCTGGCAGATTAATTGGCTCCTGTATAAATTGGCCCTAGTATGAATATTAATTATGGACCTTAGATTGTAAGCTCCTTGAGGGCAAGGACTGATGTGAATGTACAATATTTATGTAAAGCGCTGCTAAAATTTATGGCGCTATATAAGTACCTATAATAAATACAAATATAGCAGCTTTTGAATCATCAAAGAACAGGCCCGGAACAAAAGGGAACCTGGATGCAGGGCCCACATGACTGGGAGTTGCTGGGGAAGGTTGCCCCCCTAATTAAGGGGGCAGGTCTAGGTGGTGTGGTAGGATGTTTTGGTCAATGGCAGGGAGTAGGAGGTGCGGCCTGGGTACTGGCATGCCAGGGGGGTGGGGGTTCAGTTGGTGGTCAGCAGGAGAAGAGGCAACATCACAGAAATCTCTTATTTCTGTGTTGTGCTCAAAATGGACAATTTTGAAAGCCTCATGGGGCAGCTTTTCAGCTGGCTGCCATACTTCGGGTCCGGGCAGGGTTCTGCTGCTCCTTCCCCTGCATCACCACGTGCGAGGAGGTCACTGCCTCCTGCACGCTTTAGCCCAGACGTGTCCCCTAGGGTGAGCCACCTTGTAGTTGCAGCCACAGTCTCTGCCCATTTCCTGTAGTCACAGCCGCAGTCTCTGGTAATTTCCTGTAATTGCAGCCACAGTCTCTGGTCATTTCCTGTAGTCACAGCCTCTAGTTATTTCCTGTAGTCGCAGCCGCAGTCTCTGGCCATTTCCTGTAGTCACAACCGCAATCTCTGGTAATTTCCTGTAATTGCAGCCACAGTCTCTGGTCATTTCCTGTAGTCACATCCGCAGTCTCTGATTATCTGTAAATTTGGTTTGTGGCTGCGGCTACTGTGACATGAAGCTAAGCATTGATGTCACAGCAGTTTGTAGTCAATGATGCAGGTGCTGTGTTCATCTAGAGGTAGATGGTCAAGGGGTGGTTCTGTTCAATCATCCTCTTTGAGTCCTTGTTCACATTGACTGCGGCTTTGAAATCGTGCAATCGCATGATTTTAAAGCTGCATGTGAGCGTGACTTCAGGTGTGACATGGAAGACATCTGTGCGGCTTCATGCAAATATTCCCCTATTAAATCCTGTGGAACTATTCATACTGCAGGTACACTGTGCTTTGAAAACTCCTGCATGCTTCATTAACATACAATGGAACATGTCTTTTTGGTGCAGTTTTTCAAAAGCACACCAAAAAGGCACCTTCCAGTGTAAGTCAATGGGAACACATCCACATTGCAAAGTGTAAAAGGGCCCTAAGCTGCACAAAAGTGCATCAAAGGCGCATTAGTGTGAAAGGGCCATAACTACTAGGGACTGGGGCCCAACAGAAGCAAAAGGTTGGGCAGCAGGGGTCTATATGAAACAAAGGACCCGAGCTACAATGGTTTAGGGGTTTGCAAAACATACATCTCCATCCAAACAGTACAGGGAAAGTTTTAAACCAGGAGCTGAGAATGCAAATAAAATCCATAAATTCAGACTCACATTTAGTGTACCAGCACTGGCTAGCCCCTTCCTGTCCCAACATGACTGTAGGGGTCCAAAGCAGGGTCCATAAAGACATTGATGAGTGAGTTTGGGGTGGGGAAACTTGACTGACCTGCACAGAGTCCTGACGTCAACCCAATAGAATACCTTTGGAATGAATTAGAGCGGATATTGGAAACAGGCCTTCTCATCCACAATAGAGCCTGACCTCACAAATGTGCTTCTGGAAAAATGGTCAGACATTCCCATAGACACACTCCTAAACCTTGTGGACAGCCTTCCCAGAAGATTAAAGCTTTTATAGCTGCAAAGGGCGGGCCAACTCAATATTGAACCCTACGGACTAAGACTGGGATTCATTAAAGTGCATGTAAAGGCAGGTGTCCTAATACTTTTGGTGATATGGTGCAAATTCAGGTATGTCTTCATAAATCGGAGTTCCACCCAAAAATGGAACTTCCGCTTTAAGGGAAGGTGACCTCCTGACAAGCCACATTTGACATGCCATTTTTTTGGGGGGTGGGAACCCTCTTTTTAGAGGGTTTCAGCTTCCACTCCTCCATGGGCATCGGAAGGAAGGTCACCTCTCCCCCTCCCTCTTGGCAATCATGTAGGACACGTCACAGGTCCCAGATGATTGCTCGGCCAATCACAGTGTGCAGCACAGCTTGCGCATTAGCAGTGCATGCCTGGCTGTGAAGCCACAGCCGGGAGCCCACAGTAGTGATGCAGGCGCCACAAAGAGGAGGGGGAGATGAGCAGGCTTCATATGCCGCATCGCTGGACCCTGGGACAGGTAAGTGTCTGATTATTAAAAGTCAGCAGCTACAGTATTTGTAGCTGCTGACTTTTAATATTTTTATTTTAGTAGGAACTCCGCTTTAACTCAAAAAGGTACTCTGTCTGGCAGAACAGAGATAAATGCGTTAACTAGAGGTTTGGCGGTAAAGTTTAAGCAACGCCAGTATCAGCAAAATCTGTTTAAAAATAGTGTTAAATGACCTTGGAAATAGATTCAGCAGTCATAAAGTTTAACAAATTACTTTTCCATTATGAATTAGCAGCGCAAATATACAAGTGATCAATGGAGCTTGATCAATATAGAGGTTATAACTTAACAGCACGGTCATATGAACTAAATGCACACTGTATGTACTATATGATATAATGTGAGTTTCTCTGTTGTGGCGTTGCAGAAAAAAATATGTAGGTCGACAGAAAAGCAACCATGATAGCTCACAGACACGCAATGGAATAACAGCGTGCGTTACTGCTACAAGACAATTTCCACTTAGCAAATTAATTCAATTGAAGGTCTGCACGGGTGAGAGTTCAACAACACAGTTGTTCAGGAGCTTCACAATCCTGGCCAGACACAATCCTTCTGCTATTTCAAAACAGGTTTCAGGCCGGTTCACACTGCCCTGACATGAAAGTCAGACGGCTTTCAATTCGACTTTGCCTTGCAACTTCCATGCAACTTCCGATCATTCCAGGCTTTTTAAATCTGGTATGAAACTTGAGGGGGACCCCCACACCCGAATTTTGAGGGGGAACCCCATGCAAAAATGTAAAAAAAAAAAAGGCGTGGAATGCCCCCCCCCCCACACAGAATCCATACCAGACCCTTATCAAAGCATGCAGCCTGGTAGTTCAGAAAAGGGCAACATGCTTTTGAAGCAGGGGGGACTTTGATGGGGACAGGGGCCTCTTCCTGACAACCCTGGGTGGTGGTTGTGGGGGTTTGGGGGCTTATCAGAATCTGGAAGCCCCCTTTAACCACTTAAGACCCAGACATTTAGGCAGCTAAAGGACCCGGCCAGGTTTTGCGATTCGGCACTGCGTCGTTTTAATAGACAATTGCGTGGTCATGCAACATGGCTCCCAAACAAAATTGGCGTCCTTTTTTTCCCACAAATAGAGCTTTCTTTTGGTGGTATTTGATCACCTCTGCGGTTTCTATTTTTTGCGCTATAAACAAAAATAGAGGGACAATTTTGAAAAAAAAACTATATTTTTTACTTTTTGCTATAATAAATATTCTCCAAAAATATATAAAAAACTTTTTTTTCCCTCAGTTTAGGCCGATACAGATTCTTCCACCTATTTTTGGTAAAAAAAAAAGGAAAATTTATTACCAAATACTTACCGTAATTTTCCTTTCCTGATAGGCTCCATGGCAGCATACGTGTGGGTAGGCTCCGCCTCCATAACTACCCCTTAGGACCCCTCCCTATAAATTTCAGCTGTGGACACTCAGCCGTGTTCCGTAACTAGCCGACTCCAAGCATTGGGAGGGACTCCTGCTGCCATGGAGCCTATCAGGAAAGGAAAATTACGGTAAGTATTTGGTAATAAATTTTCCTTTTTCCTGACTGGCTCCATGGCAGCATACGTGTGGGAAATAACTAGCCAAACACACCCGGGCGGGCAAAATGCTGAGGCAAAAAAATAAGTTTATTTAACACTGTCGACTGACAGCACTTGTAAACCAAAATTTAGTGAAGATAAGGCAGCCGGCTCGACACAATAATGAGAAACAAAGGTATTGATTGACGACCATGAAGCCGCTCTACATATAACTTCAGGTGCGACATGACGTGAGGCTGCCCAAGAAGTCGAAATGCTCCGAGTTGAGTGCGCCGTCACTGCCTCTGGAGGAGCCATGCCCTTGGCTTTGTATGCCCTCTGGATGGTCTGAACTATCCACGTTGAAATAGACCTGATTGAAGCCCGTTTTCCTTTGTTTTTCCCGTGAAGAAGGATGAAAAGAAAATCTGTTTGTCTGAAAGAATTTGTCATTTCCAGATATTGACCTAATGTGTGACCCACATCAAGGGGATGGACAGTTTGATCTTCCGACAAGCCAAAGGTGGGCAGTACAATTTCCTGATTTTCATGAAAAATGGATGTGACTTTAGGATTTGAGCCCAGCATAGGGATTAATACTGCTCTGTCTGGAAAGAAGGTCAGGAATGGTTCTTTTGAACCTAAATTCCTAATGTCAGAGACCCTTTTAGCCGAAGTGACTGCCACTAAAAAGACAGTTTTGAGAGTAAGATCTTTAGCTGATAGTGGCTTATCCGGATCGGAGCTGATTGTGGTCAGATAGTCCAGGACAACGGGTAGATCCCATTTAGGGAACCTTGGTTTTCTTTGAGGTCTAAGCCGGATGGCACCCTTAAAAAACTGGCGAACCAAAGGATGATTGGCCCAAGAAGTCCCCGTAAATGCAGATATGGCTGAAACTTGAACTCGAAGAGAACTGACTGCTAAAGGTAAATCCAAACCTGTTTGTAAAAAGCTAAGTATGTCTTGGACCTCTGGGGAACTGCAGGGATTTTCTCTGGAAAACATGTGGTCTGTAAACCTTGACCAGATACGCTCGTAGACTTTGTTAGTACTTTTCCTCCTAGCATTAAGAAGAGTTGAAATGGCTACTTCTGGACATCCTAATGCTTCGAGCCTTTCCCTCTCAAGAACCACACCCTGAGGTGCAGATGAGCTGGGCATGGGTGTAATGTTGTGCCCTGGGAGAGGAGATCCCGTCTGAGGGGAAGAGGTATCGAGTCCCGGTAACTGAGAAGCGTTAGTAGGGAAAACCATGGCCTGTTGGGCCAAAATGGAATTACTGCTAGGACTTCTACATCCTCTGCTCTGAGACGGCGAAGAAATTGAAGGATCACAGGTATTGGAGGAAAAGCATATGCCTTGCTGAATTCCCATTGATCTGTGAGAGCATCTATCCCATAGGCTTGGGGATCTCGGAACCTCGCATAATACTTGGTCAATTTGTGGTTGCATGGAGACGCAAACAGATCCACTTCTGGGGATACTCCCAGAGTCAGAAGCCAATTGAATACGTCTATGTGCAGAGACCATTCGTTGTTGTCTAGCTGGACTCGAGAAAGAAAGTCCGCCTGAACATTCTGAACCCCCGGAATGTAAACTGCCGAGATGTTGGCTAGGTTCTTCTGAGCCCAATTCATAATTGGATCCACCTCTCGAAGTAAGGACCAGCTGCGGGTTCCACCCTGTTTCCTTATGTAAGCAACAGCGGATGTGTTGTCCAACCTGAGCATCACAGAGGAGTCTGTCACTAAATGGTGGAAGGACTTGAGTGCCTGAAATGCAGCTCGCAGTTCTAGTATGTTGGAGACAGTTCCTCGAGAGGGTGTGCTCCACCTGCCTTGGGCTATTTCCGTCAAGCAGTGAGCGCCCCAGCCCTGATTGCTGGCATCTGAAGTCATTACAACCCAAGTGATGGGATGGATCGAATGACAATTGCGGAGATTCTTCCCCTGAAGCCACCATAAAAGAGATTCTCTCATGGGTTGAGTGAGCATGATGCGTTGACTCTTGCTGGGAGAGTCCCATTGTTGGAGAAACCCTTTTTGGAATGGGCGAGAATGCCACTGAGCCCACTTCACCATCGGAATAGTAGCTGTCATGGTGCCTACTACCTTCAAACACTGAAGAGCAGATAGATGAGGGGCAGCGAGTGTTTTGCGCATCCTGTCTCGAACTGTAGTAATCTTTTCTTCGGGCAATGAAATGGTGCCTTCTGTTGTGTTGAAGAGGGCGCCTAGAAACACCAGGGATTGTGTTGGAACAAGGTGACTTTTCTCTAGGTTCAACAGCCACCCAAATTCTTGGAGAGTGGTGATTACTAAGTCTCTGTGTTCCAGGAGCTGAACTTTGTCCTGAGCAAGAAGTAAGAGATCGTCCAGGTAATGATGAAGACGAACTCCTCTTACCCGGATGAGAGCCACCACGGCCAACAGAACCTTGGAGAAAACCCGGGGTGATGTAGTGAGACCAAACGGTAGGCAGGTGAACTGAAAATGTTGATTGCCTACCGCAAAGCGGAGGTACCTTTGATAGTCTGACGCTACTGGGATATGGAAGTATGCATCTTTCAGGTCTACCGACACTAGCCAGTCTCCTGGATGGACCGACTGCTGGATTGTCAACAATGACTCCATCTTGAATTTTTCTTTCCGAATGTAACGATTGAGATGAGTCAAATCTATTACCGGTCTCCAAGAACCATTCTTTTTTTGTACCAAGAACAGGGGGGAATACATGCCCTCGCCTCGTTCGCCCTCTGGAACAGAAGTGATTGCGCCTTGAGTTAATAAAGAGCTTACGTAAGCTGAAAGTATTTGCTTCTTCTCTTCTAGACTTGGAAGATTTGTAGGTATAAATTTGAGCCTGGGTTCGCTGTTGAAAACCCAGGTGTGGCCTGAGGAGACCGTCTTGATGGTCCAAAAGTTTTGAATTGAGGCCGCCCAAACATGCCGAAAGTGAAGGAGGCGAGCTCCCACCTGAAATGCTTGGGCGGGCCCAATTTCAAAAAGACTTGGCAGACTCCTGTTTGTTAGAAGGAGTACTCTTAGATTGTTTCCTGAACGAAAACTGTCTGGAATTCCAGGACCTTGAAAATTCACGCCCAGGCCTGTAGCTACGTGCCTCCCTAGCACGGTCCGTATTTTGTGTTCTGGAAAAAATGCGTTTCTGATTATATGAACGCCTACCTTGAGGGAGGAACCCCGATTTACCACCTGTGGCCCGAGAAATGGCACTATCAAGTTTGTTACCGAAGAGAGAGGAACCCTCAAAAGGAATGCGGCACCACGCCTGCTTTGAAGCTGGATCCGCCGACCAGGGGCGAAGCCATAAAGCACGGCGGGCAGTGACCGCTGACAACATTACTCGGGCCACTAGGCGAATAATATCGATAGAGGCCTCTCCCAGAAAGGCCGAAGCCAGTCTAATTTCCTGAATCGGAGAGTTCCTGGCCAATTCTTCCGAGATACTCCTGAGGGAGTCATTCACATTATCTGACCATGCCTCTAAGGCTTTTGAGATAGCCGCTAAGGCCAAAACTGGTTTACAGACTGATCCTGCAGTCAGGTAGATTCTCTTCAGGTCTGAATCAATCCGTCTTTCTAGAGGATCTTTGAAAGAAACTGAATCTTCCAAGGGAAGGGTTACATATCTCACCAGACGCATCAAAGCCGCATCGATCAATGGAGCAGAGTCGAGATGTTTCATGTCTTCCTCTCTAAAGGGATACAACTTTGCAATTTTTGACTGCATAGAGCTTTTCTTATCAGGTTTACCCCATTCTTCTGAAATAATTGCACCTACTTCCGTGACAAATGGAAAAAAATGTCGCTCCTTATTGAGCTGTTTAAAGAGTTTCCTTTGTTTAGGAGGAGAGATAATAGGATCCTCCAAATTCAAAACTTCCTTGACTGCTTTCACTAATGCAGGAACCAGGGTATAATCAAAGCCCATTCCTGTATCGTCCACTTCTGACCCACTCCCTGAGGGGGGAGCTGAAGGATGACTGGTTTGAGTGACTTCAAAAGTCTCACACGTTTGTACTTGATCCAACAAGGGAACCATTGGCACTGGGGGGGGATCATGCTGCACTCTAGCATCTCTCTCCTGTAGTGACTTGTCCACGACCCGTTTAACCAGAGCTTCTAGGTGTTCATCTGCACCTTCCCTTTCATTGGCTGCCCTTGAAAAACAGTGATCGCAAAGGGACTTGCTAGTAGGTACTGGAGCCTTGCATCCCCAACAACTTTTTCCTGACCCCTTACTATGAGATGAGGGGAGATCGGAAGTGTTTTTACTGGAACGTCCAGATCTAGAAGAACTATGGTGTCTAGAAGGTGATTGCCGGTGATGTGATTTGGAGGACCCGCTGCGACCGCGGGTATCCTTATGACGTTGGTCAGACCTAGGGGGGCTGATATGGAAGAGAAAACAAAGAGAGACAAAGGAAGGTCATGACAATGCCCTAAACTCCACTCTCTTCCCCCCCAACAGGAAGGGAGAAAAAAAAAAGTAATAGATTTCCTTCCTTACCTGCTGAGAGAGGGCTGGCCACTAGGAGGCAGTGAAGCATCCATCCTAAAACAGACACACTGTAGGTGGAAGAGCCAGACGTCAGAATACAACAGCTAATCAAATGTTTAACATTCGACGGGGCATCGAAAAAACCACTTACCCAGGGACGTCTCTGTGAAAGCACCGGGAACCGTCGTATCGAACGATCGACCCGACTCACAGAATTCCCCTGGCGTTTTTAAAAACAGGCGTGCGTGACGACCTGACGCGGGCTCCGCGCGCATGCGCGAACCAAGCCTCGCTTTCATTCCCGGACCCGTTTCGATCATGGAACGAAAAACGGAAACCCGGAAGTAAGAGGGAGCGGTGGCTGGAACGCAAGGGGAACCAGCCACTCACTGGCATGTATAGACAGTACACAAACTGGAAAAGGCACAGTACAACAAACAAAAACGCTGCTGCCATGAAATCGATACTCTTACCAGCCCCCATCTACGATCGAATCGGCCAGGATACCGCGTCCATCCATACACCGGGCTTTCAGCAGATAATGGCCACCTGCACATTGCTAGGAATCCAGGCCTGTGCGCGCTCGTCTCTCCAGTGGAAGACACAATCCAGCTCTTCAGCGCTACTCTGCAATACACTCCATACCCTGCTTAACAGTCAAGGCTTAACGGAGGGATGAGACACCATCAAAACATCGGCCGATCATGATCATAGGAGTATTCATCTTCAGGTAGGAGAACCAAACACACATGGTCCTACGGAGGAGGACAAAAAAGGAACACGGCTGAGTGTCCACAGCTGAAATTTATAGGGAGGGGTCCTAAGGGGTAGTTATGGAGGCGGAGCCTACCCACACGTATGCTGCCATGGAGCCAGTCAGGAAAATGCAAATTTGCGCAAAATTTATAGCGTTTACAAAATAGGGGATAGTTTTATTGCATTTTTAATAATAATTATTTTTTACTGCTAATGGCGGTGATCAGCGATTTTTTTTTTTGACTGTGACATTATGGCGGTCACTTCGGTCAATTTTGACACATTTTTGGGACCATTGTCATTTTCACAGCAAAAAATGCATTTAAAATACTTTGTTTATTGTAAAAATGACAATTGCAGTTTGGGAGTTAACCACTAGGGGGCGCTTAGGGGGTTATGTGTGACTTCAATTGTGTTACTAACTGTAGGGGGGTGTGGCCGTAGGTGTGACGTCATTGATTGTGATTCCCTATGTAAGGGAACACACAATCAATGCGGGCGCCACAGTGTTTACACGTGGCTCTCCCCGTTCTTCAGCTCCGGGGACGGAGATCGGGTCCACGGGTCCCGCAGTCCCAGTTACGGAGCTTCGGACCGGGTCGCGTGCACGCCCCCGCGACCCCACGGCTGGGCTTAAAGGGCCACGTACAGGTACGTGGATGTGCCCAGCCGTGCCATTCTGCCGACGTATATCGGCGTGAAGGGGTCCTTAAGTGGTTAACAAGGGGGCCTCCAGATCCTGTCCACCCATGTAAATGAGTATGGGGTACACTCTACCCCTACGCATTCACCCCCCCCAAAAAAACAGTATAGTGTAAACAAAAAAAGAGACGTTTTTTGACAAGTCCTAGTCCACTTTTCACATTTATTTGTAAAACATTTTGAAAACCATTCATCATTTTCCTTCCACTTCACAATTATGTTCCACTTTATGTTGGTCTATTACATAAATCCCAATAAAATACATACAAAATTTGGAAAATTTAAAGGGATATGAATACTTTTTCAAAGCACTGTGTGTGTGTATGTGTATAATATATATATATATATATATATATATATAGTATATACAGTATATGTGTGTGTGACAATTCTTAACCACTTAAGGACCGCCTACTGCACATTTACGTTGGCAGAATGGCACGGCTGGGCACATCAACGTATATATACGTTGATTCTAGTGGCCAGCCATGGGTCACGGGCACGCGCCCGTGGCGCGCTCCCGTGACCCGGTCCGAAGCTCCGGGACTGGGTCCGCGGGACTCGCGGACCCGATCGCCGCTGGAGTGCGGCGATCGGTCCCCGGAGCTGAAGAACGGGGAGAGCCGTGTGTAAACACGGCTTCCCCGTGCTTCACTGTGGCTGCAGCATCAATCACGTCATCCTTGTTATAGGGGGACGTGATCGATGATGTCACACCTACAGCCACACCCCCCTACAGTTGTAAACACACACAGGGAACACTCAATTCCTACAGCGCCCCCTTGTGGTTAACTCCCAAACTGCAACTGTCATTTTCACAGTAAACAATGCAATTTAAATGCATTTTTTGCTGTGAAAATGACAATGGTCCCAAAAATGTGTCAAAATTGTCCGAAGTGTCCGCCATAATGTCGCAGTCATGAAAAAAATCGTTGATCGCCGCTATTAGTAGTAAAAAAAAAAAATTAACAAAAATGGAATAAAACTATCCCTTATTTTGTAAACGCTATACATTTTGCGAAAACCAACCGATAAACGCTTATTGCGATTTTTCTTACCAAAAATAGGTAAAAGAATATGTATTGGCCTAAACTGAGGGAAAAAAAAAATTATATATATTTTTGGGGATATTTATTATAGCAAAAAGTAAAAAATATTGAATTTTTTTCAAAATTGTGGCTCTATTTTTGTTTATAGCGCAAAAAATAAAAACTGCAGAGGTGATCAAATACCACCAAAATAAAGCTCTATTTGTGGGGAAAAAGGACACTAATTTTGTTTGGGAGCCATGTCGCACGACTGCGCAATTGTCAGTTAAAACGTCGCAGTGCCGAATCGCAAAAAGGGGCAAGGTCCTTTAGCAGCATTTTGGTCCGGGTCTTAAGTGGTTAAATAATATTTTTTTTTATATCATTTCTGTGTATTTATGGCTATAGAAATACACTCAATTATATGTCACAGGAATGTCTTAATACAAATAAAAACACATGTATTCACTCTCCCATTCAACACTGATTATTTTTAAACATGGGCCGTCGAGGGTGGTGTATCTTCTGGTGTCACGGGCAACGTGCTCTTGTTGGGGGGGGGGGTGACACCGTGCCAGGGGGAAGTGCCAGCCAGATAGGGAGGCCAACAACTTCAATGTCAAGAAGGGAGAACAACTCCTAAAGCTGGTTAAATAGCCTCCTGTCCTTACCTATAGATGAAAAAGGTGTGCCTAGGGATAGGTGACACTAGCTATTTTAATTCTTTGTAGGAGGAAACAGCGTTGTCTCCTTATGAAGGGATTCTGACTTGACAAGTCTGGGAAAAACATATTGATTTGGCCATCAGATTTGATGGACTTTTTCTACCATTCCTTTGTGAAGACCTCTTCTTCAAGCACAAAAAAGTGAATGTGGCACATGATGTTGCACGGGGCACAATTAGTTTCAGGGGCTCATGGTCCCACCACTCTGTGGACCCAATCCAGGTCTACAGGAATTGACACATCCCTATCAAGAAGCTTATCGCCTGACTGTGTCTCTGAGGTCTGAACCATTTGTTGCTTCAGGGATACAGACATTATTATGCCTACTGTGGTTCTCCCCATCATCTACCTTGAACCAAAGCTATGTGCTTGGGAGACATGCCTCTGCTCCAGGGCTGCCAACCTAATTTCTATTTGTGCGTGAGAGCAGTGCCAGAGAGTCCAGGTCTGACCACAAAGTAGTGAATTCATGTGAAGTGAGTAATAGCAGTTAACCCAAGGCCCGGAAACCTGGGGAAGCATTGGGGTGGAAGATTGTGGAGTGTCATTTAACCTTCTGGGGGCACTTAGATTTAGTTCTCTGGCCTTTACCTCCTTCCTGTAGCAGGGTAAAGTCCCATCAGTGCTAGCCACTTGTCATTTTGAGGGCATCATGTTGCAGTCTGCTACCAGCTGTGTGTCAAGTCTAGCAGATTGGAAGAACTGCTTGAGATTGGAGCTTTGATGTTTCCTGTGGGGTCTTGGAGGTCTTGCTGTCCTACAGTCCTGGTGGCTACATTTATTCTCCATGGTCCCAATGTATGTAGAAACATAGCCACTCTTTCTTGATGCCTAGAACAGTGCATATGACTGCAACTATTGTGCACTTCTCATTCCAAATACATGGAAAGGGAGCGGGAAAAGAATAGGCTGTGGATGTGGATGGAATATTTTTGGAGAATAAAAATATTGTTTAGTGTCCCTTTAATTGAACTTAGTCTTAAAGACTCAAAAAGGAAAATTTGTATACAGGACAATCTGACCAAAGAATTTACTAATTATAGAGAACTGAAACAGAAGCATACTATTTCTGCCAAAATATAGGGCAAAGAAAACATTTTTTCCCCCATACCCAGTGGTAAATAAATGCCTTTCTTTTGATCCCCACATCTCCAGTCAGCACCAAAAGCCAAAGGAAATTCTGGTACTTTTGAGTTGTCACGTGAGCTACTACTCATGTGACTTGTAGCTCACACAGATTTATGCTTTCTATCTCAGCAGCTGAATAGAGCAGTGAGGGAGCATGGGCAATGCACAGAATTTTTGTGAAGTTTATAAACAGATAATCAATAAAAAGGGCAGATGAACAACCAATTACAGCACCTGAAAATAAGCATGTGCTAAGATACGATGAACATCCAGTGGAATATCCATAGGAAGAATTTTGAGGGAAATCTAGCAGGAAAAAAATGGGGGGAAGTTGAATAATAAATAAAAGGAAGAGCTTAGAGAAGTCAGATAAAGAGGATTATGTCTATTGGAGTGAACTGAGCTTAAATATTGCATAAAAGTATTACCTTAAAGTGACACTAAAGGTTTGTGTTTAAAAATATAAATAAAAAAATGTCAAACTTACCTCCACTGTGCAGTTAGTTTTGCACAGAGTGGCCCGGATCCACCTGATTTGGGGTCCCACGGTGGCTCTCGCGGCTCCTCCCCGCATTAGCTATCCCCCTCTGGGAAGCTCTCACCCGAGGGGGTTACCTTGCAGGCGCGCTCCTGGGTCATACACTCGGCGTCCATAGATGCCGAGTGTATGACTCAGCCCCACCCACATCATTGGATTTGATTGACAGCAGCGGAAGCCAATGGCTGAGCTGCTATCAATCTATCAAATCAAAGCCGGGACTCCGTGGAGAGAAGGACTGCGGGGACCCACCCACAGAAATTCCGTGCTCTGGTAAGTAAAACGGGGGGCTGGGGGGCCAGACACTGCAAGGCGTTTTTTTCACCTTAATGAATAGGATGCATAAGGTGAAAAAAAATGAAGGTTTACAACCCCTTTAAGTCTTAAAATGCAGAATGACCAGTTATGCAGATACCAACTTTAGTGAAGTCAACACAATGGCCCGCCCCTGTTGTCCTCTGCTTCTCGCCATTGGTCCATTATTGTGATAGGCAGCCTAACTGACCAATAGCAAGGTGATGGAAGTGACAGGCCAGTTATTAATTTCAGAAGTTGAGGGCATGCATGAAAGCATATAAAGTATGTGCCTCTTAAAGTGGATGTCACAATGTAGAGTATAAGATTTCCTATCATCTGTGCCCAGTCTTGCCACACAGAGTTAATCCAGCGCTGAGTAATCCTCTTTTAAAGTTCAGTGCAAATTAACAGAATTCCAGAGAAAAACCTGCCAAATTATAAAGTCCGGATCTCTGTTATTGCTTTCAGTAACAGGTTATTTACATATCGAGCTTGGACATGTTTATCATAACAAGAGGTGATCCAAAGTTCATTGTATATTACTAGGATGTGTTATGATAAGCAAAACATAACATATGATAAACATGTCCTAGCTATATTTGTAAATAACCTCTCACTCAAAGCAAGAAGAGAGATTCCGGACTTTTTGCTTTAGGCAGGGTTTTATCTGGAAGGCTGTTCGTTTTCACTGAACATAAAAGAGGATTACTCAGTGCTGGATTAACTCTGTGTGGCAAGACTGGGCACAAATGATATGAAATAATATACTCTACATTGTGACATAAAAAAAAAAAAGTATATAAATAGAACTTCCTTTTCTTACATTTTGTGTAATGAATAATAAATAAAACATGAATGCAGGTTTCCTAACCACCTGAATTGATAAATGCATTATTATTAGGAAAAAATGCAGAAATGGATGGAAAATAGACCTGCCATAGTCAGCAATGTCACATAATCCACAGCAGTTCAAAGTTTCAAAACCTAATTCATGTAGAGCTTACATGACTTAATTGTTTTTTTATATCACATAAACTATATTACCAGAATGGAAAAAAGTAATAAACATTAACCATTAACTAAAATTGCTCACTTTATATGCAAAAAAGAAATACATTTATGTAATAATTTTACAGTTTCTGCCAAAGATCCTGAAGGAATTTTTTTTTAGGAGATAACTATTACTGTTTGATCTAATGGGTGATGTGTGCAGTAATTAGTCTCTGTAGGGCCTAATTTTGTCTGTATTAAAGTGTTCACCCCAACCTTATTTTTTTAAAGTTTTGGATACAGTAGGAAAGGATTAGAACCTCTGTCACATTTTTCATGCCAGAGAGGGCTTCAATAAAGAGATCTTTTGCCCAGGTGACTACAGTGTGACCAGACAAATGTTGAGGAAAAATATCCATGAATAACACACATTTTATTTCAAAAAAAGTGGAAGGCTAGAACCCCTGTCAGTTTATTTTTATTTAATTTCTGTCTGTGCCTTGTAGAAGATTGTGTCTCTAATCTCTCTAATAGAAGCAGATAACAGATTTTTTTTACTTTTCCTGCTCCATCCAAAACGAAAAATAAAAAAAACATAGCTCGACATTTACCTTAGACTCTGTTTCAGGTCATGGGCTTAGTCAGGAAGTCTACAGTGGGAGAAGTGCTGTTTAATAGAGTTGTCTGTTTGGTTAGTTTTACAGACAGATTAGGCAACGTTAACCCCTTCACGCCGACTGTACGCAAATATGCGTTTATGGCTTGAAGGGATTATACTGGGGTGAGGCCTACACTTGGCTTTTTAGTGATAACAACCGATGCGGCTAAAAGCCACCCGGCTGTTATCCTAAAGGAGCAGGAAGGGATATCCCCCCTCCTGCCGCTCTTCCCGGGCCTCCCGTCCCACCAGGAGACCCCACCCGAGCCACTATTCAGCGCGTCCATTGCCTAGGCTGAGACCCGTAGGAAGCCAGATACAGCTCAGATCGGGTCTCCGATGTAAAATTCTGGAAGTGATGTCACAATGTCACTTCCGGTTTGCTCGGCTGCCAGTGGTGCCAATTAAAAAAAATTGCAGTATTCAGAAGCGCCAATTTTGGTGATCTGAATTTTTTTAAGTACAAAGGAGGGATTTGGTGTCTTTTAGATCTCTGAACCCTCCATCAATAGTACCTGTCATCACCTATTACTGTCACAAGGGATGTTACTGTCACATGTGCCATTTAGTTTTTTTGCTGAAAGTAATGGCTTTCTTCTGGCCACTCTGCCATAAAGCCCAACACTATGGAGCGTAGGGCTTATTGTTGTCCTATGTACAGATACTCCAGTCTCTGCTGTGGAACTCTGCAGCTCCTCCAGGGTTACCGTAGGTCTCTATGCTGCCTCTCTGATTAATGCCCTCCTTGTCCGGTCTGTGAGTTTTGGTGTGCGGCCGTCTCTTGCCAGGTTTGCTGTTGTGCCATGTTTTTGGGTATGATAGATTTGATGATGCTCCTAGGGATCATCAAAGATTTGGATGTTTTTTTATAACCTAAGCCTGACTTGTACTTCTCAACAATATTGTCCCTTACTTGTTTGGAGAGTTCCTTGCTCTCCATGGCAGTGTTTGGTTAGTGGTGCCTCTTGCTTAGGTTTTGCAGCCTCTGGGGCCTTTCAGAAAGGTGTGTATATGTAATGACAGATCACGTGACACTTAGATTGCACACAGGTGCAGAGGTGTATTTAGGTTTTGTGTTGCCCTTGGCCTGACTAAACGTGTGCATCCCCTAATTTAAATATGACACACCCCTTCCTGTCACGGCCACACCCTGTGTTGTTTAAGATGTGCCCTGAAATTTTCGAGTGAGGACACTAGTTCTGAGGGCATGGGGGGGGGTGGATTGCCTTAATTTACTTAGATTTCCTCTTACTTCCTGGTTGCCCATAGAGCAGGAAGTGAAGGGAAATCTTCGCAATGGGACAGGGATGGTAAAAGTATTGCCTATAGTTCTACTTTAAGTAGATGGTGCAGCAGAAACCTATAGCACAGTGAGGAAGGTTTGTGGTTCAGGATGACAAAACAATCAAAATTGGAAGCGCCCCCCCCCCCCACAGTTGCGAAATGCCGGCCGCCCGCATACTAGACGCAGCGCGGACGCTTTTTTTTCCTAACAGTGTAGTGCAAGCCAGCGGGGACTCTTTTCGTGCTGACCCCCTGCAAAGTGCTGCCCTAGGCCTGGGCCTTGTTGGCCTAGGCCAAAATACAGCTCTGCACAGGTGGACATCATTTCACTAATTATATGACTTCTGAAGATAATTGGCTGCACCAGAGCTTTTTATGGGCTTCATAACAAAGGGGGTGAATACATACGCATATGCCAATTATCATTTTTTTTTCCTGAAAAATAGTTTTATGTATATATTTTTCTAATTTTACTTTACCAAATTAGATTATTTTGTTCTGATCCATCACATATAATTTAGATAAAAAAAACATTTAACTAAAGAGCAGCAGTACTCTCCACTATGGAAAAATATGGGGCGGACCTGATCTGCCTGCAGGAAACACACTTAACAGGGGATACAATCCAACAGCTCTATAGCAGAAAATTTCCAACTCAGTTCCACTCATTTCATTCTTCATATTCGAGAGGGGTGGGTGTAATGGTTAGGGCTGGGGTGGCATTTTCCTGCAGGCAGATCAGCATAGATGAGAATGGTCGATATGTTTTTTTGTGTTGTACAATTCATAGTAGAACTTATGTAATAGCGAATGTTTATATCCCTCCGCCTTTTAAAATGGATATATTGTTAAGATTAAATAAATTTATGCAAGGGAAGGAAGATATACCGGTAGTAGCAGTAGGAGATTTCAATGAGGTCTTAGATCCAGGGGCCGATAGGTTTCCGGTACCATCATATTCAAACTCTATAGGAAAAAGCCGTTTGAGCCAATTTATGGAAGAAGTTGGACTAGTGGATATATGGAGAGTGAGGAACCCGGGCATCCAGCAATACTCCTGCTATTCAAGCACACACTCCACACTCTCCAGGATAGATATGGCCCTGGGGAATGAGAGAGCACTAAGGAGCATAGGAAAGATAGAGTATTTGCCACAAGGAGTCTCGGACCACTCCCCAATGATCGTAATAATAAATCTAGAAGGACAAAAAATTTGGAAAGAATGGCGAATTAACCCCTACTGGTTAGAGATAATAAAAGAAACAGATGGGATTTTGCTCAAACTGAGAGAATTTGTGGATCTAAATGAAGGCTCCACAGGGACGGGAATAATATGGGATACCCTGAAGGCGTACCTGAGGGGTATCCTGATCCAACAGGTGGCCAAAATTAATAAACAGGCGAGAGAAGGTGAACAAAATACCCGTAGAGAAGTACTGATGGCAGAAAATAACTATGTTACTGACCCAACGCTAGAGAAAAAAGCAATATGGCTAGAAAAACAATTAGCGTATAGGACGGTAATTATGAGAGAGGTGGAGACTAGACGAATCTTTGTGCGACAATCATCCTTTGTAGAGGGTGAGAGTGTTGGAAGGATGCTCGCGCAACTGGTGAAATCAAACTCCCCACCCTCTGATATTCAGGCCATCAGAACTGCAGGAGGAGTAATAACAGCAGATACAGCAGAGATAGTGCGGACATTTCAAGGATATTATGAAAAGCTGTATACCACACAGAAGGTGGGGATGGAGGCAGAGATGGAGGAGTTCCTGGGGAGGTTAGAGATTCCAGCGATCACCCAAGTAGAAAGAGACGAGTTGGAACACCCGATATCACTGTTAGAAATACAGCAAGCAGTGTCTGATATGGCAAATCAAAAGTCACCTGGCCCAGATGGACTCCCGACAGAAATTTATAAGTACTATGGAGAAATATTACTACCCGAGCTGTTAAAAGCATTGAATGGAGCAGACATTGAGGGGAGACTCCCAGTGTCAATGATGGAGGCAACCATAATACTTATATTAAAAGAAGGCAAGGACCCCTTAGACCCAGCGTCATACAGACCAATTTCCCTCTTGTGTTCGGACGCCAAAATAGTGGCTAAAGTCTTGGCTGCGAGACTTAATAGGATGATTTCAAAACTGATCCATCCAGATCAAACGGGATTCATAGCTAATAGATCCACCAGTACGAATATAAGAAGGACCTTTTTAAATTTGCAAACCCCGACAGAGTCAGAGGGAACGAGAGCGGTAGTGTCACTAGATGTGACAAAAGCATTTGACAGTGTAGAATGGGGATATATCTGGAGGGTGCTGGGAAAGTTCGGATTTGGTCAGAAATTTACTGGCTGGATAAAAATGCTTTATAATAACCCTAGTGCCAAAATTAAAATTAATAACGAATTTTCAAAAAAGATTCTCCTAGAGAGGGGAACGAGACAGGGGTGTCCTTTATCACCCCTGCTCTTTGCCCTAGTGATGGAACCACTGGCGATTGCCATAAGGTCAAGTACTGAGTTAGTTGGATTCCAAAGAAAGACGGGGGACGAAAGAATCGCGCTCTATGCCGATGATATCCTTCTCTATCTGGGCGACACGGAACATTCCCTGGTACGAGCCATGAGCATAGTGGAGGAATTTGGTAGCTTCACGGGATTGGAAATAAATTGGGGAAAATCAGAGCTACTACCGGTAGATCCAATTGGAGAAGCTGGGATAGTGGGAATACCACAAGTGAAGGTAGTGGATACATTGAAATATCTAGGGATACGAGTAACGAAAGACCCCAAACAATACATAGATAAAAACCTAACCCCACTACTGGTTAAATTTAAACAAAAAATTGGTATCTGGAAACGGCTCCCGTTATCAGTGGCTGGCAGATGTAGCTTAATCAAGATGATCTGGCAGCCACAGCTGCTGTATATAATGCATAATAGCCCGGTCTGGATTGGTAGAAAATGGTTCAATAAAATTGAAACGCTTTTTAGAGAACTAATATGGAAAGGGGGACAACCCAGGATTCGATTACGTACACTGCAGCTTCCAGTATCGGAAGGGGGACTGGCTGTCCCCCATCCTGAGGCTTACTATCTATCAGCACAATTGCAACAACTAATGGGATGTAACACCCGGGGAGGGGAGACCTCTAGTGGGAGAGTAATGCTGAGTGGGGCCCCACATGACTCGGTTATTGAACTACTAGAAGCAAACTCCTTTAAATATAAGACTCCAACAATTAAAATGATAATTAAAATATGGGAAAAAGTTAAAGCGGTATTTCACCCTAAATATAAGATCTCCCATGCGATCCAGCATACTGGCGTCAGCGCCAGTATGCTGTTTTTTTTTTTTTTAATCGCACACTTACTGTATTATAGTGGAATTCCTTTTTTGTCCCCCGTGGTGGACGGCGCCAGTATAGCGCGTCACATCTTCCTAAAATACCCGATATGGACTCGGGTAATCTCGGCGAAAATGCGGCGCCTGCGCACAGACCTAGGAGCTGACTGCGCAGGCGCCGTATTTCTCCGAGTCCTACGGCTATGGCGCGTCACGCCCTCCGAAATAGGACTCGGAGAAATACGGCGCCTGCGCAGTCAGCTCCTAGGTCTGTGCGCAGGCGCCGCATTTTCGCCGAGATTACCCGAGTCCATATCGGGTATTTTAGGAAGATGTGACGAGCAATACTACAGCCGTCCACCGCGGGGGACAAAAAAGGAATTCCACTATAATACAGTAAGTGTGCGATTAAAAAAAAAAAAACCCAGCATACTGGCGCTGACGCCAGTATGCTGGATCACATGAGAGATCTTATATTTAGGGTGAACCTCCGCTTTAAGAGGCTAATGGGCTACACTGGATTTACTGAGTATACTCCCCTGTGGAACAATTCTAAGTTACAAGAAATACTACGGATAGGAAAGGTGGGGGAATGGGAAAGATGCGGAATAAAAAGGCTGATACACCTGTATGAGGGCGATACCTATAGGAAATTTCAGGATCTGAGACTGGAATTTAATGTCCCGCAACACTCATTCTTTACCTATTTACAAGTAGGTCACGCTCTTGAAGCCCAGTTTAGGACACAAAAATTAGTGTGGACCAAAATGCTCCTGTTTCAAAAGCTAGCCAAAGGGGGACCAACTAAGGGTCTTATATCTGAAATATATATGCAGATAATCAAAAAGATCAACACAGGGGCACATTTACTCAAAGTAAGAGAAAGGTGGGAGGAAGATATAGGGGAAATATCACAAGAACAGTGGAAGAGAATACTAGAGATGGGATCAAAGGTGTCACTTTCACCCCCCCAGAAAATCTCCCACCTGATGCTGATAAATAGAGCTTACTATACGCCAAAGAGACTTTTTAAATTTGGCAAAAGACCAGATGATAAATGTCCTAGATGCCAGGGGCAGGGAGACCTAGTACACATGGTGTGGCGGTGCCCAAAGCTGGTTCGGTACTGGAAGGGTGTGCTTGACACCTTGAGAGATATATTTACAATCTCACTGGAAATGGAGGCCACACTGTGTGTACTGGGGTACAGGCAGGAACGGAAGGAGAAAAGAAATACTACAGTTGTAATATTAGGATGCTTATTCCAAGCTAGAAAACTAATAGCCATGAGGTGGCAGGCAACTTCACCACCGGCAGTAAGTGAATGGATTGAGGCAATCAATGAGGCCCTCTGTAAAGAAAGAGCAGTCTATATAAAAAGGGGAAAACTTAGAGACTTCGAGGACATGTGGAAGCCATGGCTGGAGAAAAAAGGGTACATCACCTGAGGAGATAGAAATGTTGGCTGGAAAGGGCTAAATGGAGAGGGGCCAAGTAGTAAAACCGATAATATCAACAAGAACGAGAAGATTGGGCGTTCCCCCCTTAACTAAGAGATTACTTACCTCCTGATATGATAAGTTAAGAGTTATGATATGACAATGTATATCAATGTTTAAATTATGTGTTTATAGTTATAATGAACAGTCTCCTCTTGCTTTTTTTTAAATGAACAATTAAAAATTTGTATGATATGAAAAGAAATAAAGAATGAATATTAAAAAAAAAAAAAAAAAGACTGTAACGTAACAAAATAGGTAAAAAGCCGGGGGGGGGGGGGGGGGGTGCATACTTTTGCAAGGCACTGTATATATACATTTTCAAAAAAAAGCACAACTAAGAGCTGCTGTTGAGCAGGTTCTTTTGTCCTTAAAGATATAGCCATCCCTCTCCCTCACATATTTTTGGAGAACACAGGTTGCCTTTCTGAGGAGTCATCTGCATGGATGTCTGCAATTTGTTTACAAGGATCCCAGAGATTCACTCAACCATTCTACATGCACAGCAGAGCCTATAGGCTATAGTTCAATAATATTTTTTACTGGCTGAGTCCCTGTTACAAAAAAAGCTGCATTAAATGTTTGAAAAGCCTCATTCACCACAAAAGCAAACGGGTATGCAGGCTTCCAGGCCATGGTCTGACCTCTGGACTGTGCAGCTACTGTGGGCTAAACAAAAAAATCTAACCAGTTCTTCTCTCCATGATATATAGTGTAAATGGACAAATATCTCGCTGCAGCTATTTCGTTCTGACAGCTGGCCCCACTGGCCGTCAAAATACCTCAGCATCTGTTTTTCAGTCGAAGGATGTTGGATGGAAAGTGGCTGTAGGGGCAATCTTTAAGCGGATTTAAAATATCAGCAGGAGCTGGCCAAAGTTCACATGTGTATGGCCAGCATTAGTGCACTATACAGGACAGAGAGAATTAAAACTGTCAGATGTGTTGTTATGAAAGATTGTGACTGGAGAAGACCGCTTTCTTTCACAAAAACACAAACTGACAACAGCACAAGCTGACTACTACACTTGTTTAAGCAGGGCCTTTTTTCAGCGGGAACGCGGGGGAATGCAGTTCCGGCACCTTCTGGACTGACTGTATTTAATGGCAAGGGATGCTGGGGTGTGCTGAAGGGTATTGATGCTCACTGCTGTGGATCTATTTTTGCAGGGGGGGTCTATTGTTGCTGGTGGGGGACCTATTGTTTCTAGGGGGGTGGGGGGGTTCAGTTGTTGCTGAAAGAGATCTACTGTTGGGGGAGGGTCTATTGTTGATGGCAGCCAGAGAGAGTCTATTAATGCTGGCTACACGGAGATCTGTTGATGCTGCCAAGAGTCTATTGTTGCTGGCGGGGGAAATTTTGTTGTGGGCGGTCCATTGTTGTCTATTGTTGCTGGTGGGGGATCTATTGTTGCTGGCTGCAGGGGATCTATTTTACTGCTTTTCTTGATATCATTACCAAATTCTATATAAATTACTTAGCACCACTAAATGATACTTGGTTCTATATTGTCTAAAAGGGGCGGTACTGGGAGGTGGGTAGGGGCGGAGAAAAGGGGTGACTCGGAAAGGGGGAGTTCCTGCACCTATTGTCTGAGAAAAAAAAGCCCTGTGTTTGAGGCCCTGTACACACGATCAGACCGATCTGATGAAACTTGTCCGATGGACCATTTTCATCAGACAACTCTGAACTTGTCTGATGGTCTGATGTGCGTACACACCATCGGACCAAAATCCGATCAGACCAGAACGCGGTGACGTAGAACACAACGACGTGATGAAAAAACGAAGTTCAAAGCTTCCAAGCATGCTTCGACTTGATTCTGAGCATGCGCAGGTTTTTGGTCCGATGCTTTTGTGTACTAACCATCGAACCTGTCCGACGGACAGGTTTCCATCGGACAGGTTTTAAAGCATGTTTTAAAACTTTGGTCCGACGGACAACGGTCTGATGGGCCGTACACACCATCGAACTGGTCCGATAAAACTGGTCTACAGACCAGTTTCATCGGACATGTCCGATCGTGTGTACGTGGCCTAAGAGAGATTAGTGCAGTAGCTTGGGTGTGCTGTTGTCAGCTTGTGCTTTTGTGAATTAACACATTTTTCTCCAGCCACAATCATTCAGAACACGACAGGCTGATACTTTCCACTCTCCGTTGGCGGCAGCAGGTCTGGATCTGCATTAAGAAGCAATAAGAGATGACTAGGCAGAAGGCTTCTCAGGATAGCTGCTTGTTCCATCTGGCAACTTAGGGGTAGGGGACGGTAGTTGTAAAGGCTTGGTTTGCCCTGTCTGTCATGTCCTTTGCCCTCTTTTGTGGATAGCCAAGCCAGAACTCCGTCTTCATTGCTTTGTGTTGTCAGATAGTAGTGGCAAGAGGCAGGGACAAGTGCTATGTAAACAGGGTCCCCTTTTTTGGCCTACTGGTGAGACTTCTTCGAGACAAAAAGGTTAAAAAGGCTGAAACAGAAACTACTGATGTTTGTGTAGACAGATCTTTCATCTTATATTGAAATAAAGCCAGCCACCCTTCCAACAATTAAGCAGTGACTCATGAAGTCTACTGTGAATTGTTAACCAACATAATGTTATGGAAAGTTACATTTGCATTAATCTGATTTATATCATTTTCATCATACATCATCCATGGGGGCATGAGGTTTTGTGCCAATGACTAATTGTTTGCCCTTGATGTAACTGTGCAGAATAAAAGCATTGTGCTGTTCTAATAATGCCTACAAAGTTATAAACAAATCACTTTAATCCGTGACTCACTTTTATGTCAGTTCTGTTTTGTTAAGATGTGGCTTTCATTTTGCTCTCTGTCCCCTGTGCAGTATTCAGTAGACTGAAGGAGTGAAATTGATATTGTGGAGGCGCTAAAACAAAGCAAACTGAATTTTTACAAGCACTAGCTGTATGTAATCTATGTGAGCTTAAAGGCTATTGTACAGGACGCCAGGGTTGGGTCCTGGAGGGACGCTACATAGCGCCAATTTTTGGAATCTGGTCCCTTTAAACACTGGTTCAGGAGGTCAACCTGAAGGGGGTGAGAGGTCCCGGATAGATAAAATGGATCCAGAGAGGACGGGCTTAAAGTCCTCTCTGTCTTCTTTTAATGATATTTGGGGGTCCAGGATTTCGGGGGGGCTCTGAAGCGACAATTGGGAGGGAAGAGAGCCTCCCCTTCTGACCCCTGGCTTCAGGCACACAAGGGGTTAACCACTTCCAGGAAGTGAGTTAAAAGGGAAGGAAGTCCTGACGGAGGGTGGAGTAGTTTGGAAGTGAAGCTGTGTCTGCAGGGAAGGACTGAAGGACTTCTTACTAAAACGTATGTGCCTTTCTTATTGTTTGTTTTGCTGTGCTGAAGAAAGACTTTTCTAATTTATGCTGGAAACAAGCAGGACTTTTGTTGTGACGTTTTTCTGGTGCTGAAGAAAGCAGTATTTTGTTTTGTTTTGATCGTCAATAAAGACCCTTTGCTTTACTGACACGATTTACGCACTTGTCTCGCAGAGCTAAAGAACCCCCAAAGTTCACAACTAGTGTCGAATGCGGGCAAAGTGCATTTGCAGGCGCAAAAAACGTTTAAAAAACTGACATTTAAAGAGACGGTGTACTTATGGCATGTCTTGGGTGAAGTCAGCCCAGACATTACAAACAGCACGCAAAGACATGGAAGAAGTCATTAAGGCTTTGGCACAAGCCACCGTGACCCAGCAGCAAGCGTCAGCAGACGCCAACCGTCGCCATGAGGAAGCGATGGCTCAGCAGCAGCAGGCCCTGGCACAGGCTATAGCTGCGCAGCAGGAAAACACGCGGCTGCTAGCCGCCCAGTTTACAGCCCAGCAGGCCACTCAAGCACAGGTAGCTGCCATGCAGGAGGCAGTACAGCGGCTGGCTCAGGGACAAGAGCAATCGGCTGTTGCCGTTAGCAACCCAGTGTCTGTGAGAGCCAGCCATTTCTTGCAAAAACTAACACCCAGCGATGACATGGAAGCCTTTTTTACCACCTTTGAAAGGATAGCTGAGAGAGAAGGGTGGCCCCGGGACCAATGGGCCGGTATTGTTTCCCCTTTTCTCACTGGTGACCCACAAAGGGCCTATTTTGACCTCCCAGCCGAGCACATCAGAGACTATGAACGTCTAAGAGCCGAGATCTTGGCCCGCCTGGGAGTGACCACAGCTGTCCGGGCTCAGAGGGTGCATCGCTGGCGGTACAAACCTGACCGACCACCCAGGTCCCAAATGCATGAACTAATTCAGTTAGTTAAAAAATGGCTGCAGCCAGAAAAATTGTCAGGCCCACAAATGGTGGAAAGAGTGGTGATGGACTGGTACCTACGGTCCCTACCAGATGACCTACAATGCTGGGTAAGCCATGGAAACCCTACCAACGCTGACCAGCTGGTCGAGCTGGTCGAACGGTACACCGTGGTGGAGGACCTGCTCGGACCTGCCAAGCGACGGGAACCCACGCCAAGAACACCCAGGCCAGCCACCACCCCGAGAAGAGAAGCCTTGCCAGATGTAGGTTGTCCGCAGGTCTACAGCGACTGCCATAGAACCACGGAGGTCAGTTCCGGTGCCAAAGATGGGAGATATACAGTGTTGGCGATGTCGGTCCTGGGGGCATACCCGGGCACAGTGCCCGCTCCAGGAGGAGCCTATGGATTGCGGGGCTGCCCGAAGAAGCTCTTTTTATGCGCAAAGAGCGTGTGCCACGCATCTTGACCTGGCTTCCGGACAGTTCGAGTGTGAAGTGTGGGTAAACCACCTTCCTGCCAGGGCTCTACTGGACTCTGGTAGCATGGTCACGCTGGTACATGCCAGAATACTTGGAAGGATTGGTCCAGTAACTAAGACCCTATGGGTAGTGTGTATCCATGGGGACACCAAGGAGTACCCCTTGGTCCCAGTAACAGTGTCCTATAGCCAAACCTCGGTTACCCAGGAGGTTGGGGTGGTAAATAGCCTGATACATGATATCATAGTAGGGCGGGACTGTCCAATATTTTTGGAACTATGGAAGCAGGTACAGACGGGTCTGCCAGGAGAACTAAGGGCACTGAGTTTGGAAGGGACAGAGTCTGGGGAATCTGGGCCTGAAACCTCCCCAACACACCCCTCTAATGTGGAGAGACTTGTTAGTGATAATGACGTTGCAGAAAATCTTAGCTCTAATAATGATAGTCCTGTGTCTGGTCTGAAAACCGAGTTGACCTCTGAGGGGGGGAAGTCTCCCCATTACAAGTCATGCTGGGGGAGGATGACGAGGAGCTTGCCCCGGTTGAGGAGGGTGAGGGGGAAACATCCCAGAGGCCAGTGCATCCAGAGCTGGACGTACCCAGGGGTGCGTTTGGCACCGCCCAGTTACAGGACCCTACCTTGGTCAACGCACGAGAGCAGGTTTCTGTCATTGATGGGGCTTCACAAATACCAGATGCAGATCAGAGGTTTCCTCATTTTGCATTGAAGGGGGACCTGGTCTATCGTGTGGTTGAGAGCCGAGGGGAACCCATAGAGCAGTTGCTGGTCCCTCAACCGTATAGGCGAATGCTCCTTGACCTAGCCCACAACGACGCACTGGGAGGACACCTGGGGGCGGAGAAAACGGAGGCCAGGATAACCGACCGGTTTTACTGGCCAAGGGTGAAGGCTGAGGTTAAAAGATATTGTGAGTCTTGTCCTGTTTGCCAGTTAACTGCCCCAGTGCCCCGCTATAGAAACCCCCTAGTACCCTTGCCAATTATTGAGGTCCCATTTGAACGGATCGCTATGGATCTTGTAGGACCCCTAGTAAAGTCAGCAAGGGGGCACCAATACATATTGGTCATCCTGGACTACGCCACTAGATACCCAGAAGCAGTCCCGTTGAGAAAAACTTCCTCTAATGCCATTGCCCGGGAGTTGTTTCAAATGTTCTCACGAACTGGGTTCCCCAAGGAAATATTAACAGATCAAGGCACCCCTTTTATGTCAAAGGTGATGGCGGACTTATGCAGGCTGTTTCAGATTAAGCAGTTGCGGACGTCCGTCTATCACCCGCAGACCGATGGCCTAGTTGAGAGGTTTAACAAAACTCTAAAGTCTATGTTAAAAAGACGGGAAAGATTGGGATATGTTGCTTCCTGCCCTATTGTTCGCTATCCGGGAGGTACCATAGGCATCCACGGGTTTCTCACCATTTGAGCTAGTGTACGGACGGAGGCCCCGGGGGTTGCTTGATCTGGTAAAGGAAACATGGGAAAGTGAGTCCTCCCCGCACAAAACCGTGGTGGAACATATTTCTCAAATGCGAGAAAGGGTGGCTAAAGTGATGCCGCTGGTAAGAGAGCACATGCAGAAGGCTCAGGATGCCCAAAGAAGGGTATATAACCGGTCGGCTAAAGTGAGACAGCTCCAAGTAGGTGACAGGGTAGCTGTCCTAATACCAACGGTAGAAAGCAAGTTCTTGGCCAAGTGGCAAGGTCCGTTTGAAATAGTGGAGAAAGTGGGTGAGGTAAACTATAAGGTACACCAACCAGGGAAAAGAAAACCCTACCAAATTTATCACATAAATTTGTTAAAGCTCTGGAAAGACAGAGAACCGGTGTCCGCAGTGGTGGCGGTACAGTCAGGGAACCAGGTAGGGATCGACCTGGTGCAGGTTGCAGCTACCCTAACTAGGCCCCAAACCCAGCAAGTAAAAGAGTTTCTGCAAAGAAATGGGGACATGTTTTCAGGGTTGCCAGGACTCACCAACGTCATCGAGCATGACATTGTGACCGAGCCCAAGGTGACAGTCCGGCTTAAACCCTACCGTATCCCAGAAGCTCACATGGTGGCAGTGTCTGGAGAGGTGAAAAGGATGCTTGAACTTGGGGTCATCGAAGAGTCGCAGAGCAGTCGCAGAGTACCCAATGGTACTCTCTGCTTCTGCAATGACTTTAGAAAACTCAACGAGGTCTCCAAGTTCGATGCATACCCCATGCCATGGGTAGATGAGCTGATTGAGAGGTTGGGTCCTGCCAGGTACATCACCACACTGGACCTCACAAAAGGTTACTGGCAGATTCCCCTAACCAAAGAGGCCATAGAGAAAACAGCTTTCTCTACCCCGGAGGGTAATTTCCAGTACAAGAGAATGCCGTTTGGTTTACACTCCGCCCCCGCCACATTCCAAAGGGCCATGGACAAAACTTTGCGTCCACACCAACGATATGCCTCCGTTTACCTGGATGACATTGTCATTTTCAGCACAGATTGGGATTCCCACCTTCCCCGCGTACAGGCAGTGGTAGACTCCTTGAGAAGGGCAGGGTTCACCATCAATCCGGAGAAGTGTGCGGTTGGGGTGGAGGAAGCCAAGTATCTTGGATACATTGTGGGTAGAGGGTTAGTGAAGCCTTAAATGAGCAAAGTAGAGGCCATACAGGGCTGGCCCCGCCCCCTAACAAAGAAACAGGTCAGAGCATTTTTAGGCCTAGTTGGGTACTATAGGAGGTTTGTCCCCAACTTCGCCACCATTGCGGCACCGCTTACTGACCTCACCAAAGGCCGAAAGTCCGTCATGATCAAATGGAATGCCGAGGCTGAAAAGGCATTTCAAATGCTTAAGACGGCACTGTGCCAGGACCCGGTGCTTGTAGCGCCGGACTTTTCTAAGGACTTTATAGTGCAGACAGATGCTTCAAGTGAAGGGCTAGGAGCAGTTCTGTCTCAAGAAATCAACGGAGAGGAGCATCCAATAGTTTTTCTTAGTAGGAAACTGACGCCAGCTGAGAAAAACTATGCGGTGGTGGAACGCGAATGTCTTGTCATCAAGTGGGCTTTGGACTCCCTACGGTCATTTCTCCTAGGTAGGAAGTTTCGCCTCATATCAGACCATGCTCCTCTTACGTGGATGAGACAGAACAAGCACACCAATGCCAGGGTAACAAGGTGGTTTCTGTCTCTGCAGGAGTTTAACTTTGTGGTGGAGCACAGACCCGGGAGACAGCATCAGAATGCCGATGCCCTCTCCCGAGTCCACTGTATGATGGTGAGTGGTGCCTCCAACACCTCCGCGTTGGGGCAGAGGGGGGGGGGGGATATGTACAGGACGCCAGGTTCGGGTCCTGGAGGGATGCTACATAGCACCAATTTTTGGAATCTGGTCCCTTTAAACACAGGTTCAGGAGGTCACCCTGAAGGTGGTGAGAGGTCCCGGATAGATAAAATGGATTCAGAGAGGACGGGCTTAAAGTCCTCTCTGTCTTCTTTTAATTATATTTGGGGGTCCGGGATTTCGGAGGCTCTGAAGTGACAATTGGGAGGGAAGAGAGCCTCCCCTTCTGACCCCTGGCTTCAGGCACACAAGGGGTTAACCACTTCCAGGAAGTGAGTTAAAAGAGAAGGAAGTCCTGACAGAGGGTGGAGTAGTTTGGAAGTGAAGCTGTGTCTGCAGGGAAGGACTGGAGGACTTCTTACTAAAACGTATGTGCCTTTCTTATTGTTTGTTTTGCTGTGCTGAAGAAAGACTTTTATAATTTATGCTGGAAACAAGCAGGACTTTTGTTGTGACGTTTTTCTGGTGCTAGAGATAGCAGTATTTTGTTTTGTTTTGATCGTCAATAAAGACCCTTTGCTTTACTGACACGGTTTACGCACTTGTCTCGCGGAGCTAAAGAACACCCAAGAACTATTTAAACCTTACTACTTGCACCTTGTGTTCTTCACCTGCATAATATATATATTGATCATGTAATTTCATGGTGTCTTTTGTTGCCCTGTATGTACATTCTATAGTAGAGTGAATGTTCACATTTCGGTGTCAGGAGTTTCTGTTTGTGTTCAAACCTGACCTCTATCTCGATCCACCGATGTTGCACGAGAGCCTCGGCTGTCCGGGACTCTCCTTCCTCATTGACTGAGATAGCAGCGGGTGCAGTTGGTCCCGCTGCTGTCAATCAAAGTCAGTGAGCCAATAAAAAAAGAGGGGGCAAGGCTGAGCCGTGGCTCCGTGTCTGAGCCATGGATCCGTGTCTGATAAAGGGGTCCTAGGTGGCTCCGAAACATTGCAATATTCAGGAAATAATTCAACAGAAAAAAACAACAACCCCTAGTCAGTTAAAGCAAGAAGAGGAAAACAATACAAATATTCTACAGTCAACAAATTTCTCGCTGGTTCCAATCACCATCGACATCACCAAAAACATCATCAGAAGCCTCCGAGTGTTGGGACCTGGGCTTGAACCTGGGACCTCTGGTGTATTTAATGCTGGACAGCTCCTTGGACAGTTCTTCGGATAGTTCCTTGAATGATCTTGTCTTGAATCTTGTTTGCCTTGAACCTTGAACCCTTTGCTCCTCCCATGAACTTCCTATAAAAGCCATGTCCCTGCACTTCCTGGTTGCCAGAATATTGTGCCTTCACCAGCCAATATCTTGCTCCTGTCTCTCTTGCTGCCGACAGATCTTTGCTACCATTTGCTACCGACTTTTGGCTCGTCCCCCGACTACGCTTCTGCTGAATTCCAACCTGCAACTATTTGTTACCGACTTTTGGCTTGTTCCCCGAATATGCTTCTGCTTGATCCCTACCTGGTTATATCTGCTTCCGGACCTCTGCTTGCTCACCTCCTGGTGGGGCTATCCTGAGCACCGTGACCTGGCACTAACACACAGTAAAGCCCATCTTCACCATCAGGAGCTTTGGTGAATACCGGTTAGTGCTTGGACCCCGCACCTCAGGTGAACCTGTGTTATCAGCCAGGGTGATCTGTGTGAATATCCACTCTGCTGCTATAGCCGCTCACTGTATCACTTGGCCCCGCCCCTCGGCGCGCCGCGTCACTGGATGTGATTGACAGTAGCACCAGCCAATGGCTGCGCTGGTCTCAATCCATCCGCTCTAGACAATCAGCGGCCAGGCTGAGCGGCGAAGAGGATATCGGGACCATGCGGCACTTTCGACGGGTCAGGTAAGTATAACGGGGGCAGCAGCAGATGTTTTTTCACCTTAATGCTTAGATTAATGCATTAAGGTGAAAAAACATTTTCCTTTACAACTCCTTTAAGAAGCACAAACTAAATGAAAATGATCGAGACTAAAATTTATTAAAAACACACATAGGAAAAAATATTTAGGGTACTATACACTTTAATCTTTGGGTTAAGTAATAAAGGAGTCAACAAATATCAATCTTTACATTGTGAATAGATTTTATAGAAAATAAATAGCAGCCAGCTGGGAGAAGAGGGGGTGATAGAGGTTCTGGTAGTGAGGGGGCAACTTAATACTTCACACACCTCACTTACTGGTCTCCATGTTGGAGCCCGCTGCAGTAAAGAACCCTCCTAGGAACCAGGTCTGGGAGTTATGGTTTGCAAGGCCTGGTGGTGGCTTTCCTCTTTGCCTGTGTGCGGAAAACAGTAATGGTATTGTAAAGTGAGTCAAGACAAGCAGGTGGAGGAGGTGACTGTTTGATGCCACTTTCTCAAAACAACTTTTGGTCATGTGTCGGGACAGGTAAGCACAGTGTATTTCACTAGCTGAAGAGAGACAAAGTCCTTTTGAAGATGTGTGGGGCTCTGAAGTGTAATATGGCCTCTGGTCTGTCTAGTCTCACACCCTCACCCAATGATATTTACTTTGTCAGCTCCTCCTCTACTTATTTCTTCACTGCAGCTGACAATATCCAGTGCATCTTTGTTTAGGGAATTATGGGAAAATGCTGTGTAGCGCTACCCCTGGAGGAGCCGCTGATTATAAGTGGGATCGGCGTGTTGAGTTACCTTGCAGGTGTCTAGGGGTGATACTTGTGAGTTGAGATAGAGAGTGAATGTCCAGTCTTTATTTCGGTTTTCTTCAATGCTTTATTCCAAGGCCCAACATGGCCAACATCAACATGGTACAGGACAGGAAAGGTTGATGAGCAGAGAGAGAACTTGAGTATCAGGCCTTGGATATGAAGAAGAGAGAGCAATCCTGCTCTCAGCAATGATGAGCTCAGTTCGTCGCCACTCTAGTCAGAGTGGGTAAAGTGCCCCCAGACAGACCTCTGCCACAGGCCTGGCAGCCGAGGTGTCACTTGCAAATGCTGGGAGGACCAGACCTCTGCCACAGGCCTGGCTCGGGCCTCTGCCACAGGCCTAGTACTTGAATGAGTGTGATCCGGAATGAGCGAGTCCTCCCATTGAATTTAGTTAGGGTCACCGGTTGACAGTTGAAGTGTACCTGTCAATCTCCCGGTCACCAGATCCCCGATGGTTCGTTCAAGCTCTATTGGATCATCTGCCTCCGGGATCTACTCAAGCCGATCCCCCACCGTACAGCTCCCAGCTTGGGTTCTTTTTAGGAAAAGATTGGGATCCAGCAGCTACTGGGACCCCTCTCTATGTCAGGGTGAAGCTCCGCATGGTGCGCAACTTCGGCCAGGTAGGCCACGGCTGCTGGGTCCATTGATGCGCGCACACCCTGAAGGTGGATGCCGTACCTGGAACTTGAACCCAGCAGAAAAGAAAAAAAATAAGATGGCCCCGGGGGCAAAGGCGGCTGTCCAAGATATAGCCTCCCCCAGCATGCCCTAGCGAGGGAACCAACCCCTCTGATTGGCTGCTGAGGAAAACGAGTCCGCCAGAACCCCTCTAGCGCCAGCTGCGGCCCAGGGGTGGGAACACACCCCTGGAGCGCAAACTGACCTACAGGACAGTTCTGAAATGACAGCAGCCTGAAATTTGACAAATTGTGAATGGGAGCTGCGTAACTCTCTCATTCCCCACTAACTTTAGTGTAACGCCCCTACAGAAAGTAAGGGGGCACTACAGCTGTGAAAGAGGAAGTGATGTCACTGCTCATTCCAGCATCCAACATCAGCTGACCTTGGGGATACCAATACTGGTTGTGATGGAGAAGGGTATGAAGCGGGAGTGAGAACTGTCAAGATGAGAATCAATGGTTCCTGAAAAAGGACCTTTTTGTAAGACAATGTCACGTTGCCCCTAATGTGAAGCTGGATGCAGAGCATCTGAGCAAAATATATTTTCCATTACAGAAATTTTTTGAAAATTGTTAATAAATTGCAGCTTGTAAATAAGTAATGAGGCAGCAGTACAGTTCACTTGTGGTGAAAAGTTATAGCATTAGTCTCATATACCTAGTGTTTCTCCTGAGGCCGGCATTATTTCAAAAACTATTTTATGACTAGTAAAGTACAAGGTAAAGTACAAGGTAAAATTAAGTAAAAGGAAAGCTACATTTACTTCTCATTTTCCATCTCCTTGCCATTCAGGTATTTGTACTTGATCATTAAATTTGAACTCGTTAACCTACCGTAAATAAAGCCACCATTTGTTACAGACATCTAAAAATAAAATGATTATCTCATGAGAAAATCTAAAGTTGGAGGTTTAGTACTTTTAAGCAAATGAAAGAGGTGAAATGGTTCACATTTGTGGACACTGAGGCGGCGTACACACGATCGGATATATCCGATGAAAACGGTCCGCGGACCATTTCCATCGGATATGTCCGATCGGGAGTTTGATCCGATGGCGTGTACACACCATCGGATCAAATTCCCCGCCGCCGGACGGCGCGGTGACGTAGTGGTGACGCGGCGGTGACGTTGACGCCGCCACGTCACCGCCACGTCACCGCACCAGGAAGTAAAACACTTCCGCGCATGCGCCGAATCCATTCGGCAGCGGCGCGGCGGCGGTGGGAGCCGACATGTCTGCTGGTAAGTGTACTAACCAGCAGACATGTCGGGCGGACAGATTCCCACCGGATAGATTTCAAAGCATGCTTTGAAATCTGTCGGGTGGAGAAATCTGTCCGCTAGCCCATACACACGAGCGGAGATGTCTGCTGAAACGGTCCATCGGACCGTTTTCAGCGGACATATCCCCTCGTGTGTACGCGGCCTGAGAGGCTTTATGTTTGACCTATAGGAAAAGGTAGGTTGATCGGGTCACATTATACAGAGCTTGGTACATTTCTAAGTAGCTATTTCAGATAATATCACACGGAAGGGTAAAGACACTGAGAAATAACATATATTATTACAATTAACTTGTAGTATTTTCAATTGAAACAGCTTTTAGATCTTATAGTTGAGAATGTTTGTAGGAATGTAATTTATAGCTTTGCATTTAATGAAACAACAATGGGTTTTATTTAAAAAAAATATCTGTGTTAGGCTTTGACAAATCCAGATTCAGATTCAGCTGTAGTTGCTATCTACATTTTGGAACTCAGGACTGTGTGCAGGATCATTATTATATACATAGGTGTGCACAGCCTATTGCATTAGGTGTGCACTCTGAAGCTCAAACACATGGTACCGATCCTTTAACTGTGTTTATTTAGAAAGGGAAGGGGCCGGTAAATTACATATTTACCGTCTTCTTGCCCCAATCATTCTAAAACAACCCCCTGTGTGTGCCCGCAGCACAGCTGGTAAGGAGGAAAGGAAGGAAGCCGGAAGTGCTGCAGGGGGAGCCAGAGCAGTAGGGGGCATCTGTGCTGCACTGAGAGATTATGGTGTGCCTAAGCACACCTGGCACACCCTGTGCGCACGCCTATGATTATATAGATTTAGCAATACCATGGTAAATTATATATAATCCAGTGGTTGCCACTTCACACATATCAGAGAGAAAAATGGGCCCAGGGGCACAGCAAAACCTGTATTACAGATATAATCCAAAGAAGAGAGAGTGCCACTCTGGTCTTGAGAGGTAAACGCACAGTGAAGATCTTATTTCCATGGTAAAAGATATTTGGAGAGTGAAAGTATAATTTTGATTGGTTATGGTGGGTCAATGCAGACAGTTTCAATTTGAGACAAATTGACAAATAAGGGTGAAGAGGGGTTCATGCAGAGGCGTATTTAGTGAAAATAGCGCCTATGGCAAGCACTGAAACTGCGCCCCTGTCGAAACATTTGAAACCCATCTTTCAGATAACCTTACCAAAAAAAAACAGCTAACAAAACTAGTGATATTTATCATCCCTTGTGATTCCTTGGATAGTGACATATCCTCTTTATGGAGAAATTTGGGGTTTATTAGACCCCTGATCCCTCCTCTGCCCTCCAAGGCCAGGTAAATGCAGAACCAATACTGGAAGTGATGAAATCTTCATCACTTAAGGCCTCAGTTTTCAGAGGAGAGGGAGAAACCGATGTTCCTCCTTCTTCTTTGTCTGACCAGATGGAATGGGAGAGCCTGGGAGAACAGGGGAGGGCTGTGGCTGAACACAGCAGGGATAGTGCTGCCATTGTCCATTAGCAAAGGTGCTGAAAAGGATATCCTGCCTATGCTCAGGAGGAGGGAAGAAGAGACCATCAGACCCTAGTAAGTGCCTTGCTGCCCAGCCACTCAACAGCGCCCCTTTCATATGGCGCCCATGGCACGTGCCATGGCTGCCATACCCTAGATACGCCTCTGGGTTCATGTTATACATAGGGAGGTGTATAAAGGCCCCTTTCCCAGGATACCACACCAATCTTTTGCAGAGGACCCTGTTGGAACAAGAACATCACTTAATGACATGAACAAACCTATATCACTATCTACCATTTAATTAGGCAGGGTTTGGACCCTTATTTCCGAGCTCTCCGGGATTCTCTACTCAAATGTTGCGTTGCCAAGCTATCATGCTGATCCAGTGTCTTCAGTAATTTCAGATTTTCTAACCAGGATCCTGTATGCAGATCTGACTCGTCAGGTTGGTAAATTAGAAAGCATAAAAAAAAGAAAGAAAAAAAAAAAAGCTCAATCTCCAATATCAACCTGTATTTTCAGAAGAAAGTCCCAATGGTGGGTTCATTTTTCGGTGAGCCCAGATTACCTTTACATGCTCATCTCTGCTCCTTAGCATGTGAACATTTCCAAAGAAGTCTGAACAAAGGCTCAACTTCCATGATGCAATGGGAGGCTTCACAGATTTGTAAAAGTTCTTCTTTACTATAGTAGGGATGTGGTTAAAGAAAATTACAGATTTTGAGAACACAGATGTAGCTACACTCCTTGGGCTTTCATTTGTTTTTAGCGTAGGGACCAAGCAAACGTTAATGTATGTAGCAATGTCCTCTAAATCAATACCCCTCTGGTTGCCCTGACCCTGTGAGTCCTCTGCCACCTCTGACACCCTGGGTTCAAACAAATTTCCTTTAAATTACAGCAGCAATAAAGGAAATACACCACTTGTATGATTCAAACATTCAACAGTGAACACTATTTTTCCTATACCCAAATAAGTGCATATAATGTCTATGTGAGTGGGCTACAGGAGAGCAGAGGAATGACTCTTATGAGTGTCAGACCCCTCTCTACTGCTCCTTCACATAGGAATGCAACAGATAAACAAATACAACTTCAGCAAACTGTAACTGTAGCACAATTATGTCTATACACAGTGTCTATCAGACTGGGCTTTCGCCTGCTCACCACACTGGAACAGAAGAGATTGACGATGATGATAATGATAAGAATGATGATGATGATGATGATGATGATCTCTCAGGAATGTTGCTCAAGGAATGACCTCTGGCCTCCAATGCACCGCACCAGGCTCACACAAATCAAATATCCCTGCCAGGTAAATGGAACAGGAGCACCTCCGGGCCGCAGATGTCCTTTCAGATATGTGCTCTGTAAATCCACCAGAGCAGGCTGCAAAACAGCTTCAGCTCACCCTATAACATATTCTCTGCATGTAGATCCACCCCGTTCCCAAGAGAGTGTGCCAGGCCTCAAACCTGTTCTCTTATAGTCCCTCCCAGCGCTCTGCTCTTCTCCATTAGCCAGCTGGTAGTTGTAGTTTCACATAATTGAGCCAGAGATGAATCCTATCTATATAGACTACAAGTCCCAAGATGCTTAGCTCTTTCTTATCTCTGATTTAGAAAGTAACAGGATCTCCCACACTGGAACACTAGAGGGAAACAGCTTCCTTTGAAACAATACTACAAAGCATCTTCTGATTGCAGGCATAAACAGATATCCAGCTCCTGGTTACATCTATACATAGCAATAATAGTACAGTAATTTACAGACTGCTTTGTAGTAAACTGACCTGGACACAGATGCCTATTCACATACCTCCCAACTTTCTAAAATGAGAATAAGGGACCCCTAATACCTCATTGTGTGTAGGCAAAAGACACACTCATGCCGTGCCCTAGTTACGCTAATTGGGAAGGATTACTATGTGAAAAATGACTATCAAATCTACAAGTGTTTTTTCACACCACTACATTTCCTTTATTCTGGTCTTTTAACCACCTTTTAGACCCGGACCTTTAGGCAGCTAAAGGACCCGGCCAGGTTTTGCGATTCGGTCGTTTTAACAGACAATTGCGTGGTCGTGCGACGTGGCTCCCAAACAAGATTGGTGTCCTTATTTTTCCACAAATAGAGCTTTCTTTTGGTGGTATTTGGTCACTTTTGCGGTTTTTATTTTTTGCGCTATAAACAAAAATAGAGTGACAATTTTGAAAAAAAATGCTTTTTTACTTTTTGCTATAATAAATATCGCCCAAAAATATATAAAAACATTTTTTTCGTCAGTTTAGGCCAATACGTATTCTTCTACCTATTTTTGGTAAAAAAAATCGCAATGAGCGTTTATCGGTTGGTTTGCGCAAAATTTATAGCGTTTACAAAATAGGGGATAGTTTTATTGCATTTTTATAAAAAAAAAATTTACTACCATTGGCGGCGATCAGCGATTTTTTTCGTGACTGCGACATTATGGCGGACACTTCGGACAATTTTGAAACATTTTTGGGACCATCCATTTAAAATGCATTGTTTACTATAAAAATGACAATTTCAGTTTGGGAGTTAACCAGAAGGGGGCGCTGAAGGGGTTATGTATGACCTCATCTGTGTTTCTAACTGTAGGGGGGTGTGGCTGTAGGTGTGATGTCATCGATTGTGTATCCCTATAAAAGGGATCACATGATCGATCACGGCGCCACAGTGAATAACGGGAAAGCTGTGTTTACACACAGCTCTCCCCGTTCTTCAGCCCTGGGGACCGATCGCTGGACTCCAGCGGCGACCGGATCCGCGAGTCCCGCGTTCCCGGTCACGGAGCTTCGGACCGGGTTGCGTGCGTGCGCTGCGGGCGCGTGCCTGCGACCCACGACTGGGCACTAACAGAGGACGTACCTGTACGTGCATGTGCCCAGCCGTGCCATTCTGCCGAGGTAAATGTGCAGGAGGCGGTCCTTAAGCGGTTAAAATGGCAAATGCAAACATTTAGCACTAGGATAAAAAGTTTAGCATAGCCATAGTATAACAATTTTAGTTGTTAAAGGAGTTGTAAATAAAAAAAAATGTTTTGCTGAAATGACTGTTTACAGGGTATAGAAACCAAGGCCCTGATTCACAAAGGATTTACGTTGGCGTATCAAAAGATACGCCGTCGTAAGTACAAATGTGCGGTGTCGCATCTCTGCGCCAGTTCATAAACTAGATACGTCGAAAAGCCGCCCAACGTAACTTGCCTACGCCGCCGTATCGTGGGCGCATAGTTACGCTGGACGCATTCGGCGATCCCATTTTTAATATGCAAATGAGTAAGATACGCCGATTCACAAACGTAGATGTGCCCGACCGCTTCATATACGCGATCTGCGTAAGGCTTACGTCCAGCGTAAAGTTACCGCTCATATAGCAGGCGCAGGTAATGCAAAGGTATGGGCCAGGGAACGACGCCGTCTAATTTTACATCACGTACGCCGTTTACGTAGTACTACGTGAATAGGGCTGTGCGTAGGTTACGTTCATGTCGTAGGCAGTGTTCGACGTATCCTAGGCAGCTATTTCGACGTAACTGTGAGCATGCGCACTGGGATGCGTCCAAGAGACGAAGCATGCGCAGTTTGTTTTTTGAAGCTGTGGCCATCATTTGCATGGGGTCATGCTTCATTTAAATAGATCACGCCCACTTCCAGCCCACTTCCACCTACTTTGACTTACGTCGGATTACGCCGACAACTATACGCTATGCCGGCGCAACGTGGAGCGCATATTCTTCATGAATAGCATGCTTGCTTCTCTACGTTGTGCCGGCGTAGCGTAAAGACGATGTGCTACGCCGTATAAATATATGCTGCTCTACGTGAATCCGGGCCATAATAGTTAACCGATTCCTTTTAAAAATGGTTAAAAATAGATAAAATCATATAATGTACCTGCAGTTTCTAGTTTCGTTTTTGCATGTTGTTTCCTGTCTCTCTGATGTACAGAGCCACAGAGCCAACACAGGGCAGTGATGGTTTGTAAAACGAAAGTGATTGGTGCTGAGGGGTTTTAGACACACAGTAATCACACCTCCTTGATTAGTGACCACAGAGAGAAAGCTCCCAGCTCTGTGGTTATCAGGAAACCAGAAAAAGTGGAGATCAGAGAAGAATTACAGCAACTTGAGAGCAAAAACGAACAATGAGGACATGAAAACAGCACTGCATTAAGGTAAAGGAAGCTATTAGATAACAAAAAAAATCCTTTACAAACCCTTTAACCACTTTAATACAGGGCTTTTATGGAGATTAAAAATCTCCATAGGTAACGCTTTGAATTTTTTTACAGGTTACCAGTTTAAATTTACAGAGGAGATCTAGTGCTAGAATTGTTGCTAACACTCTAACGCACACGGCGATACCTCACATATGTGGTTTAAACAGCGTTTACATATGTCGGCGGGCCTTGCGTGTGCGTTCGCTTCTGCACGCGAGCTACCGGGGACAGGGGCGTTTTAATTTTTTTATTATTATATTTTTTTACATATATTTTTTTTTACACTTAAAAAAAAAATAAAAAGTATTATCACTTTTATTCCTATTACAAGGAATGTAAACATCCCTTGTAATAGGAATGTGTGTGACAGGTCCTCTTTATGGAGAGATGCGGGGTCAATAAGACCCCGCATCTCTCTTCCAGGCTGGAAAGCTTGAGATCGGTGAAAAAAAAAACACTGATCTCATTACTGTTGCTCAGTAGCCGCAATCGCAGCTTTGTTTACTTACGGGGACCCGGGCGTGACGTCATCACATCGTGCCCGGGTCCTCCGACGGTCATAGAGATGACTGGTGACCATGTGGTCACCAGTCATCTCTATGCTTCCTGCCAGCGTGGAACCGCCGCTATGATCGTTCTTATGTTGCACAGAATCGCTGGTAGGAGAGAAAGATATCTCAATGATGCCTCTAGCTGCATGCATCATTCAGATATCCCCCCACAAAGCCCAGGACGTCATATGACGTCCGCCCGGAATGGGAGATCCCCTTTGTGGACGTCATATGACAATGGGCTGTATTAAAGTGGTTAAATAATACTTTATTTTAATAAGGTAGACTATATATCAGATCAAAAAAATGGACAACTGAGAATGAGGGACATAAGGATATGAATAAGGGGCAGTTGGATGCTATGAACTCATTTAACTTCTGAAATGTTTCTATCAATGATATCAATATTCTAAATAAAAAAACATAGTAGATTAACTGTATTAGGTAATGTGTATTAGTTCATAAAAGATGAGTAGTTAGTGCTATTTTAAGCAGATTTATTGGACAATGTTTCAGATTTATGGCTTTCTGAGGGACTGTAAAAGTTATTATATTAGTTAGCATGACTGATAGGTCTGTAATAGAAGCAATATGACCATCAATTCTGGTGTCTACGACCATGGGCACCAGAACAATAATACTTTTCTCAAAAAAAAAAAAAAAAAGTTTATTTTCTAAATGTGAGTGTCGGCATCCATTATAACCACCAAATTTACCTCAGTGATGAGAAAAGCTGCAGCGTCTACATCTCAATAGGCATGAATGATACTAAGAAAATGTAAATCTACAATTAAACTTGTGCAGGTGTCTGAAACGTTACTTGCTCAGTATAGGATTATGGGAAGAGCAGAGAGATAATCTTACAAGCAGGAAATCTGATTTCTGAGGTACACCATGTACAGAATGTGTCAGGTTGCCCCATTTTGAGGAAGCAACATTTGAACTTTTTTGATTATAAAATAGTTTTTTTTATCAAACGTTGTATATCATATTTTGGTGAAAGCTGAGTTTTCTTTTAAACTAAATCTGTATACATCATATATCTTTGCTTTTCATATAATCTGATTTAACCATTCATTATAGTTTCAGTTCTAGAAGAGTCTTCATGCCAGGCAGATATTTGATCAACCCATACTTTAGCTTAAACGAGTTAAGAGGGAAAAAAAATTGGGCTAAATTGACTGTTTACAGGGTACCTACCCTATGACTAAGTGGTGTGGTCACCACGCAACGCGTCAGGGAGGAAGGAGAGCCGTCGGTGACGTCACATCCGCTCGCGGCCGAGAGCGGAGGTATCCTTACAATACGGACGTTATAATTTTGCTGTTGTTGCACTGATCGCATGTGAGTGTAAACTTTTTTATCTATTAAAACTAGCTGCTATTGGTTGCACTATGAGTTTTCCCTGTCTTATTTATTTATTGAGAGCCACTGGATGCAGGATTTGTGGGACCACTTGAATGATTAGGCTGACCATAGGATGCTGACCCGCAGTGGTGTTGAATATTGCCATCTATACCAGCAGGTTTGCTATCAGGCTCACTTAAGCCTCTTAGGCCTCGTACACACGATCAAATCTGTCTGCTGGAAACGGTCTGCTAGACCGTTTCAGCAGACAGATTTGATCGTGTGTACGGGCAAACAGACGGATTTGGCCACCCGACAGATTTCAAAGCATGCTTTGAAATCTGTCGGCTGGGAACCCGTCCGCCCGACATGTCTGCTGGTTAGTATGCTAACCAGCAGACATGTCTTCTCGCACACGCGCCGAATGATTTTGACGCATGCGCGGAAGTCTTTTACTTCCTGGTGCGGTGAAGTGGCGGCGTCAACGTCACCGCCACGTCACCGACACGTCAGCGCGCTGTCTGCTGGCGGGGATTTTGGTTTGCTCGTGTGTACACGCGAGCAAACCAAAATGCCAGCAGACAGATTTGTTCAAATCGGTCGGTCCGACCGATTTGAACAAATGGATTTACTCGTGTGTACGAGGCCTTAAAGGTGAGAGGCTTGCATTTATATCCACACTGGTGTGTATTTCTTTCTGCACAAGCTACACTGATTTGGAACGTGCGGTGGACTGCAGACATCTATTCAGCACTTTTGCACTTTGGATTCTTTCTATGCAATATAATATTGGATTTCTATCAAGCACTTTGCACATTGGAACTTTTTTGAAGCACTTTATTTATTTGATTAATTTATTATTATTCACTTATTATTGGACTATATGTTTTACCACTCATTGGACGTTACATGAAGCACTTGCACTTTGTTTATTATTGGTACATTATTGCATTTTATTAGGTGTACTACTTAATTCTCATTAATTATCACCTATTTCACTCCCCTCATCATAGTTTATGGTTGGTGGGACGGTGGAGTTTAAATGAGTGAGACACTTTTTCATTATATCATTACCTTGTTTTTGTTAGTATTGGCAAGCGCCACCATACCCCCTATTTTAATAGAGACATAATAGTTAACTGATTCCTTTTAAAAATGATTAAAAAAAATATAAAAATCAATCATATAATCAACCTACAGTTCTAGTTTCGTTTTTGCTGTTGTTTCCTGTCTCTCTGATGTACAGAGCCAGAGAGCCAATAGAGGGCAGTGATGGTTTGTCTAAAACCCCTCAGCACCAATCTAGTTTCGTTTTACACACAGTAATCACACCTCCTTGATTAGTGACCACAGTGAGAAAGCTCCCAGCACGGTGGTTATAAGGAAACAGACAACCAGGAAGTGTCCAGAACATGAATCCGGTCTGTCTTGAAGCCCCTAACTCAGATACCCAAGAATTTTGCAATGAATTATTAGATTATTTCATTAACAAAATTGAAAGAATCCGTGAAAGCATTCATCAAAACAATACCCCCCTTTACCCCCCTCAATCGTTCACCCAAAAAATTCACCGCATATAACAAAGTTCACCCTTAAACCCCTGAACCTAACACTAACTGCCTGTCACACTGCCTGTCACACTGACACTAAATGCAGTGATCATACATATATGATCACTGCATTCAGTGACACTGTGACAGGGGGGAGGGGGGGTGATCGCAAGGGCTTAATGTGCCTGCGTGTCCTGGTGTCAGTGTAGTGTTGTGCAGACTTACAGTGTGATGTGATCCTCCTCAGCGGAGGTTGAAAAAACTGCTGAGAGCAGAGATCACATCACTTCCCTCTTCCTGTGTTTACACAGGAGGAGGAAATGACACTGCAGGGGAGGGCGCGCATTGGCTGGGAGCGATCCGGAGGGGGTGGACAAAAACGAACCGCCGCCCCCTCAGCACGGATCGCTCCTACAGCCACCGGGACCGTCGCATGTATCGTGGGGGTCCCGATCAGACCCACGTCAAGGCAGCCACGTACAGGTACATTGATGTGCCTGTCCGTGCCATTCTGCCGACGTAAATGTACATGTGGCGGTCCTTAAGTGGTTAAGGTCTCTACAAGTGTTATTTTCTCTTCTATATCATTGGCACATTCAAATTTGCAGAATCTCGGCATACCACAATTTGCTTTAAGCTACACAACGTCATACAGTACATCAGTTTCATAATCACAAATTGGACACATACTGTACAAATCCTCATCTCATCAGGCGTTGCTTTTGATTTACGTGGTTTCTTGTATGAACTAATAAAAATATTTACCTGCCTTTCCTTACATTTGTCTGCATTCAAAAAGCCATGTTATGGGAAGCATTTTCACGTCTTTAATTTATAAATGACTTTCTACTTTATTTAATAAAAGTAAATAAATGCTTGTTGCTGTTTGCCTTTTTCTCAATAGCAGCCTCATCTATTATTTGCAGTGCTTCACTGAGACAGGCTACTAATGTAATTTCTGTTGGAGAAGCGTGATTGATTTTCAATTGGTTTTACCATTTACAAACTGTTACTTGCATAGGGCTTGATATCCATGGAGTTACATGGATCATGGGGATGAGGGAAGAATCAGAATCCCAGACATTTTTTATTGTTTCCTGCATTTCCACAAAGGAGAGGCATTCATTCTGTTCTGGCCGTTGTCATCGAAATGAAGGTAAGGGAAAATATAAATTGTTACCAGAACAAGAATAGAGGAGAAATCTCCCACTGGAGGCACTTCTTCAATGACAAAGGTCTAAAAGGGGATTTTTTCACGTTGTAGAGCTTTCCTCTTATTTCCTGTTGTGCTTACATGACAGGAAGTAAAGCAAATCTTCCGATGGAGGCACACTATAGATCAGATTAAAAACATATCCAACCATGTAAACACACAACTACATTTTACAATCTATTAAAGAACTGTATAGAAATCTTAATGTATATTTCCACATTTGCAGTTGAATTTGGGAAAACCCCTCTATACCTTTGTCATGTGTTTCTGTTCACACAGCATACCTAAAAAAAAAAATCTTACCATTTACATTTTTCTGTGAAGAAGGTGTCTTGGCTGACTCTGAATGTTGTTCAGCTAGCTCAGTGTGATCTGTCGAAATAGCTGGGCTGGGGAAAGTCAACTTCTCATTAACGTACAATAGAAAAGCCCAGCTTGCAAACATTCAGTCTTTTGTTAAGACTTAAGCCTGGTACACACTAATAGTATTTTTGTTCGACCCAGCGGGTTGAATGAAAAAAACTGAAAGCTTTAGATGTTAGTACAATGATCTCCCCTGGTGAACTATTGTGTTCTCACAAGGGCACGGCCCCTCGCCAGAACACTCAGGTCAGCTCTCTCAGCCATTGGCTGAGAATGAGATCGGAAGCCGGTTATCAGACCTTTTTTTGGCCATGACCCTTCAACAGAACCGTGCTGTATACACGGGCCGAATGTCTCCTGGTTTCTATTGATCTGGCCGATGTCGCCGACATTCGGCCTGTGTCTGTACTAGGCAATACAGTGTTCAAATGTGGTACAATGGATGAGATATCTGCCCCCACTCAGGATTAATTATGGTAAACACATCTTTCCAGCCCATTTCATAACAAAGAGAACTAAGCAGAATTTTGCCTTGCTGGAAGTTGCCTTGATGTAAGCTTTACATTTTTTTAATATTTTTTTTGCAGTGTGAAGGGGACATATATCAAATATAAAGCAGATATGATCCCAATTTGACGGCAAAAGTGGAAATTCCCTTATGTAGCTCAGCTGTATATGCATTAATAACTAGGGTTGAGCGAACCCGAACTGTAAAGTTCGTACCGGACTTTCGTTTTTTTTTTTTTACCCAGACCCGAACAATTTGCTGTAAGTTCAGGTTTGGTTTTCGGGTATGTAACGGTGCACTGCAGGCAGCCAATCAGCATTTGTTTTACTTGTGTGACCTAAAAACCATCACAGACATGCCTACTAATGGCATGACTGTGATTGGCCACTGCAGCATGTGACCGAGCATGTGACCCAGCCTCTATATAAGCTAGAGGCACACAGCACAGCTCATCACTCTGCTTTAGCTAGGGTAGGGAGAGGCTGCTGCTGCTGCTGCTCTTCTCAGTGACAGATTTAGATAGAAATGTGCTGCTTCAGAAATCGAATTACAATACTCAGCGATCTACATAGCATTAGCTACTGTAGGGAAAGGTTCCCGATGTTCTTATAGGGGAGAATTAGATAGAAGTCGGTCCTACTTCACAAATCTAATTGCAGCTGTACTGCATATTTTCCTGTCAGATAATCTGCATTAGATAATTTAGGGTGAAGGTTCCTGATTGTGCTTATAGGCAGAGAAATATATAGGAGTCAGTCCTACTTCACAAACCTAATTGCAGCTGCATTGCATATGTTCCTGTCAGAAACTCTGCATTAGATAATATAGGGTGAAGGTTCCTGATGTTCTTATAGGCAAAGAAATATATAGGAGTCAGTCCTACTTCACAAACCTAATTGCAGCTGCATTGCATATGTTCCTGTCAGATACTCTGCATTAGATAATTTAGGGTGAAGGTTTCTGATGTTCTTATAGGCAGAGAAATATATATAGAGTCAGTCCTACTTCACAAATCTAATTGCAGCAGCACTGCAAATGTTACCGTGAGATACACCCTTTATATACTTTTCTTCTATTGTGCTATTCAAAAAACAACAATTTAGGGAAAAAATACAAATTTTGCAGTGTTTCCTCCAGTGTTTCTCAGTTTTTCCTCCATATCTGTAGGTGTGAGATAAACACATTAGCTAGTGTTGTTCTATTGTTGTATTAAAAAAACACCCATTTAGGGCAAAAAAATATGTTTTACAGTTTTTCCTCCAGTGTTTGTAGTCTTGCCTGCATATCTGTACATGTGAGATACACACTTTACATACTGTTTTCTATTGTGCTATTAAAAAAAACAAGTATTTTGGGCAAAAATATTTTTTTTTTGGTACGTTTCCTGCATATCTGTAGGTGTGAGATAAACACCTTGGAAACAAAAAGAAGTATATAGACAGCCGCACTCCGATAGTCTTAAAAAAGACGTGCCCTTTAATGAGTAAAAGAAAAAGCACTACAAAATAACAGCATACAGTGGGAAATAAACAGCTGACGCGTTTCACATTGACATGCAATGCAAAAAAGGGTCAATAGTCAGCGGATCTCACCATCTGCTGCACCTACTACGCAGACTTACTCCTTTTATCCCCAAAGAAGACTTAGGGGTCGTGGTGGGAGCAATTGTAAACTCAAGATTGGACTATGCAAATGCCCTTTACCTCGGACTCCCTAAGTACCAAATCGCTCGTCTGCAAGTCGTTCAAAACATGACCGCCAGACTTGTGACTGGGAAAAAACCCTGGGAATCGATCTCACCTTCACTGAGAACCCTTCACTGGTTGCCAGTAAAAGACAGAATTGCTTTTAAAGCACTCTGTCTAACGCATAGATGTATCCATGGGAATGCTACCCATTATCTATGCAAAAAAATAAAAGCTCATAATCCCAATCGCGTTCTGCGATCCACCGATCAAAATCTACTCCAGATACCGAAAGCCAACTACAAGTCCAAAGGAGAAAGAAGATTTGCGATCCAAGGTCCCAGATTATGGAACACTTTACCAACCAGCCTTTGGTTGGAGGAGAACCACTTAGCATTCAGGAGAAAGATCAAGACTCATCTCTTTTGATATCAAAGGAGACAGGAACAACAAGCGCCCAGAGGCGATTTAGTTTGCATGTGCTGCGCTATATAAGTTTTTATGCAAATCAGCCAATCAGTCTGAGCCCCAAATCATGCAGCAGTCTCTTCCGTTTTTTGATGACTCTGTTAGCATGTTTTCCCAGGGCCATCAACCTAGCCCTGCCCCAGAAGTGGAAGAGATTGAGTGCACCGATGCCCAACCACTTATGTTTCAAGATGAGTACATGGGGGGACCATCGCAGCACGTCTCGGATGATGAAGAAACACAGTTGCCAACTGCTGCTGCTTTTGCAATTGTGCAGACTGACAAGGAGGGCAGTGGTGAAGACTGGGTGGAAGATGATGTGATGGACGATGAGGTCCTCGACCCCACATAGAATCAACCTCATGCAGGTGACCCATCTAGTTCGGAGGAAGAGGCGGTGGTCGTACAGAGCCACCAGCACAGCAGAAGAGGGAGCAGGGTGCAAAAGCGGAGCGTCCTTCCCCTAGACAGTACGCCTGCTACTGCCCAATGCAGCAAAGGAACGAGCACACCAAAGCCAGGTCCAAGGAGTTCCCTAGCGTGGCAGTTCTTCAAACAATGTGCTGATGACAAGACACAAGTGTTTTGCACGCTGTGCAATCAGAGCCTGAGGCGAGGCATAAACGTTCTCAACCTAAGCACAACCTGCATGACCAGGCATCTAAGTGCAAAGCACGAGCTGCAGTGGAGTAGACACCTCAAAAACCAAGAAATGTCTCTTGCTCCTCCTGCTTCCTCTTCTGCTTCAGTCTCAGGCCTCTCGGTCTCTTCATCCACCTCTGTAGTGACAGTGCCACCTGCCACCCCACAACTGGCAAACAACACTACCACCTGGGTCACCAAACATCTCCACAGTGTCCCATGGAAGCGTTAAGCTCTCTATCTCCCAAACACTGGAGCGGAAGAGGAAGTACCCCCTTACCCACCCGCGATCCCTGGCCCTGAATGCCAGCATTTTCAAATTCCTGGCCTTTGAAATGCTGTCATTCTGTCTGGTGGAGACGCAGAGTTTTAAAAGCCTGATGGCATTGGCTGTCCCACAGTACGTCGTGCCCAGCCGCAACTACTTTTCCAGGCGAGCCATCCCTTCCCTGCACAACCAAGTGGGGAACAAAATCAGGTGTGCAATGTGCAACGCCATCTGTGCCAAGGTCCACCTAACTACGTATACGTGGACCAGTAAGCATCCTCATCCTCTACCGCCTCCTCATCCGGTCAGCGTAACACATTCACCACCAACTTCAGCACAGCCATGGGTAAACGCCAGCAGGCAGTTTTAATACTTTCCTGTTTGGGGGAAAAAAAACACACCATGCAGGAGTTGTGGAGGGATATGGAACATCAGACCGATGAGTGGTTGGCATCAGTGAGCCTCAAGCCGGGCCTGGTGGTGTGCGATAACGGGCAAAATCTTGTAGCAGCTCTGGGCCTAGCTCGTTTGACGCACATCCCTTGCCTGGCGCATGTGCTGAATTTGGTGGTGCAGAGGTTCCTTAAAACGTACCCGGATATGCCACAGTTGCTGCAGAAAGTGCGAGCCATCTTTGCGCACTTTTGGCGTTCTCACCCTGCTGCTGCTTGCCTGGTGCGCTGCAGTGTAACTTCGGCCTTCCCGCTCACCGCCTCATATGTGACGTGCCCACAAGGTGGAACTCCACCTTGCACATGCTGGCCAGACTGTGCGAGCAGCAGCAGGCGATAGTGGAGTTTCAGCTGCAGCACGCGTGAGTCGCTCTGCGGAACAGAACCACTTCACCACCAATAACTGGGCCTCCATGCGAGACCTGTGTGCCTTGTTGCGCTGTTTCGAGTACTGTTTTGAGTACTCCACCAACATGGCCAGTGCCGATGACGCCGTTCTCAGCGTGACTATCCCAGTTCTATGAAAAAATGCTTCGGGCGATGATGGAAGAGGATGTGGCACAGGAGGAGGAGGAGGAATCAGGATAATTTCCAATGCTTTCAGGGCAGTCATTCACAAGTGGCTCTGAGGGTGGGTTCCTGCACCAACAAAGGCCAGGTACACAATTGCCCAGCAAGGGCACAGTTCTGGAGGATGACAAGGTGGAGGAGGAGGAGGAGGAGAGGAGGAGGAGGAACCATGTTCAAAGCAGGGTGGCACCCAGACCAGCTCATGGCCATCACTGGTGCGTGGCTGGGGGGATACAGAGGACACAGATGATGCACCTCCCACAGAGGACAGCTTTTCCTTGCCTCTGGTCAGCCTGGCACACATGAGCCATTACATGCTGCAGTGTCTCCGCAACGACCGCCGTGTTTCGTACATTTTACCAGGTGCTGATTACTGGATGGCCACGCTGCTGGATCCCCATTACAAGGACAATGTACCGTCCTTAATTCGCTCACTGGAGCTTGATCGCAAGATGCGCGAGTACAAGTGCACGCTGGTAGACGCGCTGCTGGTGGAATTCCCACCTGACAGCGGGGGCAGAGTGGAAGAACAAGGCGAAGGCAGAGGAGGAGGAAGAGGTCACCAATGCAGCCGGGGCACTGCCAGCACCTCAGAAGGCAGGGTTAGCATGGCCGAAATGTGGAAAAGCTTTGTCAGCACGCCACAACAAACAACACTACCAGCTGATATGGAACGTTTTAGCAGGAGGCAGCATTTCAGCAACATGGTGGAGCAGTATGTGTGCACATGTCTCCAAATTGGGCACATGGCCTGAGCTTGCCCTTTACGCCTTGGAGGTGCTGGCCTGCCCTGCAGCCAGTGCATTATCTGAACGTGTATTTAGCACGGCAGGGGGGCGTTATCACAGACAAGCGCAGCCGCCTGTCCAGAGCCAATGTGGACAAGCTCACGTTCATTAAAATGAACCAGGCATGGATCCCACAGGACTTGTCCGTACCCTGTGCAGAATAGACATGTATACCCAGCCATTCTTGTATTTCGGATCTTTGTAGGGTTGCCACCTCATCCCTTTAAAAGCGAAAACATATTAATTACACAGGTTCTCTGGCTGATTAAGGTGCTGCTAATTAAACTCACTTGGTGCCTTATCGACATTAAATTAGCCCCAGAACCTGTGTAATTTCTATGTGTTCGGGTTTAAAGGGATGAGGTGGCAAACCTAGATCTTTCTCACTCTTTTGGGGTGTACCCTAATTTAAAAAAGAAATAAATTAAAAACAAAAACCTGTGTTGGCTACCTCGTCCTCCTCCACCGCCGCTTCAACCTACACCGCCACATCCATCGCCACTTCAACCTCCTACTCCATATGGACCTCGTCCTCCTAGGTCAAAATTATTTTACTTTTTATTTTTTTATGTTATTTTAAGTTTTTTCCCTATCCACATTTATTTTCAGAGTACTTGCCATGCTGTTACCGATATTTTACTGCCGGGTCCCCATTGACTTTAATGGGTTCGGGTTCGGGGTCAAGTTCGGGTCAAGTTCGGGTCCCAAATCCGGACTTTTTTCCGAAATTCGGCCGAACTCGTCGAACCCGAACATCCAGGTGTCCGCTCAACTCTATTAATAACGAAAAACATGTTGGAGAGAAGATTATTGGGGTTTAGTGGGTTGTCATAGGATGGAGATATGTTTGGACAGGCAGTTATTTCACATGTTGCTCTTGGTGAAACCCCTGTTTAAACTGTGTCCAGGTACCCTTAACTACTCTGTTGGGAAGAATTATACCAAGTCAATACAATAAAAAATTGTTGATTTCAGCAAATCTACTCTGCTTATAATTAGGGGGAGTTGAAACTGAGATTTACTTTGCAGGCCAGATATATACAATAAAACTGACATACAGGAACTAGTCTATTAAACTCTTTATTCGTTCACTAGGAGAGCATGGACGCCTTTTCAGAGCATATTTTCTCTTCTCCTTGCTTAAAGACAGTCCAAAGATGTCACATGCTGAGTAGAAAAAAATAAATGACCACTTAACCAAACAGAAGTCTGTTCATTCTCTCCCTTTCCCGTGTGCTGAAATCAAATCAGTGACATTGGCAGCTTTTAAAACTAATCACATATGGCATTAATTGCACTGCTTGTTCTGCACAAAAAAGAAACTGTTTACTTAAATGGATCTATGATAAAGAAGGCATGTACAAACAGTTTTTTCACCAAACATCTTAACTTTGTATAAATAGATAGATAGATAAATAAATAATTAGTGCTGGTAGTAAGTGGGTTTCAGATGGATTAGATAGACTTTGTGCTGGTGGTAGGTGAATCTAGGGTAGATGTTTCAACAGAGGCCTGCAAATAGGCATTGGTAGCTGTCAAAGTTGGCACAGGAGAATAAGGGTGAAGATTTGGAATATTTATGCTATTTAGGGGTACCCCAACAGAAATCAGCATTTTACAAATATATAGTAGCCAATTATTAAATTAGATACAATAGTCTATGTTCTGGTTGTAAGGAAGTTGCAGACTAATGGGGATAGAATGTGTACTGGTAGTAAGGGAGCTGTCGGTGGATGGCATAGACTTTGTTCTGATAGTAAGGTAGCTGCAAGAATATGGGATAATATTTGCACTGATAGTAAGGGTGATGCAGGTAGATTGGATGGACTGTGTGCTGGTAGAAAGGAAGTTGCATGTAGGCAGGTCGAGTTAAATAGTTAAGATGATGTTGCTGTGGGGGTATGGCTAGAATGTGAATCGGAGCAACTGCTTGGTTAGGAAGCGCCTTTGCCATTTTGCTTTAAAGCACTGTTTACAGCTCACCCTGTCGATAGTCCAAGGTGGAGGTGAGTGGAGCCATTGCAGGGAGTGCTCCAGATGCAGAACATGTCAGCCAGGGGAGTCAGGATGTCAGCTGAAAACCAGCAGCCTCAAAGACCAGTGAGAGGCCGGCCCATGTGCTCCACCCTGCCATCTTGCCTTTGCTGGGCAGCACTCCAGGCAGCACTCTTACCTGATCCGCTCAGAGAGAGCTCATCTCCTGGCTCACCAGAAGCAGCACCTTCCTATCCTAATGACCAAGGCACAGAGGCAATCACAAAGCCCATCGTTGATGCTATTGCGGACTGCCAGGTTGTACTGATGGTGAAAATAGATCACCTTGCCACTGAATGTAATCTCATCAGACATGACCTGGATAAAATCCGAGGCCAGTTAAGATTACCCTGCATTTGGCTCCATCCATCTTCCCATCAACTCTAAACTTCCCTGCTGAAGATCGCCTGGGGATGGTTGAAGATAGCTCGGTCTCGCATTCTACACAGCTTCCTGACCTCCAGACAATTGTTCCTGCCCTGCAGACCAGAGTTGACAACACAGAAAACCAGAACAACTTCAGTCATTGGGCTGCCTGAAGGGGCCGAAGATCCCTGCTCGGCTGTGTTCACGGAACAGCTCTTTAAGCAACTCCTGTCTTTGCCTAACATATCTCTCACATATGTTATTGAGAGGGCCTATGGGGCTCTGACCTTCAGGGGCCCCACCAACACAATTTTTTTCTTTGCTTTATGAATGTCCGGGATCAGGATTTTATACTGTCAGAGGCAAGGAAAGATCCAGAGTTGGAATATGAGATTGCAAGGATTTAGCTTTTTTGCTTCACAGAGGTCCCGTGCAGTCTGAGGGAACAGGACCTGCAATATAGCATGCTGTACCCCAGTAGGTTTGCGAGCACTTCAGGTTTCTGCAAAAAAAAAAAAAAATGTATACACCTCAGCAAGCAAGTGGCTTGATTTTATTTGATGGGGAGATGAGGCCATATGCACTCCTCTGCTGCTGACACTGAAGCCCCGTACACACGACAGGGAACCTTGACGGGCGGAACTCATTGTTCTGCCCGTCAAGGTTCTCTGCCGGCCGTCTGAATCTGCGACCCGCCCGTCGGGAATGGCAACCAGCCATTCATCCCGACGGGCCGTCGAGCAAATAGAGAACCTGTTCTCTATTTGCTCGGCGGGTTTCCCGACGGGCGGGGCGAGCAGAGTGTGTACACATGGCCGAGGTTCTCGCTGGAATGCAGCTCCCAGCGAGGTTCTCGCTGGTTTCTGGCGAGAACCTCGGCCGTGTGTACGGGGCCTTAACCACTTTAGCCCTGGACCATATTGCTGCCCAATGACCAGAGCACTTTTTTTGATTCGGCACTGCGTCGCTTTAACTAACAATTGCGTGGTCGTGAGACGTAGCTCCCAAACAAAATTGACCTCCTTTTTTCCCCACAAATAGAGCTTTCTTTTTGTGGTATTTGATCACCACCATCAATAGAACTACAATTTTGAAAAAAATACAATATTTTTAACTTGTTGCTATAATAAATAGCCCAATTAAAAAAAAAAATCGCAATAAACGTCTGATTTGCGCAAAAGTTATTGCGCTTACAAAATAGGGGACATAATTATTATTATTTTTTTATTATTTTTTTTTTACTACTAATGGCGGCGATCAACGTTTTTTTTCGTGACTGCGACATCATGGCGGACACTTTCGACACATTTTTGGCGCCATTCACATTTATACAGCGATCAGTGCTATAAATATGCACTAATTACTGTATAAATGTGACTGACATTGAAGGGGTTAACACTAGGGGGTGAGGAAGGGGTTAAAACGTGTACCCTGAATTGTGTTCTAACAGTGGGGGGAGGGGGGTGACTGGAGAAGGTGACCGATCTATGTCCCTATGTACAAGGGACACAGATCGGTCTTCTCTCTCCCCTGACAGGACGTGGATCTTTGTGTTTATACACACAGATCCACGTCTTGTCCCTGTAGCTGCCGATCGCGAGTGACTGGCGGACATCGCGGCCGCCAGGCACGCGCATCGGCATCTCAGCGGCGAAATCTACCAGGATTCGGTGTAGAGCCTGGTGAAATACGGCAGCGTAGAGTATTTCGATTACGCAGCGCAATATTAAGTGTATCTGAATCTGGCCCTTTGTTTTTTCTACATGCTGAAAAACAATGGGCCAGATTCAGATACACTTAATATTGAGCTGCGTAATTGAAATACTCTACGCTGCCGTATTTCACCAGGCTCTACACCGAATCCTGGTAGATTTTTGCCCGTACGCTACGGCGGCGTAGTCTATTTCTCGCTGCGTAATCGAAATACGCGATTGGGGGGCGTGAAGCATTTAAATTAAGCGCGCCCCCGCGGCGATCGAACTGCGCATGCTCCGTTCAGAAATTTCCGGCCGTGCATTGCGCGAAATCACGTCGTTACGTCATTCGTTGTTTGAGTAGCGTCGTTTACGAACATTCCTATTCCCGGACGACTTACGTTAAAAATAATAAAAGACGTCGGAAAACGTAGAAATTCGACGCGGGAACGACGGCCATACTTAACATGGGCTGTCTAATATTAGACCAGCAAAAAGCTGGTATAGTGTTACGCAAAAAAAAGGTGACTAAAGGTGAGCGTAAGAGATTGCGAATGAAGATCGTAATTTCGGGGATCGCCGGCAAAAGCTCATTAGCATACCCCGATGCGGAAAACGACGGGAAGTCCACCCAGTGGCCGCAATTTTATTGCAGCGTAGATCCGAAGGCGTACGAACACGTAATCTAGTCGAATTGAAGCCCGCAGCCGTCTATTCATGGTTTGAGGCTTCCGACTAGCTAGAAAACGCGAAATTACTCCAGTTTAACACCAGTTAGACAGGCGTAATGGCTCTGTGAATCTGGCCCAATGTTTTTTTTTTCATGCCGAAAAATGATCGTGTGTACGCGGCATTAGGCTTGAAAATTAATTAGACTAAATCATCTATTTTGCCCTAGACAATGATGCCTCAACATATGCAGACCTGAATCTTATGCCGCGTACACACGACCATTTTTCATGATAAGAAAAATGTAATTTTTTAAATTGGTCATTAAAAACGATCGTGTGTAGGCTCCAGAGCATTTTTCTCAACGTGAAAAATGGGCATTAAAAATTTAGAACATGCTCTAATTTTTCTCGTTGTTTTTCACGTCGTTGTTTTTCACGTCGCTGTTTTTCACGTCGTGAAAATCGTTCGCGTGTAGGCATTAACGACGGAAAAAAACACGCATGCTCAGAAGAAAGTTATGAGATGGGAGCACTCGTTCTGGTAAAACTAGCGTTTGTAATAGAGATAGCACGTCATGCTGTAACAGACTGAAAAGCACGAAGATTGAAAAGCGCAAATCGTCTCTCACCAAACATTTACTAACACAAAATCAGCAAAAGCAGCCCAAAGGGCGGTGTCATCCGAATGGAACTTGCCCTTTATAGTGCCATTGTACGTGTTGTACGTCACCGCGCTTTGTTTGAGCATTTTTTTCAGGATCGTGTGTATGCACGTGTGTATGCAAGGAAGGCTTGACAAGAATCACGTCAAGAAAAATTTTGTTTTTTTCCATGACATTAAAAACGGTTGTGTGTACGCGGCATTAGTCCTAGATATGACGTATATAGGGGTGCACATTGAGGACAGAGTTTTGGAATATATGACGTTAAATCTTCTGCTCCTTTTCTTGTACAAAAGGTTTTATTGAAAACACACATCAACAAAAAAAAAGTACAAAACGCTGATGGACACATCATAAAGTAACAAATACAAAGCTGCAGACAACAGAAGAAAAAAAAATAAAACAAAAAAAAATAAAATGAATACAAAATATAAATCCTGAGACCTGAAATTAGAACAGCAAAGGTCCAAGGGCGGGCGTAACTGATCAACAAAAGGAAGTCCATACCTCACGTAACCTGAGAAGGTTATAGTATATTGATTTAGGAAACCCACCCGCCGTCTCGCCGGATTAAAAAAAAAAAAAGAAAAAGGGGGATTGTATAAAAAAATTGTGAAATTCACCAGTCTACAGCACAACTAGTAACACAACATGTGTCCAAGTCCCACAGGACCAAGCCTGTGGGCCAAAGCAGCAGAGAGAAAAATTAGAGAAAAGGTGAAAAGAAGAAATCAGAATGAAAAGAAGGAGATAGAATAGAGAGAGGGGAGTAGGGGAAAGGGATGGTCCACGGGGTACGGGGAACAGCAGTTCATCAAAGGGAAAGCAACGCTGAGTCGAATCGAGTAGAATGATTGTGGGCCGTCCAGGGTTGCCAGACCCGGAGAAACTTCTCATGAGTGTCCGATAGAACGGCAGTCAGTTTCTCATTTACCATAATGTCATTTACGCAGTTCATAACTGCTACAAAGCTGAGGGCCGGAGTCTTCCAGGACCTTGCTATGGTCAACTTAGTTGCAGTAAAAATATGCGCCGCTAACTGGCGTTCAGGGCGAAGAAGCTCAGTAATTGGTTTCCACAAAAGGGCCTCGAAAGGATCCCTTTTTAGGTTGGTGTTGAAGAGGTTACGGAGCAACGCATAAATTCTTTTATTTTTTTTTATTTTTTTTTAAGTGTATTTTTGTGCGTGAACTCGAGAGAGAGGAGCCGGACTGCAGGAGTTGGGAGTAGGCAGACCCTCCCCCCGGAGGCATTCGCCATCCTTCTCCATGCCCCTGGTGGCAATGGCGGGTGTGAAGGGGGGCCTCCCACTCACCCCGCCCTACCTGCTCCTCTTGGGAGCCCAACTGGGGCCCAACGGGACCCCAATGAGGCAGAGGGACTCCCCCTATGAGGGAGTGAGGGGGCCTAGCCCACCCAGCCAGCCCCGTAGGTCCTTCGCCTCTCTTTATTTTAGGAGACCGCATGGCCAAAGTGCGTGTGTTTTAAACCAATTTTGTGTGCGTGCAAGTGTGGTGGTTTTTGGGGGGGGGGGGGTGGGCGTACTAAGCACAGGCGTACCTTGCATAGCACACCCACCGGGAGCCGGGCTGAGACCACCAAACTCAATTCACATGTAACCGAGACCGAGATCCGAACCCTTGGCTGCAGAGGTGAATGGCTTGTCAACGCAGTGCCAATCACGTTGAGCCACCACAGCTCCCTGCAACGCATAAATTCTAACCCATAGTCTGCATACCCTGGGGCAGGTCCACCAGATGTGCGCCATCGTACCCTCCTGAGAGCACCCACGGAAACACAAAGGTGAGTAGGATGGAATAAAACTTGCCAATCTGGCTGGGGTATAGTACCACCTATAAAACACCTTGTAAGCGTTTTCTAAAAAGAGGACATTCTTAGAGCATTTGGACAGTGCTATAGTCATAGTGTGCCAGTCGTCCGGATCAAGTTGTTTCCCAAGCTCAGCCTCCCATTGGAGGTGATAAGGTCTCAGTGGTGTTTTTTTAGAACCAATGATAGCAGTATAAATCAAAGATATAAGCCCCGAGGACTGGGGACAGGATCTACATAACCTTTCGAAGGGGGTCATAATGTAGGGTGTGGGTCGGGATTTTATAAGTTGTTGGAGAAAATGTCGGAGTTGGAGATAACTATAATGTTCCCTAAGGGGGATGTCATGAGAGGAACGCAAGACCGCAAAAGAGATAATCTTGGTTGGGGTGAGCATGGAATGAACATCAACAAAACCATGGTCAGTCCACCATGAGAACTGTAGCGGGTTGTCGCAGCCCGGGGGGAATAGTGGGCAGTGAAAGAGACGGAGTAGCGGAAGATGGGAAGAAATCAGGCCCGCCGAGTATTTGACCGTATCCCACAGCCGAAGGGAGTGGGCCAAGCAAGGACCCATGTTGGGCGGGCGATACGCCTGAGGGAGCCAAGGGAGGGAAGCTAGTGATATCGGATGGGAGTCCACCAGGTCAAGGGTGGCCCATAAAGGCATTTGTTGCTTCTCATGAAGATGGGACAATGGGGCAATACCTGCTGCTGTGTAGTTCGCTAATAAATTAGGGACTGCGAGGCCCCCGTTGATTCTACGAGCATATAGAACCTGCCTCTTAATCCTGGGCCTCGTAGAGCCCCAGACAAATTGCAGAATTTTACGCTGATGTATTCGGAGAATATGGGACGGAACCTGGACCGGCAAAACACGGAAATAATAAAGTAATTTCGGGAGGTAAGTCATGCGCACAGTTGCCACTCTTCCAAACCAAGAAAGCGGAAGGGTGGACCAAGCGGTAAGCATAGCCGAAAGTTTCTCAAAAAGGGAAGGAAAATTAGCTCGGTATAAGTCTAAGTATTTTGGAGTAAGCTTAATTCCCAAATAAGGTAATGAAGATAACCATAGGAAGGAAAAAGCAGACTGTAGGGACTCCAGTTCCGAGGGCGGAAGATTAATAGACATCGCTTTAGATTTTGCCGGATTAACCGATAAGCCAGAGAACGAGGCAAAAATATCCAAAAGGGACAACAGATTGGGGAGGGAAATTCTGGGTTTGGTAATGGTCAAAAGAATGTCATCCGCAAATAATGACAATTTGTGTGAGGTGCCCGCCACCTCCACCCCCGAAACGTCCGGATGGGACCTAATAGCTTCCGCCAATGGCTCTAAAGCCAGGACAAACAGGAGTGGGGAGAGCGGGCAGCCCTGGCGGGTTCCCCTCCTAATAGGGAAAGTGGATGACTCAAAACCATAGTACCTTACCTTGGCCTGGGGGGAGTCGTAAATAGCCGCAACCCAGCTCAAGAAAGAGGTACCAAAACCGTAATGACGTAGCACCTGCGTCAAATAGGGCCAAGACAGAGAATCAAAGGCCTTATTAACGTCTAGGGATAAGAACATTGTTTCCAAGGATCTATTATGCACTATATGCTGAATTTGGATGAGCCTCCTAATGGCATCCCCTGCCTGTCTGTGAGGGACAAAACCCACCTGGTCCTTCTTTATCAGGCGAGGAAGAAAGGAGTTCAAGCGATTCGCCAAGATTTTTGTCAAGATTTTCATGTCAATATTAATTAAGGAAATCGGACGGAAATTAGCCCAAGAGGAATGGTCCCTATCTGGCTTAGGGATCATTACGATGTTAGCAGTCAGCAGATTTGGTGTAAACGAATTACCGCTTTTAACTGAATTAAACATAGCCGCAAGATGCGGAGCTAAAACATCTGCTAATTTCCGGTAGTATAGGGCCGTAAAGCCATCTGGGCCCGGCCTCTTACCGACCTTGAGCTCCTTAATGCACTGAAGGACTTCTGAGACCTGTATATCTCGGTCCATGAGGGACATGTGGGTGTCAGATAAGGAAGGTAAGGGTAAACTCTTTAAGAAGGCATCCAGGCCCTGGACAGAGGAGCGAGTAGGGGCTGAGTAAAGCTTGGTAAGCCTGTAACAAAATTCGTCTAAGACCCGCTGTGGATTGCCCGTAAGAATATTGTGACGGGTGCGCAAATTTATGGGAACAAATTTCGGAGTGAAAGTACGTAATCTATTAGCCAACATTGCATTGGGTTTATTCGCCTTGGCATACCATTTTTGGCGGGCCCAACGCAAAGTGCGCTCCGCCTCCTCAGTCAAACATAAATCTAGGTCCGTACGAGCCTTGTCCAGGAGCCTACGATTAACCGGGGAGGGAGATTGTTTGCAAGCTGCAGACAGGGCCTCCAGGCGTTGCTCCAGATCACGACGAGTCTGGAGACGTTCCTTCTTACGCTTAGACGCAATACGAATAACATGTCCCCGAAGGACCGCTTTATATGCCTCCCATAATGTGACCGGCGATGAGACAGTCCCCGTATTGAGCGCAAAGTAATCCTTGGAGGCTTCAAGGATGTCAGAAAGAATCGGCTTAAAGGACAAAAGAGAATCATTCATCACCCAAGGGGCATGTTGTGGTCTACTGAGAAGGGAGTGGCATACAGCCAGGACCGGGTCATGATCCGACCAGGGGGCCGCTAAGATAGTAACAGAGTCAAGTATGGGAAGATGCTTCCTCAGTACAAACATATGGTAGATCCTAGAGTGGGAACGATGAGGATGGGAAAAGTGAGTATAGTCCCTACCAAGGGGGTGGAGCTCCCGCCAGATATCGACTAGATCGAAATTTTGCAGGGCCCGCAAGAATTTTTTTGCAGCAGGGGAGGGGGGTTTATGTTCCGCCGGGTACTTATCAAGAGAGGGGTTCAGCGTCACATTAGAGTCACCTGCCAGTAAAAGGGTACCTTTCTGGTGGACCTGCAACAAGGAGCAAACATGAGTCAGGAACGGACCTGGATTTTCATTCGGAGCGTAATAAGTCATGATAGTCACCTCGTTGTCCTGAACGGAACCTTGTAAGAGGAGGTATCTACCATCCGGATCTGCTAGTTGTTTACTGCAAATAAATGGGACCGATTTGCGTATGGCAATGAGAACCCCTTTCTGCTTAGTGGGGCCGTTGGCTAAGTAAACTTGGGGGTAATCTGCAGAAAAATATTTGGGACAGGAAGAGGATGAAAAATGAGTCTCTTGCAAACATGCTATGTCAATTTTCTGCTGTTTGAGATATTTGAAGACCTTAACACGCTTTTGGGGGGAATTCATACCCTGAACATTCAAGGATAACCAATGAAGGGTCATTGGGTCTGGAGAGTTGGACTATAATATCTACCGTCCACACACCCCTGGGACCAGAAAGGGGGGAAAGTAGAAGAGAGAGAAGAAGAAAGAGAAAAAAAAAAAAAGAGAAGAAGAAAAGAAAGAGGGAAACGGTAAGAAAAGAGCATAGATCATAAAGGTACAAAGTACAGCTCGGAATAGAGCAGCTAATGGAAATGATTCCTGACGTGGGCAATAGGGCCCACAATGGGGTGGGACCATGGCCAAGACAGCCGTCTTAGCCAGGTGCCAACACATAGGGGGAGCAGTGGTCCGTCGGAACCACCAGCCTATCCAAGTGCAAACATTTTAAGTAGCATTAGCACAGATTCTGAACAGTAAACAATTGTCAAAAACACAGTATAACCAAATAGAACAAACGTAATAACAATAAGGCATTCGGAAGGTATAATCAGCATACAAGGGTTTAAGGTAGAGAGGTCCCCCAAGCTCACAGAGGCAGCAGCATTAAAGCTGCTCACTCCGGAAGGTCGAACAGACCCAAATAACACTGTCACTCCCACGGCCCTACCAACCCACTAAACAGGAAAGGAGAGCCGCGGTTTTGAGACATGAAATTCAACCAACCTGGCAAAAAAAAAAAAAGAAGTACACCCCCACACAAAATGCACCCCCCCCCCGCCACACACCATAAGTTCACCAGACTAAACATCATAAAAAAAATAAAAATAAAAATATATATATAAAAAAAATAATAATAAGTAAAATAAAAAAAAATAAAAAAGAATATATATAAATATATATATACATATACATATATATACAAAAAACAAAAAACAAAAACATATACAGACACATATTCATAGAAGCCCGATCCGCTCGGGCAATCATAGGTATGGGAGCACAGGGAAGGGCCAGGAGGCAAGCCAAAGTCAGGACTGCACATGGTGACCCAGGGGGGGGGCACTTATCACCCCGAACCGCCATCGCTCAAGTGGGGCGGCCTAAAACGGGGTGCGCCTCCCCAACCATGCAATAAAGGACCAAATAAGGTGAAAACCTGGTAGGGGGGCATCTTCCAAAACACTCCACCTTGATCCATGTGTAAAGTTAGTTATTGAGCAACGCTCATGTAGTGCCGCAGAGGATCAGGTGAGGGAAAAAACAAACAAAACAGAACTGTCTGCCAAGAGGGAGAAATAAGTACCTTCAACCGTTATTGGATTGTTGGAAACGTTGGGCCTGGAGATCCCGTAACGCCTGAGATCCCGATTGAGATCTTTGGGGAGTCTGAGAGGGCTGACGAGAAGGCCTGGATGGTCCGGGTCTGGAGGACGAAGATGGAACTTCAGATTGAGATGAGGGGAGGCCCAACTGCAGGTCCAGGAGATGACGTTTTAGATCAGATGGTGAGGTGGCTTGGAATTGGCGGCCCTGGTGGGAAAAGGAAGTGTTTAAATGGGAACCCCCATCTGTATTTAATCCCATGGGATTGCAAAATTTGAAGATAGGGTTTGAGGCCCCGGCGTCTGGCAATGGTGACCGGCGAGAGATCAGCAAACAACTGGAGAGTGTTACCTTGAAAGGAGAGGTGTTGTTGCTCTCTCGCAGCCTGCAGAAGTCGCTCTTTAGTGCGATAATAATGAAATTTGATGATTACATCCCTCGGGGGGCCTTCAGAGGGTTTGGGGGCCAAGGATCTATGAATACGATCAAATTCCAACCTCTCCACCGGTATCTCGGGAGCCAGTTCCTGGAAAAATGCAGTAGCTGTTCCCTGCAGGTCAGTAATGGCCTCAGGGATACCGCGAATGCGCAGGTTGTCCCTGCGGGCCCTATTCTCCGCCTCCTCCAACTTATCTCTCAGGGCCTCCAGTTCGGTAGACATCTTGTCAACCTCCTCCTCATGGCCCTCCAGTACAGTGGTTACCAGGTCCATTCTGTGTTCTAGTTGATTAGTGCGGTGGCCTATCTCTTTAAGGCCCCGCACAAAGTCAGAAGATAGCTTGCGGGAGGCTGCAGTGATCTCATCCCTGACTATATTACGGAATTTAGCCAACAAAGCATCCGAGTCAATAGGGAGAGGGCTCACTAGATCAATGGGGAAGAGATGGAGGCTGTCAGCAGGAGAACCAGGACCCGCAGCTGAGAGCTGAATCTCGTCGTGAGGCTCCGGGGGATCGGGCGCCATCTTGCCTCTGCCCTTGCTTGATGCTGGAGAGAGCTTAGTGAGCTGCCGGGTCTTATGCTTCGCTTTTGCGGAGCGGTACATACCCGCCGACTGTCAGGAATGCTCCGGGGCTCTCAGGGAGAAAAAAAAGCAACGCCTCCGTGGATATTGTGCGTCGTTAGGCTGGTATGAAATGTCCGACGGCGCGGAGCAGAGGGATTAGGCAGCCATCACCTTCACTCGCGCGCATGCGCCCCCCCAAATCTTCTGCTCCTTTTAGTCAAGCTATGTAAAATAATAGATGCCTGGAAGAATTTACCTCTGTAGCCCCATACACACTATAAGTTTTCCTGACGGTTTTCTCTTCAGGTTTACCAAAACCATGTCATACAAGGGCCTGCCTGATTGCATACAATTTGAAACTCTTGAGGTTTGACCTCATATTAGATGGTTTTGGTAAACCTGAAGAGAAAACCATCAGGAAAACTGATAGTGTGTATGGGGCTTGTCTCTTCTTGGCCAAACAAACCTTATTAAAGTGGAGGTCCGCCGATTTATTTATTTTTTTTAAAGTACTGCAGCTGCTGACTTTTAAAATAAGGACACTTACTAGTCTACTAATCTACAGCTCGGCTCTCGGATGCTGCCACCGACATCTTCGGTAAGAGTAAATCAGTAAGTGAAGCCTTGCGGCTTCACTTCCTGGTTCCCTACTGCGCTGCACTATCTGAATGGTCCCTGCTGTCTTATTGGACTTGTTTCCCAGAATGTGTGTTTCCCAGAAGTGTTTCCCCTACACTGGATGTTGTGTAGATCAGTGGTCATCAACCCTGTCCTCAGGGCCCACTAACAGCCCAGGTTTGCAAGATAACTGAAATACATGACAGGTGATATAATTTGCTGCTCAGTGATTGCAGTATTCCAGTCTGCATCTCCCCAAGGTAATACATAAAACCTGGCCTGTTAGTGGGCCCTGAGGACAGGGTTGATGACCGCTGGTGTAGATACCTGCAGATAGTGCGACTCTCTATGCCCGGAAGTGGATGCAAGTACCTGTCTTAGACAGGTATCTGCTCTCCCGTCCTCCCTGAAAGGTGCCAAATGTGACACCGGAGGGGGGAAGAAATCCAGACAGCAGAGGTTCAATTTTTGTGTGGACCTCCGCTTTAAAATGAGGATCCTACCAGTTTTCTTATATTTTCTGGGGCATGTACCTATCTGGGTCCCTCGTTAACTTTTCTGGAAGGTTAATGGATTTATTAGTTCTTTCCTCTGGCCATTATCTTACCCACAAATAGGAATTAGTACAAGGGACTGTCTGATTGTTTACAAATTGACAGTGTCTAGTAGGGTTGTCCCGATACCGATACTAGTATCGGTATCGGTACCGATGCCGAGTATTTGCGCTAGTACTTGTACTCGCGCAAATACTCCCGATGCTTAAATAGAATACTTCCCCCCCCCCCGCCGCCGCATACCGCCGCGATAATCCCCGTGCAATACATCGGCATTACAAGTTTTCGTTTGTATACTTGTAATGCCCGCCACGCCATCTATAGACACTCCCCTTCTCTGGATTGGACGGATCTGTCCAATCGTGAGCAAGGGGGAGTGTCTATGCACGGATCCGTGTATAGACACTCCCCCTTGCTCGCGATTGGACGGATCCATCCAATCCAGAGAAGGGGAGTGTCTATAGATGCCGTGGCTTGTAATGCCCGCTGTATTTTGCACGGGGATTAACCCGCAGAATATGACACTGCACCGGCAGCAGCGGCGGCAGTGCCAGGTATGAGGGACATGGCTGCAATGTGTGGGGGGGACAGGACATGGCTGCAATGTGTGGGGGCACAGGACATGGCTGCAATGTGTGGGGGCACAGGACATGGCTGCAATGTGTGGGGGCACAGGACATGGCTGCAATGTGTGGGGGCATAGGACATGGCTGCAATATGTGGGGGCATAGGACATGGCTGCAATATGTGGGGGGACATGCCTGCAATATGTGGGGGAGACATGGCTGCAATATGTGGGGGGGACATGGCTGCAATATCTGTGGGGGGACAGGGCCGCAATATCTGTGGGGGGACATGGCTGTATCTTTGGGGGGACATGGCTGCATCTGTGGGGGGACATGGTTGCATCTGTGGGGGGATATGGCTGCATTTAGGGACACGTTTAAAAAAAGTGTCGGTATTCGGTATCGGCGAGTACATGAAAAAAAGTATCGGTACTTGTACTCGGTCCTAAAAAAGTGGTATCGGGACAACCCTAGTGTCTGGGTTTGACCTCATACCACATGGTTTTGGTAAATCTAAAGGAAAATTGTACACGAGCATTGTATAATTTATGAGTGCTGACCCTTCCTACTATCCCAGAGTGCTGACCCTTTTTTTGGCCCAGAGTGCTAGCCATTCCTACTGGTGCAGAGTGCTGACCCTCCTTTCTGGTGCAGAGCACTGACCTTTCCTACTGGCACAAAGCCCTGATCCTTCCTACTGGCACAGAGCACTGACTCTTCCTACTGCCGCAGAATGCTGACACTTCCTACTTGTGCATGGCACTGACCCTTCCTTCTGGCACAGAGTGCTGACCTTTCATACTGTCCAAGAGTGCTAACCCTTTCAATGGCGCAGAGCGCTAATCCTTCCTACTGGCGCAGAACGCTGCCCTTCCTATTGGCACAGAACGAGAAGGCTTCAAAACAATTTCAGTTAGATGCTTTTTTATACACACATCCTTGGAGAGTGTGATTGCGTAGTATATACTTCAGTTTATTGTGATGTGATTCATGCTGTTACTATGGAACTTGATCTCACCTGAATACTTCTCTGCTTTTTTTTATATATTTTCTGAGTGATTGCTCAACCAAGTGAATTTCATGAACAGGTAATTGTAGTGTAGAACCCGGCACAGAGTGTGTACACTGAGCAATGCAGTCACCTGACCCGCACATTACAGTATGACCATGTCTTAACTCTAGATAGCAATCTTGAAATTGCTGGATAAGGAGGATGAAAATTAGACCACTGAGGTTCCTTTTATTGAGACATGGTGCTATGGTTAATTTTAGGTATGACGTTGGTGCCAAACATACTTGAAAATGGATTTTGGCTTTACAGCATTTGCATTTTAAGTAATAACTTTTTAAATAAAATAATAAAGGCAATTCAAATGATGTAGCAATATATGTGTTGAGTTGTTTACATTGTCAATTTGTCATCAAAAATGTACTAACACCATCATGGCTACAGACTAACCTTGTAATCAGATGATGGATTTCTATGCCCACATGGGGAAGTTTATTGACATTTAGGGGAAGATTTACTAAAACTGGTGCACCCAGAATTTGGTGCAGCTGTGCATGGTAGCCAATCAGCTTCTAGCTTCAGCTGGTTCATGTAAGCTTTGACAATAAAACCTGGAAGCTGATTGGTTTCTATGCAGAGCTGCACCAGATTTTGCACTCTTCAGTTTTAGTAAATCAACCCCTTACAATACACGTGTTTGTGGCCCAGCAGGTCTGAACTGAAGTCCAGTCCATGTAAAATTGATTGATATGTTCACTCATAAATGGTGGTGGCACAAATGTTTTTGGAGTTTCTTTGAGACCCCCCAAATATAAAAATTGTCAGTAGGACAGCAAAATCAGTGGTTCACAGTCAAGAGTGCCTCAACAAAGTGTGAGGGTCTTTAGTACATCAGAATGTTGCACCTAAATAGGTTTATTCTGGATGGGTGGAGCTTCGGTGTTTGCAATTTTTTTTTCCGACAGGGCTAGGTGCTAAGCAGTAAATAAATTACGCCAGCCCTGGTATCGGCAAATGAAAAAAAGTAACCTACCAGACTCTCCAGCCTGTAATTGTATAGTGCCAACCTCATATAGTTAAAAAAAAAAAAACTGAATGTCTACATTTGGTGTTGGTAAATATATTAATTGTGCCAATCTCAGGGTACACATCACAATAATCCCCACTGCTCTTTGGCACTCACAAAAGGTGAACAGTGATAGTTAAAACAAGCTTGTTTTGTTGACGTTGTGTCCAAAAGAGGACTATTTTGTTTTAAATGCCGATATATGCAATGCCATATGTCCTAGACCATGGGTGCTCAACCTGCGACCCTCCAGCTGTTGCAGAACTACAAGTCCCATTATGCCTCTGCCTTTGGGAGTCATACTTATATCTGTCAGTCTTGCAATGCCTCATGGGACTTGTAGCTCTGCAACAGCTGGAGACCACAGCTTGAGCATCCATGCCTTAGACCCAGTCTGGGCAGGCAGTTTTCTGACTTGACAGAATCCACAAGCAGCTTAACTCCTTAGACCTCATGTGCACAGAACATTTTGCTATCTCTCCTAGATGCCTTTCTTCCTGGCAGTAGAGTTTTGGCAGATGAAACACTTGATACTTATAAAGGTCTGTAATGCATTTAGGGACGTCAAGTGCTCGGGCTTTAATTAATTTCATTAGCCATAATAATAATAATTTATTAATTGAAGTGAATTAGTGGAAAAAATAGAAAGTGCAATCAGCGCAAAAATATGTAAATTAATAATTCCCCCTCCCTAATAATGCAAGCTGAACACTGAAAGTAAATTCACAAAATCCAATGAAATACAAATATAGAAAGAAATAGTGCAGCGCAAAATATAAATTCAAATGATGCAAGAAATCCCACAATAAAAATTTGTGAAACAAATTGTGAAAAAATTAAAGAATGTGAACCAACACAAAATCCATATAAAGTGAAAAAAGTGAATTAATTCTTAACCACTTAACCCCCGGACCATATTGCTGGTCAAAGACCAGAGCACTTTTTGTGATTCGGCAGTGCGTCGCTTTAACTGACAATTGCGCGGTCGTGCGATGTGGCTCCCAAACAAAATTGGCGTCCTTTTTTCCCACAAATAGAGCTTTCTTTTGGTGGTATTTGATCATCTCTGCGGTTTTTATTTTTTGCGCTATAAACAAAAATAGAGCGACTATATTGAAAAAAATGCAATATTTTTTACATTTTGCTATAATAAATATCCCCCAAAAAAATATAAAAAAAATGTTTTTTTTCCTCAGTTTAGGCCAATACGTATTCTTCTACATATTTTTCATAAAAAAAATCGCAACTAGCGTTTATTGATTGGTTTGCTCAAAATTTATAGCGTTTACAAAAAAGGGGGTAGTTTTATGGCATTTTTATTAATATTTTTTTTTTACTAGTATTGGCGGCGATTAGCGTTTTTTTCCGGCTTCAAAAGTGAATGTATACTGATCAGCAGAGTCAGAAGCAGGACGTGTTCAGCTGTATTAATTAACTAGAGATGAAATAGAGATGAAATTATGAAATAGAAGGGAGAACAGGGAACATACCAAGTACAATAAACCTAACAAAAAGACAGGCTGTTGTGTCAATACATACAACTTGAGCTTAAAACACAATTCCATACAACGCATGAAAATAATAAATCAACTTACCTTATCTCAGCCCTCTGTTATCCACTGAAGCCACAGCTCATTTGCAGCTCTTCATAGCGTCATTGGAAGCACACTTCCTAAAGCATGTGTTCTATAACCACTCTCAGACCAGGCCTTTTCTGGTACATTTTGTTTTCATGTAACAATCAGTACTTTTTGCTAGAAAATTACTTAAAACCCCCAAATTATATATATATTTTTTAAAGCAGAGGCCCTATAGAATAAAATTATGATTGTTAAAAATGTTGTATATTATACGGTATTTGCGCAGCATTTTTTTCAAATGCAATTTTTTGAAAATATACACAGTACATAACCCAATGTTTTTATTTAATATAAAAAATTATTGAGACGGGCCACCTGGCACCAAGCTTGGGTGCCTCCGTCAAGATACAGCTTCCTCCAGTCTGGAACCAGGTATTATAACTGAATATTGCACCAATAACTAGATGATACTAGCTTAGGTGCAAACTGGAACTGACTTTATTGTAAACTCACATAAAATATATAGCACACAAAATCAGGTTAGAGCTTGAACACATTATGCAAACTGTAAACAGGTAAGATAATTAACATAGTAAACATCCTTGTGACAGCAATAGACATGTGACAGATACTTTTTATGGAGAGACCTGGGGACTATATTACCCCAAATCCCTCCTCTGCCCTTAAAAGCATTCAAAATACCTAGATCGGTGTTTTTTTTTTCTAAATGCTGCCATTGACATCCGAGTAAACCAAAAGTGATGTCAGGTCATCACTTCCGGGTTACCATAGTCGAGAGCGGATCAAAACTGACACCAGCTTTGTTTGGCTGTCCGAGTGGCCGGCGGATGCGCCAGCTGGTCGCTCGGGTCTCCAGGTGGGACGAGAGAGCTCAAGAGAGCTACGGAAAACAGGGAGGATGTCCCCTCACGCTGCTTATAAGAGCAGTACATCGGCTCTGTAGCACCCCCTAGCTAGGTGCTATTGTACACAGTTATTAGTGTAGGCAAATTTAGTGTAGGCAACTGCCCCTCTTTTACTATCCCTTCTGTTTACTACTCCACAGTCCTCCCAGACTGCTCACTCACCAGCCCACGCAACTGACTCTCCTGGAGAACTCTTGGATGTGCTATCCTGCTCTTGCTGTCCTCTCCTTGCTCCTGTGCCTCCAGGAAGAATATCCTCCGTGTGTTGTAGAGGGTCCATCCAGCACCTGAGCCCCAGGACTGAGGTCACCTCCCCAGACTAGGGGCACCCTTAAGGGCCCCTGACAGCCTCCTCAGCACTTGTTCTCCATCTTTCACCTAACTGCCCATTCTGGTATGACCCAAAAGTATTCATGAGGTACCTGCCCCCTGCTAGCCCACTTTGCTTGGTATTGGCTGGGGCCCTCATCAATACTCCAAGCAGCTCCTCCTAAACCCCACCCTCTGCTTCTGGAAGCTTTTCCAAGGTTTCAGAGAGCAGGGAGAGTTACCAAAGGTGCTGCTTGCTGAGTCATCCAGCCTCCCTGAGTCACCCAGCCATGACCCAGATTCAACACAGGCTTGGCTGCAAGCCAAGCCAAATTTACCTACACTAATAACTGTGTACAATAGCACCTAGCTAGGGGGTGCTACAGAGCCTACTGAAGGCTCTAAAAAACAATGCCGGGGGTGATGCCTGCAGGTGCAGGCATAATCCCGTTATAACCACCCGAAGTCCAGCAATGCACAAGTAAGCCAGTGGCCTGGAAGTGGTAGAATCTCTGTCGCCAACTTAAAGGATCACTAGTTTTTGTTTTTTTAAATAACAAACATGTTATACTTACTTCCACTGTGCAGCTCATTTTGCACAATGAGTCTCGGCTACCCCCCCCTGCAAGGACTCAACACCCTTATGTGAGTGAGCTTGCGAGGTGTTGAGTCTTTGCGGGCAAATTCCCGTTATACAGCCGGCAGCCATAGCTCGGCCCCGCCCCCCTGTGCGCAGCGTCATTGGATGTGATTGACAGCAGCCCGAGCCAATGGCTGTGCTGCTTTCAATCAACCAATGACATAGCCGGGAAGACGACCGAGAAGCCTGCGCGTTCACGGCGTGGGACTTTCGAGGGTTCGGGTAAGTAAGGGGGGGTTTGGGGGACCTCTAATTGGCAGATGTTTTTTCACCTTAGTGCATAGAATGCATTAAGGTGAAACAACTTTTACCTTTACAACCCCTTTAAACAAATTGCAGGAAAAAACACAGAAAAAGTTAGTATTTTCAATGCATACAAGAAAATGGAGTCGCGCTACAAATTAAACAAATAATTTACCACTGTGTAGTGATAGTGAGTATTAAGTGCTACGGCTATCACAAAAATTATGCAGAAAAACCACATAAAATAGCATAAGTGAAAACAATATTAATAAACAGTGAGCTTTAAGAATAAATAGGGAGGCGGCGCTCTGACGTCACCGCATCACGTGTGAGGACCCGGAAGACGGGTACACGCTCCTATAGCCGGCCGGCTGAAATCTCTACATGCTGTTTTTATAAGGATTGCTGTAAGTCGCACAATCTCTTTTTTATTTCAATAAATGTACGTTTTTACACTATGTGGATTTCTCTTGATTTTATATCTGGGACCACTGTTGACACACGATCATTTTGAGTTTGATCCACTATCCGGTAAAACTGAATGGATGTTCCCCTTGCTCCTTGCTGATGGTGGATACCCTTTTATGCTGTTATTGATCTCAGAGAGATCAGAGACTCTGGTAAGGGTCAGTGTTTTCTGTGCGGTGGAGGTCTTTGTCCATTATTAATCACACCTGTCCGTGGATTCGCTTTACACTTGGGATTCTTCTTTATGCTAAGAATCACCCTTGATGGACTGTGCATTATTATATGGATATTTATTCTTAAAGCTCACTGTTTTTTAATATTGTTTTCACTTATGCTATTTTATGTGTTTTTTCTGCATAATTTTTGTGATAGCCGTATCACTTAATACTCACTATACTCACTACACAGTGGTAAATTATTTGTTTAATTTGTAGCGCGACTCCATTTTTTTGTATATTTCTGTTGGTGTTGTATAACACCTTTGAGACGCTGCTCATTACTGTTTGTTCACTGGGATATGCACAATTTTTTCTTTGTTTATTTTTAATGCATACTTGCAACATTTCCTTTTCATACATTTTTTTAATTCTCTTACAGCATGCCTTTGATTTTCTTAGGAATTTTAACCACTCCAGGAAAAGTTGATACAATAGCTCATCTGCAGTTTCCCCTCCCTCTTGCCAAATCAAAGCCCACTCCTCTTCTGGGAGTGGCCAGTTACTGTGTGTGCTGGTCCAACTCCTCTGCTCTTTACCTCCCCACAGGTCCAAAGGGGAATAAGTAGTGTCACTTGAGAGAGACAATGGATTACAAGGAGGCAATGGGTCTCTGAAGCCAGGATGCATTTTGACAAAGAAAACTTAGCAGTACCTTCTATAGAGGATACCTATGAGCTGCTGAAACCATTATAACGACTATAACTGCTGACTGGTTATCCTCTGTGGTAAGACCAGCCAGCAGCAGAAAGCTTGCAGTCAAATTTTCAACATTCTCTCTGAAGGTTGAAGACTTCAACAAAGAGGACCTGTTTTCATTAATGTTCATTGTAATTTAATCTAGGCTCACCGATTTTTTTGACTCTGGTCCTGACTCTTTGGTTATCAAAATCTTAACTGGAATGCAAATAGTTACAGTGACTGGCCATTGTAGACTTCATTTTTCCAAGAGGAATCATCTCTGCCACATTGCTTCTGTATTGTTCCATGTCACACCCTCTACTTCCCTTTTGTGACTAGTTATTCATAGTATGCAAACAATGCAACACGTATAGATGTCTCTGTATTACAGTTTTTCATGTTGCTTATGCTTGCATGGATCTCTTTACCATAACTTGGTCCTTCCAAAACCTGCAACTCACCTGTATTAAATACCAACCAATAATGCCACTTCACTGTTCATTTTTAAAAGGCAAGGAAAACTGCATCTGCCAAAGGACCAGAGGCATATCTAGTGAAAATAGCGCCTGGCATGGCAAGCACTGAAACTGCGTCCCTTGTCAAAACATTTGAAACCCATCTTTCAGATAACCTTATCAAAAAACACAGCTAACAAAACTAGTGATATTTATCATCCCTTATGATACCTCGGGTAGTGACATATCCTCTTTATGGAGAAATCTGGTGTTTATTAGACTCCTGATCCCTCCTCTGCCCTCCAAGGCCAGGTAAATGCAGAACCAATACTGGAAGTGATGAAATCTTTATCACTTAAGGCCTCAGTTTTCACAGAGAAGACGGAGAAACTGATGTCTCTCATTCTTCTTTGTGCGCTGCCAATCTGACCAGATGGAATGGGAGAGCCTGGGAGAACAGGGGAGGGCTGTGACTGAACACAGCAGGGATAGCGCTGCCCGTGTCCATCAGCAAAGGTGTTGAAAAGGAGATCCTGTCTATGCTCGGGAGGAGGGAAGAAGAGACCCTCAGACCCTGGTAAGTGCTTGCAGCCCAGCCACTCAACAACGCCCTCTTCATATGGCGCCCATGGCACTTGCCATGACTGCCATACCCTAGATACGCCACTGCAAAGGACTGAGGTGTAAGAATAAGGGCTGTAGATATCACTGCTGCTTCTAGGTGGGTGCTCAGCTTTGCCTCCTACACCTTTTATTGTCCCTTAGTAACTATCAGTAACAATGAAGCAGAGCGGGATGGGCAGAGAAGTATTTTAATTAAAAAAAAAGGTTATTTAAGAATTATTTACACTTTTTAGTCAAATTTAATGACGACCCCACTAAATGTGTTCCTATCCACACCGCTTACCTAAAAACAGTTGTTTTCTAGTTGTTACTTTAGAGCAGGGGGCTCTATGGGCAGCTTGCAAGCTAAAAAAATAGAAGAATGTATGTATATATATATATATATATATATATATATATATATATATATATATATTTATATTTATTTTTTCTTATTTTTTCAAACTGTCCCTCATTGCACTTCAATTTTTTTTAGAATATCTTGCAAGCTGCCCATAGAGCCCCCTGCTCTAAAGAAACAACTAGAAAACATCTATATATATATATATATATATATATATATATATATATATATATATATATATATATATAAACATTACAATGTACCACACAAGCCTTGAGATGTTTAACCTTTTGATTGTACATTTAATTTACAACTAATACTACCAGCGCAGTATAGACCAGGTTAAAATGATAGTAAACACAACTCCACAGCCCCCTCCTTAACATTTTAACATTACATAGAAGGAGAAATCTATTGAGTTTTTTTATGCAAGTGAAAAGGTAATCAGCAATTTTTATTAAGTTATGCTGTGTGAATGGGAACTTGTAATAAACGTAAGGTAGGTGTCATCCTAATTTGGCTGCAAACGTGAAAAAATTCTATATTTTGAATACTTGTAGGTAAGTGTTGGGCTGCAGTTTGTAAAGGCTAGACATTCTTTTTTTTATTTCAAAATGTGTACTGCGCTACGCAACAGATTAGGAAAAGCTGCAAACACAACAATAAGGCAAATTGAGTGGATAATGGGAATATTAAGTGCAGCTTTAATCCATATTGTGTGTATATATTAGAAAATTGTGCAAGTATGCAAACAGTAAGTATAACACATTGGGGGTTATTTATGAAAGGCAAATCCACTTTGCACTACAAGTGCAAACTACAAGTGCAAAGTGCACTTGAAATTGCACTGAGAGTGCACTTGGAAGTGCAGTCGCTGTAGATCTAAAGGGGACGTGCAAGGAAAATTAAAAACAACATTTTAGCTTGCACATGATTAGATGATAAAATCAGCGGAACTTCCCCTCATTTCAGATCTACCCCTTAGATTTACAGGGACTGCACTACCAAGTGCACTTTAAGCAGTTTGCACTTGTAGTGCAAAGTGGATTTGCCTTTCGTAAATAACCCCCAATGTGTTCACTTGCTGCCTAATATATCCCACCCACTTTCAGGTGGCATTGGCATTTTCCTGTCATTGGTCATAAATGTTTTGGCTAATCAGTGTGTGTTGACTATATATATAAACATTTTACACATAATCGGGTCTGTACATGTTACATAGGAGTGAAGAGAAGAAAAAGGGGGGGGGGTTTAAAAATGTGAGAATTGTACCTCATAGGTCATCTGGGGTGTCTGTATTGAGGGCAGACCAAGAAGACACACGCCTAAGGCCTCGTACACACGATCGGATATATCCGATGAAAACGGTCCGCGGACCATTTCCATCGGATATGTCCGATTGGGAGTTTGATCCGATGGCGTGTACACACCATCGGATCAAATTCCCCGCCGCCGGACGGCGCGGTGACGTAGTGGTGACGCGGCGGTGACGTTGACGCCGCCGCCTCACCGCCACGTCACCGCACCAGGAAGTAAAACACTTCCGCGCATGCGCCGAATCCATTCGGCAGCGGCGCGGCGGCGGTGGGGGCCGACATGTCTGCTGGTAAGTGTACTAACCAGCAGACATGTCAGGCGGACAGATTCCCACCGGATAGATTTCAAAGCATGCTTTGAAATCTGTCGGGTGGAGAAATCTGTCCGCTAGCCCATACACACGAGCGGAGATGTCTGCTGAAACGGTCCATCGGACCGTTTTCAGCGGACATATCCCCTCGTGTGTACGCGGCCTAAGGTAGAGTCCGCACATATTATCACAGACCTATCACTTGTACATATTGAGGCCCGTATCCACAAAGGCTTTACACCGGCGTATCTCCAGATACGCCGCCGTAATTTCAAATGTGCGCCATCGCATCTTTACGCCAATCCACAAAGCAAGATACGCCGAAAAACATGGCTTCCGCCGTCCGACGTAACTTGCCTACGCCGGCGTATCGTGGGCACATAGTTACGCTGGATGCATTCGGCGTTCCCATTAAAAATATGCAAATGAGCAAGATAAGCCGATTCATGAACGTAGATGCGCCCGTCGCTGTAAGCTACGCCGTTTACGTAAGGCGTACGTCTGGCGTAAGGTTACCCCTGCTATATGAGGCGCAGCCCATGTTAAGGTATGGACGTCGGAACAGCTGTCGAATTTTACCTCGTTTACGTAAGGCGTACGTGAATGCGCCTGGGTGTAAGTTACGCTCACGTCGTATGCAGTATTCGACGTATCTTACGAATTCTAGCCGGCGTAATTCCGAGCATGCGCACAGGGATACGTTCACGGACGGCACATGCGCCGTTTGTTCGGCCATGCATCTACATGGGGTCACGCTTCATTAGCATACGACACGCCCCCTACCTGCCTACTTTGAATTACGCGGGCTTACGCCGGCCTATTTACGCTGGCCCATTTACGCTGCACCGCCGTAACTTAGGACGCAAGTGCTTTGTGAATACTGCACTTGCCTCTCTAAGTTGCGGCAGCGTAGCGTAAAAAAGATACGCTACGCCGCTCTAAAGTCTAGAGATACGCCGCCCTACGTGAATCCGGGCCTTGGTGTTCTTCTCTAGACAAAGTCTCAGCCCACTCAGAGCAATGATGTCATTCATAATTTTCTTTCTGAGTTGGATTGCAATGTATACTGTATATGATAGATATGATAGTACAGTTTATATATGTATATATATATATATATATATATATATATATATATATATATACACACACACACTGATCAGCCATAACATTTATGTTGGAATAGCAATACAAATATATACTGTAATAGCAATAGTAGCATAATATAAATTTTTTATATATATATATATATATATATATATATATATATATATATATATACAGTATATATATAATTATTTGTTTTTTCTTGTAAATAGATCTTGATTAAAGCAAGAAGCAATTCAGCCTTGAAGAAGCGGATATGTCTATTAACTGTGAAACATGTCAGCCTTCATTGCTTGTATATAATGTACTTGCTGTATGTATACAATACTGTTCTTATAGGGACATTATTTGTACTATATATATATATATATATATATATATATAAATCTAAGTGCAATGAGGGACAGTTAAAAAAAATAATAATAATAATATATATATATATATATATATATATATATATATATATATATATATTATTATTTTTTTTTTTAAACTGTCCCTCATTGCACTTTGAATTTTTTTTGGAAGCTGCCCATAGAGCCCCCTGCTCTAAAGTAACAACTAGAAAACAACTGGTTTTAGGTAAGCGGTGTGAATGGGAACACATAACATTTAGGGGCGTCATCAAATTTTACTAAAAAGTGTGAATAATCCTTAAATTTTTCTTATTAAAATACTTCTCTGCCCATCCTGCTCTGCTTCATTGTGACTGATAGTTACTAAGGGACAATAAAAGGTGTAGAAGGCAAAGCTGAGCACCCACCCATATATATATATATATATATATATATATATATATATATATATAACATTTATTATATTATATGAGCTGTAGTCTGTACTATAATATATACATTGCAGTCCAACTCCAACATAAATGCTATGTGTGTGTATAAACGATATATAAACGATATATATAAATAAGCTGTACTATCATATATACTTTGCAATCCAACTCAGAAGGAACACTATGAAAAGCCTTATTGCTCTAAGTGGGTTGAGACTTTGTCTGGAAATGATCTAATATGATACAATAATGTGTACCTGTCCTCTGCCAGTCCCCGCAGCACCTTGCCCCTGCCCAGTCCTGGGTGCCCCTGCATGTATGCCATCTGGGAGGAGGAGGAGGAGGGAGAAGTGATTCTCAGCACACTGATCAGCAGCACAGCGCAGGCACAGCACAATCTGCACTTGCTGAGCTCCTGGCTAATTATTAATGGTCAGTCCCTCCCTGCTATACGGGACTGATCGTAGCTTATGGTTGGCAGCTGATAAATCCATCTGGATTGTGGCAGCAGCATAAGCACTCCTGGAAGATGACAGGTGTCAGGGCACTGGTCCTGTGGCTGGCATGTTGCTGTGGGCTCTGTGTCTGGCATGGGAATGCAGAGAATGTATGGGAAAGGTTTGCCAATCTCCCTTACCCTAAGGATAACCTGTTCCTCTATGACACCTTCCCCCCGGGCTTCATGTGGTCTGTGGGCACAGCTGCTTACCAGGTAGAGGGTGGCTGGCAGCAGGATGGTAGGGCACCATCCATCTGGGACACCTACTGCCACAAAGAAGGACGGGCCACTGGAGATGTGGCCAGTGACAGCTACAACAACTTGTTCAGGGACACGGCGGCTCTCCAGATCCTGGGGGTGTCCCATTATAGGTTCTCCATCTCCTGGTCCCGGCTATTCCCTAATGGGACACAAGATGGGCACAGCCAGGCAGGGCACTCCTATTACCGGGCACTCATTGACAGGCTGAAGGAGATGGGCATAGAGCCAGTGGTCACCCTCCACCACTGGGACTTACCTCAGAGGCTGCAGGACCTTTATGGTGGATGGCTTAATGAGTCCATGGTGGACATCTTCCAAGCCTATGCCAGGGCGTGCTTCAAGCTCTTTGGAAAGGATGTCAAGTACTGGATTACCATTGACAACCCTTATGTGGTAGCATGGCACGGGTATTCCACTGGTAAATTACCCCCTGGCATCAAAGGAGATAAACTGTTTGGGTACAGAGCTGGACACAATCTCATTAAGGTAAGAAGGTGTCGGAGGTGTGTATTTATGTGCATATTTCTATTCTATTCCAATAAAAATAATGTTACCTTTTACATTAACTTTAAAATATGTTACATTGTTGAATGTTTTATCTCTCCTGTCCATGTACTGGATATGATCTGATCACCTGTTGAATAGATGTGGTGTGTAGGGCAAATGAAGTTCCCATTTCCAGATAAACATTTAGTGGGGGCGTCATCAAATTTTACTAAAAAGTGTGAATAATCCTTAAATAACCTTTTTCTTATTAAAATACTTCTCTGCCCATCCTGCTCTGCTTCATTGTGACTGATAGGGACAATAAAAGGTGTAGGGGGCAAAGCTGAGCACCCACCCATATAATTCCTTTTCTCATTATTTTATGTATGTACCAATCTACCAATTGTCTTATATATATATATATATATATATATATATATATATATATATATATATATATATATATATACACGCAGTCATTCTCAAACTGTCCATTCCAGAGGACCAGATAAAATAATTTTCTGTTCTTGGGGAACCCTTACTAAAACCAATTCATTGGGGTACAATTGGAAAATATTCCTTAACATTACTGGTCAGTAGGAAAAATGCAACCCTTACAGTGGTGCTTAAAATGCCACTATCAACTTAAACAAGTTTGGGAAGAAAAAAAATGCAGGTGAGCCGTGTTTTCACTACTCCCGACCTCCCTGCTTAAGCTGCAAAGTCAGTCATAGGAGGTTGTATACTTGCCATGGTCAAGATGCTTTGCTTTGCAGAGCACCCTGAAAAGCAATCTGGATCACTCTTCAGAGGGCAACACTTACTGCATACACACAACCGTTTTTTAAGGCGAGAAAAATGCAATTTTTAAATTGGTCGTGAAAAACGGTCGTTTGTAGGCTCCAGAGCATTTTTCTCGACGAAAAAAAATGTCCATTAAAAATTTAGAACCTGCTCTATTTTTTCGTCGTTTTTCATATCGTAATTTTTCACTTTGTGAAAACCGGTCGTGTGCATGCTTTAATGAGGGTGGGAAAAAACGCTCATGCTCAGAACCAAGTTATGAGCAGGGGCGGACTGACCATTGAGGAATTCGGGCACTGCCCGAGGGCCCCATGCCACTAGGGGGCCCCATCAGGGTTGCCAGGCTCATTCGGAAATGGGAGCCTCATGGATAAAGTATATAAGTATTAGTATAGGGGGTACCATCATCCCGGAGATTGAAATATAAACTACTTAGGTCCAAGGTCCCCGAACCAAGGAACCAAGCAAAAGAGGGGAAGGGCCAGTTGGGACTATTGCGGTACCGATACAAGTTCCATTTAGGTGAGCAATTCGACCTGTGGTTCCCCTTGTTGCTTACATTGTTGTTTTTTATTTTTTATTGATGTATTGTTTAATCATTTCTAGATTTTCTCCTGATGAAGCGGTACACCCGCAAAACTAGTTGAGAACTGTCGCAAACCTCAACTCATCGCTATGTTTGCCCCTTCGGGGACTTCGTTCTCGGTGTTGTTAGATGGCTGTCACTTTTTAATTGTTTAATTGTTTTTGTTTATGTTAAATACAATTTATAAATTATCTCTTATTTATATCCTTGTATCGGTACCGCAATAGTCCCAACTGGCCCTTCCCCTCTTTTGCTTGGTTCCTTGGTTTGGGGACCTTGGACCTAAGTAGTTTATATTTCCAGGCTCATTAAAACCAGGGACAGTATGTATGTTTTTTTACATCTGTCCCTGATATGTCCAAAACCTACATGCTTTTGATGTGAAAATCCTAAGATTTTAGCTGCCCCGCCTCTGTACTGCCACCTGCCTTGGTGGCCATCTGTAAGCCTGGGGGCCCCATAATCTTCTATTGCCCGGGGGCCCCATGAGTTGTCAGTCCGCCCCTGGTTATGAGATGGGGAAATTGGCATAAGCAGCCGAAAGAGTGGTGCCATTCTAATGGAACTTCCCCTTTATAGTGCCGTTGTACGTCACACGCTTTGGAACATTTTTTTTCACAATCGTGAGTATGCAATGCAGGCTTGAGAGGAATCACGTAAAGAAAAACATCGTTTTTTTCAATGACATTAATAACGGTCGCGTGTCTACGTGGCATTATGGATAGATAAGAAGATCACTGGTATCATGCTGTCAGCTCTGCCAAGTGGCATTGGCCCTGGAATTATGAAGACACCATAAAATGGGAGGTTAATTAAACAAAAGTCAAGGAATGCCATAGCAACCTCTGGTGAACATAAGGAACCCACTCAGAATTAATGAATTTACCTATCTAATTTAGCCATTTTTTTTTTGAGGGAATAGTACATATAATATTTTTAGATTTTAAAATCAGACTGAGGTGGCATATGTTAGAATCTGACAATAAAGCGGAACTTCTCCTCTCCCTTTCCTCTACCACATTTGGCACATTAAATAGTTTTGGGGGGAGTGGGTACCAATTTTTTATAGGCACTTTGCCTATAACAGTGTATCAGATCTCAGTGTCCAAAGTTTGATATATTCCTAGCAAGAGAGTGACTTGATTGCTTTGCTTTGCACACTGTGGCTGACTGAATATTATTAAATCAATGGTATTTAAAGAGCTTGTCTAGCCAAAAAGGGGTTTTTCTCTGGTTTTGGATAGAGCAGGCAAGGATTAGAAGCAGTGGCGGCTGATGCTCCAATTTTTTTTGGGGGGGGGCGCAAACAAACAAAAAAATAATAATAATAATTGCAGCCTCACTGTGCCCATCAAATGCAGCCACTGTGCCATCAATTGTCACCACTGTGCCATGCCATCAAATGCAGCTACTGTGCCATGCCATCAAACTCAGCCACTGTGCTATCAATTGTCACCACTGTGCCATGCCATCAAACGCAGCCACTGTGCTATCAATTGTCACCACTGTGCCATGCCATCAAACGCAGCCACTGCGCTATCAATTGTCACCACTGTGCCATGCCATCAAACGCAGCCACTGTTCCATCAATTGTCACCACTGTGTCATACCATTAAACGCAGACACTTTGCCCATCAATTGTCGCCACTGTGCCAATTGTCACCACTGTGCCCTTTAATTGTCGCTACTGTGCCCTTTAATTGTCGCCACTGTGCCCTGTAATTGTCGCCACTGTGCCCTGTAATTGTTGCCACTGTTCCCTTTAATTTTCGCCACTGTGCCCTTTAATTGTCGCCACTGTGCCCTGTAATTGTCACCACTGTGCTAATTGTCACCACTGTGCCCTTTAATTGTCGCCACTGTGCCCAGTAATTGTTGCTACTGTGCCAATTGTTGCCACTGTGCCCTTTAATTGTCGTCACTGTGCCCTGTAATTGTCACCACTGTGCCCTGTAATTGTCGCCACTATGCCCTGTAAAATGCTGCCCCCCCCCGCCCGGCACTTACCTTTCTGGGGTCGGCCATCCTCCTTCCACAGTCCCTTGATGATGCTTCAGCCAATTAGGTTACCGGTAACCAGAACCGATGAACCTGATAGGCTGAGACGCCTGTCAGTCTTATCCAAGGATTGCACCCCAGTGCATCCCTGGATAAGTACTGTATTTGGAAGCCTATTACAGCCTGATAGGCACTTCCACAGCCAACCAGCTGCCGTTATTCAGATGGCCGGCGCTCACCAGGGGGCAGCGGCAATACATAGATTCATGCAATGAGGGAGCGAGAGGGGGCAGCGCTCCAGTGACCTTTATAGACACACCGCCACTGAAGAAGCCCTGTCAAATCTATCTATCTATCTATCTATCTTTTTTTTTTATCGCTGTCAGTGCCTCTGTTGCAGATTTTCCCTAAGTTCCTGTCTAAAGAAACTTTGTTAGCAGTTAACAGTAAGTGAGGGTAAATCTATCTGTAGTAAAAACCCAACAGGGCTTCTAACTCTTTCTCTATCCAAAACAAAAAGAGTTTTTGGTGGGCTTACAATTTTTTTTAAAGGAATACATTTTTACAGATTTTTTTCTTCTTGACATGTGAAATAAATAAAAAAAGTAACAAGTACAGCTCAGAAACGTAAAGAGCACAAAACAAATGAACTTGAATGTTCAGTTAGTGCATCATCAGATCTGGAGAAAGGTACATCAGTTGTCACAAGATATCCGTTCTAACAACACATAAAGCCAATTTATTTATCATGTCCCAGCTAATCCCTGGAAGGAGGCAACCAGAAGGTGGTTAGGGAGGTGATAAATGTTTGGTCTAATTTTTCTGGGGCTACTGCCCCTGTGAGGCAGCTAGCGTGTGAGTACAGCTCATAAATGTGCAGAGCACAAAACAAATGAACTTATGTCTATTCATTATAGTGCATCAATAGACCTGTAGAAAGGTATATCAGTTTTCACAAGTCTAAAAAAGTATTGTTTCTAAGAACACATAAACCTCAAAGCCACAAATATAACAATCAACCTTGAAGCCAATAGTAGCATATGAGGGTGATTGTGTAGGTATGTAATATATATAATATTATTCTAGTTGTATAGTATCTTATGAGTCTAGCCAAGGGGGACTAATTTCTGTCAAACTTCCTTGGGCATCCCCTAGCCCCATATGTTAATTTATACATGGGATTTGTGTCAGCATAAAATTTAGGCTTTTTTATGCAGCGTACACACGTTCGGAATTTCCAGCAGAAAAAGTCTAATGGGAGTTTTTCATCCGATATTCCGACTGTGTGTATGCCCCATCTGACTTTTTCTGCCGGAATTTCCGACGGACTTACATAGAGAGCAGGTTCTTTCCGTTGGAAAGTCCGGGCATGTGCATTCGGCATTAGGGTATTTCTGTTTTTAAGCTGTCAAAACTGCTAAAGCTAGATCAAAACTACAATCAGCATACTAACGGGTGCTTTAAAGTGGAGGTCCGCCCACCGCTGCAAAAATTAAAAGCCAGCAGCTGCACATTCTGCAGCTGCTGACTTTTGAAGATCGAACACTTACCTGTCCTGGAGTCCAGCTGATTTTTCAATCAGCTGTCGGTGAATGCAGCCTTAATTTAGAGTAAGGGAACCCGGCGGCAGTAAAGCCTTTTTGGCTTCACGCCAGGAACCTTACTGCGAATGCGTAAGGCTCCACTCCTCTCTCCTACTTGCCCAGCAACAGGGGGAGGGGGAGGAAGCCCCAGGAGATGTCAATACCCGTGGCTGAGGCTCCCAGAAGTGGGGAAGGCATAACTGTAAAAAAACGATATGCTGTCCCCCTTCCCCCTCCCAAAAAGTGCCAAATGTGGCACCGGAGGAAGGGAGTAGTACAATGAGAGGAAGTTCCACTTTTGGGTGGAACTCTGCTTTAAGGGCTTCTATACACCTGCTTGAAGCAGTCGGTCGGTCATTCGGGCACTTGCCCCATCTAGATTGCAGGCGGGCAGCGCTCCTATGGACATCGGGCGACGGTCGGTAGCTTCTAGCCTGTCTCCACCCCTGCATCACGGTGGCTTTCGCTGTGCGTTTCCTCCTTCTACGCATTCAATAGGATTGCTTGTGCTTTCAGGCAATCGGGAGATAGGTCTCAGGACCCTCTTCCTGATTGGGAGGATCAGTGTGATAATATTGAATATTCATTCGCTATTGTCACACAACTGGGTGGGTTTGGAGCACAGTGCTTCTAAACTCAACTGCATAGAAACAACTATAAACGACCCTGTGTACATGTACTGATAAGATAACATAGAGGAGAGTTCAGGGGCAGCTGGAAAAAATGCCCAACTGCTCCTAAACGTCCGTTTACCAGCAGCAGTGTACATGAAGCCTCATAGTTAGTGTTAGAAATAAAGTTATAGCTAGCTTTAAAGTTAGGCCGGGTACACACGACCAAATAAATCCGATCAAATCGGTCTGACAGACCATTTTGATCGGATTTGTCTGCTGCGGTATATTGGTTTGATCGTGTACACACCGGCAGACAGCGCGGTGACGTGGCGGTGACGTTGACGCCGCCACGTCACCGTCACCAGGAAGTAAAACACTTCCAGTACTAACCAGCAGACATGTCGGACGGACGGGTTCCCAGCAGACAAATTTTAAAGCATGCCTTAAAATCTGTCTGCTGGAAAAAAAGCCTTAGGCCCCATACACACGAGCGGACAGATTTGTTCAAATCTGTCCGTCCGACAGATTTGAACAAATCTGTCTGCTGGGATTTTGGTTTGCTCGCGTGTACACACAAGCAAACCAAAATCCCCGCCAGCAGAGAGCGCGCTGACGTGTCGGTGACGTTGACGCCGCCACGTCACCGCACCAGGAAGTAAAACACTTCCGCGCATGCGCCGAATCCATTCGGCGGCGGTGCGGCGGCGGTGCGGGACGACATGTCTGCTGGTAAGTGTACTAACCAGCAGACATGTCGGGCAAACAGATTCCCACCCGATAGATTTCAAAGCATGCTTTGAAATCTGTCGGGTGGACAAATCTGTCTGCTCGGCCGTACACACGATCGAATCTGTCTGCTGAAACGGTCCAGCGGACCGTTTCCAGCGGACAGATTTGATCGCGTGTACGAGGCCTTAGATTTGATCGTGTGTACGCGGCCTAACACATAAATATGTTTTGATCTAAACCATTCCATTGTAGCTCTGGCTGTATGTTTAGAGTTGTTGTCCTGCTGGAAGGTGAACCTCCGCCCCAGTCTCAAGTCTTTTGCAGACTCTAAAGGCCGCGTACACACGATCAAATCTGTCTGCTGGAAACGGTCTGCTAGACCGTCCCAGCAGACAGATTCGATCGTGTGTACGGGCGAGCCGACGGATTTGGCCACCCGACAGATTTCAAAGCATGCTTTGAAATCTACGGGTGGGAATCCGTCCGCCCGACATGTCTGCTGGTTAGTACACTTACCAGCAGACATGTCGTCTCGCACCGGCGCCGAATGGATTCGGCGCATGCGCGGAAGTGTTTTACTTCCTGGTGCGGTGACGTGGCGGCGTCAACGTCACCGCCACGTCACCGCCACGTCACCGACACGTCAGCGCGCCGTCTGCTGGCGGGGATTTTGGTTTGCTCGTGTGTACACGCGAGCAAACCAAAATCCAAAGAGACAGATTTGTTCAAATCGGTCGGACCGACCGATTTGAACAAATGAATTGCCTCGTGTGTACGAGGCCTAGAGTTAGGATTGATAGCCATTTATGTTGTAATCTCTATACAATCTCATTTAAATCTACCAAAACTATATATTACAAGTTACAAATAAAAAGTACTCTACTCTCTTTAAATCTGCATGTGCTGGATATACTGTATATGTAAACCTAAAAATGTTTAAATAAAATGTTTTATACAAATATTGGAAAGAATTATCATTCAAGTAAATAATGTGTCAAAAAAAGTGCTAGTGCCTGAAATTAAAGTGCAATCCGTGACTTCGTGAAAATAATATTAATTAAACATTCAAACAAAAAAGTCCATTGTGAAGTGTAAAAAATAAAAGATTGATATATGGATCAAGCACATTCTCTCATGAACGATCTCAGTGGTCTAAAGTGACAGTGCAGTGCTATTCAACTTCAATTCACTCCATGTGCGCTGTGCCCCAACCCCAATAGGTCCAGACTCACCAAACGTGGTTGGCCTCTTATGGCTGATGCTAAAAGAGATAAGAAAAAAGCTTTCCACAGCTACTCTGTGCATGGCTAGGTGTCCTTAATACTGTCTCTTTTTACAGAGACCAGTTTAGCTTAACATATGCATAAAGCAGAGAGGGATATCATTGCGCAAAAACATATTTATTAACCCCCTTAGCGGTATCCCCGAGCGTGACTCGGGGTGGATTTTCAATGCTAAAATCGGTAACCCCGAGTCACGCTCGGGGTGGATGTGCAGAGTTTGCAGCGCGTGCTGGCTTACCTTTTCCAGGCAGGTTACTGTACTTACCTTGTCCCTGGATCCAGCGATGCATCCGCGCTGTGTGAGCGAGCGGCGTCCTCCATTTGATTCACACAGTGCCCGCGCGCCGCCGATCTCCGCTCCCTGCGATGTTACGATGCACAGGGGCGGAGACCGGTGGCAAATTCAAAAATTTAAACAAACACATTACATACAGTATACTGCAATCTTACAGATTACAGTACTGTATGTAAAAAATACACACCCCCTTTGTCCCTAGTGGTCTGCCCAGTGCCCTACGTGTACTTTTATATAATAAAAACCTTTTTTTTGTGCCTGCAAACTGTAGATTGTCCATAGCAACCAAAAGTGCCCCTGTATGTCAAAAATGATTTTAGAGCAGCTAGAAAACAGCGATAATAAATTATAATCACTTGCAGAATTGAGCGATAGCGATTTGTGGGGAAATCCGTCATAAAAAAATAAAAGTAATAACAGCGACAATTCTGCAACTGAGCAAATTTCAGTGATTTGGAGTTGATTACATTATTGAATATTTTTTATTATAATTACATTATCATTTATTATAATTATTTATAGTTATTTATTATATTATAATTTTATGATTTTGTGTTTCAAACTTTATCATACCCGGGATGTCTACTAGACTCGTGTTTGGACAGATTTAAGTGAGTTATTCCTTACAGAATTACAGGCCTACAGTATAAAATGCCAAATTTTCATGCAAAATAATTGTACCGCTTTTGGTACGTAATTACAGACAGAATCATACCGCCAGGGAGGTTAAAGGAGTTGTAAAGGAAAACATTTTTTTGCCTAAAATGAATGTCTGCAAGGTAGACAGACAGAATAGTGTAATGATTCTGTTAAAAAACAAGTAAATACCTATTAAATTCCTCCGGCGGTCTAGTTTCTGTTCTCTCATTCACTTCCTGGTTTGTGGCTCTTGTTCATGTAAGAACTACATTTCCCAGTATGAATTGCAGCACGCCCAGTAATTCACACCTCCTTAAAGTCTCTAACACATAGAGAGCGTCCTGCCGCACAGATGTAGTTCCCAGGAAGGGGTGAGCACGTCACTGACCACCGCAGTAAAGCCCCCCCTTCACGGTGGTGAGTAAAATCAGACAAGCAGGAAGTGAACAGAACAGAGAAGAAATAGAGCAACTTCAGAGCAAAAACGAACAATGAGGAAGTAAAAAGAGTAATGTCTGCAGGTTAAGGATGCTTAATATGAAAAAAAACTTTTTCCTTTAAACCCCTTTAAGTATAGAATTACTTACAACAATGATTCCTCACTTATTGGATGGCACCCAAAGCCAATTGAAAAATTGGCTCAGGTGAGGACATTGCTGGATTTCTAGACAGGTAAGTGTCTTTATACTAAAAGTCAGCAGCTACAGTATTTGTATTATTTTTTGGGGGGAGCCTGGAGCTGCTCTTGAAGGTCCATAACTTGGTATAGACCTGTGGCTTAAAGGGGTTGTAAATTTTAGTTTTTTAATTTTTAAATAGGTTCCTTTAAGCTAGTGCATTGTTGGTTCACTAACCTTTTCCTTCGGTTTCCCTTCTAAATGTTTTTTTTCTTTGCTTTTTTTTGTCTGAATTTGTGTGAATTTCTCACTTCCTGTTCCTCCTCATTAAGCTGTTCTGGATGACTATACCCCAGGGGGTGATGGGGGCAAGCTTATTTAGAAGGGAAATCGAAGAAAAAGGTGTGAACCAACAATGCACTAGCTTAACCACTTAAGACCCGGACCTTTAGGCAGGTAAAGGACCTGGCCAGTTTTTTTGATTCGGCACTGCGATGATTTAACTGAGTATTGCGCGGTCGTGCTCCGTGGCTCCCAAACAAAATTGGCGTCTTTTTTTCCCCACAAATAAAGCTCTCTTTTAGTGGTATTTGATCACCTCTGCGGTTTTTATTTTTTGCGCTATAAACAAAAATAGAGCGACAATTTTGAAAAAAAATATATATTTTTTACTTTTTGCTATAATAAATATCCCCCAAAAATATATATTTTTTTTCCTCAGTTTAGGCCGATTTGTATTCTTCTACCTATTTTTGGTAAAAAAAAGATCGCAATAAGCGTTTATCGGTTGGTTTGCGCAAAATTTATAGCGTTTACAAATATGGGATAGTTTTATTGCATTTTTATAAAAAAATTTTTTTTACTACTAATGGCGGAGATCAGCTTTTTTTTTCGTGACTGCGACATTATGGCGGACACTTTGGACAATTTTGACACATTTTTGGTACCATTGTCATTTTCACAGCAAAAAATTCATTAAAAATGCATTGTTTACTGTGAAAATGACAATTGCAGTTTGGAAGTTAACCACAAGGGGGCGCTGAAGGGGTTATGTGTGACCTCATGTCTGTTTCTAATTGTAGGGGGCTGTGGCTGTAGGTGTGATGTCATCGTTTGTGTTTCCCAATAAAAGGGAACACACGATCGATCACGGCGCCACAGTGAAGAACGGGGAAACTGTGTTTACACCCAGCTCTCCCCGTTCTTCAGCTCCGGGACCGATTGGGGGACTCCATCGGCGGCCAGGGTGCGTCCGCTACCCACGGCAGGGCACTTAAAGAGGACGTACCAGTACGTGCTTGTGCCCAGCCGTGACATTCTGCTGACATAAATGTGCAGGAGGCGGTCTTTAAGTGGTTAAAGCAAACCCATTTAGAAAATAAAAAACAAACCTGTACATCCCCTTTAAGGTATAATGTGCAGGAGCCAGAGCATTTCAATGCTTTCCAGGCACCAATGCAAAAAATAATAAATGCACAATTTTTTATTATTCAATATAGGTCCACTTGTTATCATTATTATTGTAGCCAGGGGGGTTGGCATAAAAAAAAAACCTTTGAGGAAGATGACCAAGTCCCAGCTAAACTCCATTGAATTATATTACTCACTCCAAATTGGCTGGTTTCAGGGAGGCAGAGTTGAGCTATGACTAAGCACTAGTTTCAGTGCGAAACAAACGCGTCAGAAGTCGGGTTTTATTTTATTTTGCTGTGACTTGTAGTGCTGTCCTTCTTTTAACCACTTGCTTACTGGGCACATATACCCCCCTCCTGCCCAGGTGAAATATCAGCTTACGGCACTTCGTCGCTTTAACTGACAATTGCGCGGTCGTGCGACGTGGCTCCCAAACAAAATTGACGTTCCTTTTTTCCCCACAAGTAGAGCTTTCTTTTGGTGGTATTTAATCGCCTGTGCGTTTTTTATTTTTTGCGCTATAAACAAAAAAGTGCGACAATTTTGAAAAAAAATACAATATTTTTTACTTGTTGCTATAATAAATATCCCAATTAAAAAAAAAAAAAACACATGGCGGACACATCGGACACTTTTGACACATTTTTGGGGCCATTCACATTTATACTGCGATCAGTGCTATAAATATGCACTAATTACTGTATAAATGTGACTGGCATTGAAGGGGTTAACACTAGGGGGTGAGGAAGGGGTTAAATGTGTATCCTAGGTGTGTTCTAACTGTGGGGGGAGGGGGGTGACTGATCTGTGTCCCTATGTACAAGGAACACAGATCGGTCTCCTCCTCTCCAGAGACAGGACGCTGTCTCTGTGTAAAACGCCAATGAGAGATGATCTATCAGATCATCTCTCATTCGCCGCACAGATCGCAACACAAACGGCCACTCTGATTGGCCGTTCGCCGCGATCTGTGATTGGCTGTGTCCAAGGAACACGGCCAACACAGGGCTTCCCCGCAGCGCACTCTGGAGCGCGCGCTGGGAACGCCCAGAGGGGCGCCCGTCTTTTGATGGCGGGTTGGATATTCAGACCCGCGCTGTAGCCGTCTTTCGGCTATAGCGCGGGTCTGAAGTGGTTAATAAAGGCTACAATTTGTTCAGTGTGCGGCTGTCCAGAGACAATTTTTGTTCCTGCTAGGCAGAGTTGTTCAGCTAAGTATTGTGGGAGGTGTTGTTTTGTAAGGACAAGCATGATTGCCTCTGAGTGAGAAGAAACTACAATCCCCCTGGAGCTAGACGACTTAATGAGGAGGAGTGGAGGAAAATTCAGCAGGCTGCTCAGGAGGATCGGGGTCTTTTGGTGCAGGGAGGGAATCAGATGTTTAGGGAAGGGTACTGAGCCACTGGGCACTCACCCACCAGACCAACCTTCTTACTACCCCTACAGCCTTACCAAGCAGGATAACCGGTCATCGTCAACACTTCTAATCTCATCGAGTGGAACACCTAATCACCATCTGCATCTATAGCCCTACCTAGCAGGTTCTCCAGTCACCATCGGCAGCAGTAGTCATCCAAAATGGGTTAACAGGACCGCACGCCATGAGTGCCCCCTCCGTCCCCGAATCATTGAACCTTACTATTGCAGCACAGGCCTTTTGAGAGAGTTGTTAACCCACCAAGCACCAAATATTCTACAGTGAGATCCCAATTACTAATTTTCCCATTAGGCTCCTCAGACACTACTACGCTGATGCCATGCACTGTTAGAAGGTGCCACGTTGCCTGTTCTGAATTATTCTGCTAACCAGTATCTAATCTACTCCGCCTTGCAATTGTTAATGAATCTTCTGTTACTGTTAAACCTTATTCAAGTTCCATCTACCAGAACTCCTTAACTCCTCTCTTAACTGGGGGCATCAAGAGCTACTTAGCCACATCATTAGTGCACCACCACACGGGCCGCACCCACGCCGGCAGAGAGCTAATATATATTTTTTCTTCTTCTTGTTTATTTAGTTTTTTTGCTGGACGTTATTCCTCCCAATGTACAGTTTTTCATAGACTTTAACCATACCTTTACATCTTCGTATCTTTAGGTCCTGCAGGCAGAGTTGGATATAGTAGATTCAACCCCAGGGCATAAGGCAGACTAGCTCCTGGGGTTTTTACTGTCTGTTCCTATCTGTCCTTACAATGCTCTAACGGCGACCTTGTTACAGTCTAAGCTGGTTGGTAAAAATCTGGGCCCAGTTGCTTATTGTTCCTGGAACTGTAGTTTAGTGCTCTGTGTAAGAATTTTGTTATTTTTTCTTGCTTATGGTTTGTACTGTTCTGCCTTTTTTGACCAGATCTCTGTCAATACAGTGTTTTCTCAATCTGGTGTGGTTTATTCAACATAAGGATTGTGTCAGAGTGGTACTGGGGGAGGTCCGCTCTATATAAAACAAGGGACTAAGGCCAGCCATACACCATTCAAATCTTGGATGGTTCAACAGGAACCGGCCATGCTTGCAGGAAAAAAATTCACACCATGTATGGCTGGCCTAAGTCTCAGAGGGCTCATCAAACCTAATGCAATAGGTGGAATTTGCCTTTAAGTTTAAGTCTTTTCTGTCATTGTAAATTCCTGATAACTGGCAATTAAATCTGAGAACCGTAGACCCATAGTAACAATAGTTCACAAAACGTCTAATGATTCACCACTGTATGCTGTATTTGGAACATATGTTGTTTAAATATGACTAAGATCACTTTAGTTATTATTGTTCAATTCTAAACTGATGGGATATTTTCACATTATTATATCACTGTATTCTTGTTTTTACAGGTTTGTGAAGTAAGACAGAGAACCTTTAATATGAACTTTGTAATTCAGAACTAGTCAAGCATTTTTAATGTGGACAAAGTTCCTATGGTTTTGGATGAATATCTTCAGGTTAAGATTGGGGAATTTACTGATAATAAGGAGACTCAATAGTTGTCAGCAAAAACTTAACTAGTGTTTACTGCAGAACTTTGTGTACCTCTTTCCTTGGCAAGGTGCATTGATGATTTCCTGAATAATAGGCCTTTGTGCTTGCTATTATTGTGACACTAGTTAGACATTATTTCATTACATATACATACAGGTTTGTTGTTTTCTGTCATAAAACTGCTTGCAATTGAAAATGAATTATCCACGTAGTGCTACCCCTGAAGGAGCCGCTGGTTAGATTTGGGACAACGTGTTACCTCTGTGATGCGTCTAGGCGTATGATTATCAATAGATGATGTGAGCAATGACGGAATGTTCAAACAGCAGGATGTCGTTTTCTGTGCTTTTATTCTCTTGCCAAACACGACAAACAGTTAACTTGAGGTAGACAGAGGAAGATGGGTGAAACGAAGAATTGCAGATTCAGGCCTTAACTATATAGAAGTAGCCCTGCTTCAACGATACCTTTTGCTTCGTTGCCACTCCAGCCGGAGTGGGTGTAGTGTACCTGGACAGTATCTCTTACAGAACTGGCAGCCAGGGTATCACTCAGAACCTTGAGAAGAAAAAAAGACCCTGCCACAGACTTGGCTCAAATAGAAATAGGAGTGGAACCTCTGCCACAGGCCCCTGCTCTGAAACGCAGCTTAATAGAGCAATTCCTTCTCAGTAAATGTAGTTGCCTGAATCTCCCTCAGGTAGCTCTTGGTTTAGGTCACCGACTGACAGGTTGCCATTAGACAAACTCCCAGTGTCCGGTTACCTCGATCCCCGATGGCTTGTCTAGGTCCTTTTGGATCGCCTGCCTCCTGGCTTTCCTCAGACTGACTCCCTACCGAACAGCACAACTCGCTTGGGATCTTCTTTTAAGAGAGAGGGGACCCAATAAGTCACTGGGTCCCATCGCAACTTCAGTTGCTCCAGGCCAACATGGTCCCGGAACCAAGAACAGCGCATGGCACTAGGCCCCGGCCTGGTAGGCCATATCGCCGGGGACCTATGATGTGCGCAAACCCTGAAGGTGAGTGCCGCAACCGGATCCAACCACAAACTCCCCCGCCCAAAATGGTGTCTCTCCAGAAGTACCCTCCCCCAGCATGCCCCGCAAGGGAAAAACTCCTCTGATTGGCTGCTGGCAAGAAGGCGCTCCTACCTGCGCTCCACTGCCGCGACCCGTCGCCCCGGGGGGGAAACACACCTCAGGAACACAGAATGAACCGGCAGCACAGCCTAGCTAGAACAGAGCTGGATTTGCACAAAATCATATGGATGAGAGCTAGGTAACTCCCTCACCCCCCCTCTAAATTTAAACAGCGTCCGTACTTGGAAGTACAGGGGCGCTACATCTGTTTTATCTCATATCGTTTAAATTGGAAATATGTATTTTTCTTTATTACAACTTATTTAAAGAAGTATGGCCTTAATAATAAAAAAAAAACAGACCACTTCTAGTTAGGCTGCTAGACAAAATGTATTAATTCGTATTTTTTTTTTTTGCTTCATTGCAGCCAGTGGAGCAGTGATCTATAGTTTTAAAAAAAATGTAGTTACGCTGTGATAAAAAATATGTGAAAGAGTACTACTACGAGTAGTAATACAAATGCAAATGAAACAATAACAAATGTGTTAAAGCATTGGTTCAGTGAAGTCCAAAAAATCAACATAAAATCTTCTTAGAGGTTCAAAGATGAAGAAATCCACCACCGAAAGTAAAGACACCATAAGGAATGCAGGCTTACCAGATAGCAAGCAAGGATAGCTTGCGGCTGTAAACCCCAGCCCGGGCCTTTAACATTAACTGCAGCAACCAAGTGGTACAAAGCAATCAATGAATCCTCGGAGCACAGATGTCCCGAAGCTGATGAGATACCGGGAAAATAATCTGTCCGCTCGGACTGTCATGCGATGACGTCAGCACGTCTCCTACAAACCACAAAGTGCATTATCCCACAACATTTATTGAAAAGCAGTCATTTAAAATTATACTCATGTAGCGCACCCCCCTAAGGGGCGCTGATAAATTGAGATCCCTTACCCTGTAGAGCAGGGGTGGGCAAACTTTTTAAATTGAGGGCCGCAATGGGTTCATATATTGGACCCGGGGGCCGGACCAAGAGTAGATGGACGGTGTGTATGTGTGAATTAATATAAATTAAATTTAAATTTGTAACATTAAATGTTTAGATTAATTTAAGGTAGAAAAGCATAAAAAGAGTTATTTTATAAAACTACAACTGATGGCACAGTGGCTGCATTTGATGGCATGGCACAGTGGTGACAATTGATGGCACAGTGGCTGCATTTGATGGCATGGCACAGTGGCTGCATTTCGCATGGCACAATTGTGACAACTGATGGCACATATATTGCTTTTGATGGCATGGCACAGTGGTGACAATTGATGGCACAGTGGCTGCGTTTGATGGCATGGTTCAGTGGCTGCATTTGGCATGGCACAGTGGTGACAATTGATGGCACAGTGATTGCTTTTGGTGGCATGGCACAGTGGCTGCATTTGGCATGGCACAGTGGTGACAATTGATGGCACAGTGGCTGTGTTTTATGGCATGGCACAGTGGCTGCATTTGGCATGGCACAGTGGTGACAACTGATGGCACATAGATTGCTTTTGATGGCATGGCACAGTGGTGATAATTGATGGCACAGTGGCTGCGTTTGATGGCATGGCTCAGTGGCTGCATTGATGGCACACAATTAATGGCACAGTGATTGCATTTGATGGCATGACAGTGGCTGCAGTGGCATGGTACATTGATGGCACAGTGATTGCATTTGATGGCATGACACAGTGGCTACATTTGGCATGGCACATTGGTGACAATTGATGGCACAGTGTTTGCTTTTGATGGCATGGCACAGTGGTGACAATTGATGGCACAGTGGCTGCGTTTGATGGCATGGCGCAGTCACTGCATTTGGCATGGCACAGTGGTGACAATTGATGGCACACTGATTGCTTTTGATGGCATGGCACAGTGGCTACATTTGGCATGGCACAGTGGTGACAATTGATAGCATAGTGATTGCTTTTGACGGCATGGCACAGTGGGTGACAATTGATGGCACAGTGGCTGTGTTTGATGTCATGGCACAGTGGCTGCATTTGGCATGGTACAGTGATTGCTTTTGATGGCATGGCACAGTGGCTGCATTTGGCATGGCACAGTGGTGACAATTGATGGCACAGTGATTGCTTTTGATGGCATGGCACAGTGGTGACAATTGATGGCACAGTGGTGACAATTGATGGCACAGTGGCTGCGTTTGATGGCATGGCACAGTGGCTGCATTTGGCATGGCACAGTGATTGCTTTTGATGGCATGGCACAGTGGTGACAATTGATGGCACAGTGATTGCTTTTTATGGCATGGCACAGTGGCTGCATTTGGCATGGCACAGTGGTGACATTTGATGGCACAGTGATTGCTTTTGATGGCATGGCACGGTGGTAACAATTAATGACACAGTGGCTGCGTTTGATGGCATGGCACAGTGGCTGCATTTGGCATGGCACAGTGGTGACAATTGATGGCACAGTGATTGCTTTTGATGGCATGGCACAGTGGTGACAATTGATGGCACAGTGGCTGTGTTTGATGGCATGGCAAAGTGGTGACAATTGATGGCACAGTGATTGCTTTTGATGGCACAGTGATTTCTTTTGATGGCATGGCACAGTGGTGACAATTGATGGCACAGTAATTGCTTTTGATGGCATGGCACAGTGGCTGCATTTGGCATGGCACAGTGGTGACAATTGATGGCAAAGTGATTGCTTTTGATGGCATGGCACAGTGGCTGCATTTGGCATGGCATAGTGGTGACAATTGATGGCACAATGATTGCTTTTGATGGCTTGGCACAGTGGCTGCATTTGGCATGGCACAGTGGTGACAATTGATGGCACAGTGTTTGCTTTTGATGGCATGGCACAGTGGTGACAATTGATTATTTTACCTTATCCTGTGTGATGCAGCCTCCGTGGCAGTAAAGTAGGTGGCACCGCCCTCTCAGAGGAATTCTCCAATCCCCTGGGGCGAGAGGCGGCTGCAGCCTATCTGCGCTCGTCTCGCTCCAGCCCCCTCGAAGCATAGGCCGCAAAGCCGCGGCCTCAATTAGCGGCGATCGCGGCACGACGAGATTGTGCTGTAGAGCCAGGCACACCAAATTTTCACAGGCAGAGAACAGTCCGTGACTTTGTTTTTGTTGTTTATCAAGGGTAATAACTTGGATGGAAATTGGAGGTTATGGGATGCCCATTGACTTTAAAAACAAACTTCAGGGGCTAAATCTTCATATATACAGTCTCTACATACAGCTCCATTTCTTCCTCCAGCACTCACTTGCTTGCAGAACTCAACTGGATCACTAGCTTGAATGTCTGGATCACTGTAAAGATCTGAAGGGCTCTCAGTCAGATTTTAAATGCTGGCCCATTACAGGCAGGAACCCGAGGCACCTTGTATGTGTAGCAACAGTGTCCAGCTTGTATCACCCCTGTTGCTACTGATCCCAGCACCAACCCTATAGGTACTGCAAACCCACCTAGCTGCAGCAGCCCCTTTCGCTAGCCCTCTAGGCGTACTTCTCCCCACAGTTCTTCAGACTGACACTCACCAGAAGATCTCCCAGTAGTGCTGACCTGTTCCTGCTGTCCTCTCTCCTTGCTCCCTTGCTCCAGGAAGGTCTTCCTCTGTGTGTTATGGCAGGATCCTTCCAGAACCAGAGTCCCGGCCTGTGGTCAACTCCTCCCAGACTTGGGGGCACCCTCAGGAGCCACCAACAGCTTCCTCAGCACTTTATCACCATCTTCCACCCGACTCCCCTTCCTGTCATGACTCATGCCTATTTATGAGGTGGCCTGCCCCCTGCCAGCCCTTTACTGAGGATTGGCTGATTGGGGATTTTTATTGGTCCTCATAAATATTACAAGCAGCTCATCCTAACCTCCACCAACTATGTCTAGAACATTCTCCAATGTCCCAGAAAACAGTGTGAGGCACCAGAAAGGCTGCTAGGATGAGTCGTCCAGCCCTGACTCACCAAACCCTAATGAATTCCTAGCTCAGGCTTAGCCCTGAGATACAATAAGTTTTCCTACACTAACCATTCTACACAAACAAACCTATACTAACAACCCTAGCACACCAGAGAGTGCTACACTCACAAACAAGTTAGATAAAATTGCTCATCAAGCTACTCATTTGTAGCCCTGTAGTCCACTACACAGTTCACTCCAAAGTGCCCATCAGTCCTGGGGGTGGTGCTCGGTGTTCTCATGATGTGTGCATAGTTTATATATTTAGCTGAAGAAACTTGTATAGTTTGGCTCTGAGGAAGAAGGTGTATCCTTCAAAAATGTGCCAGCTAGTAGGGACCCTGCTGAGGTCCCCCTGGACATTGGAGTGATCTGTGTTATGGACTACAGAGCTACAAATGAGTAGCTTGAGGAGAGATTTTAATTCACTTATTTGGCAGTATCATTTTAAATGACTGATTTTCAATAAATGTTGTGAGATAATGCGCTAGGCTGGTGCGCCCTCATTTGTTCATATTTAGCATAAGTTTCATTACATCCCCAGTCCGAGAATGCAGCAAGACTTGTGGCTACATCCCTCTGACGTGGAGCTATTCTCAATCCCTTTACTGGGACACTACGTTTTTGCGCAGAAGGTGTATTTTTGTTGTTTGATTTCTCCCACCTGCTCCTGAAAGAAGCTTCCAGAATATAGGGCAGGGAGAGTCAAAAGGTCAGCATGAATATGGATCCTGCCCCAGCCAATCCCTGAAAGCAGGCATCCAGAAGATGGCTAGGAAGGTGATAAAGGTTTGGGAGGCATTTCCAAGGTGTTATTTCCTCTCCAGGGAGGGTTCCAGTTCTCATGTGGCTGCTGTCATGACCTGGAGTTAGACTGCAGCTAAATCCATCCCCACCACTAGGAGCCTCTGGCGAAAACCCACTGGCTCTTAGATTCCGCTCCCTAGGAAATCTCATGCTATAGCTCCCAGTGTCATCCCTGTTGGTACTACAGTGTACCTGCTCAACTTCATCATCTAGAGCTCCATCCGCAGCAGTCGGCTGTAGGGTTCACTACCTTGCGGTATACTCCAGACCCCAATGGGGTGCATTTGTCACCTGGACTCAGGTGACCTGACAGTTTGATCAGCCATGGACCTGGCTGACGTGCCGCTACCCACAGATGATCCATTGCAAGGCATAGTTTGCAGACTTGAAAACCAGGAATCATATTTAGACTCAGGTGATGCAATTCCTCCGGGATCTGGCTTCACGATTTGACCAGCTTTAGGGCTCCTTGGGAACCCTGATTCAGTAACCTCAAGAACAATCGGCGGCTGCATCTATTCCGGGTCGCAGTCACAGTCACACATTCACTACAGTCCCTTAGTCCCATGGAGAATCTTCTGCCTGCTGAGGAACCTATGCAGCTGGGCCTGACCAGGCTAACTCCCAAAAAACGTGCTAGGTGCAGAACTCTGGGCTTGTGTCTCTATTGTGGGGGCAAGGGTCATTTTCGTGACTCCTGTTCACTTAATCCAGGAAATTCTCGGGTCTAATACATCTGGAAGGTGGCGTATTGGACCCAGAAACATCATCTTCCCATCTTCTTCTTCCAGTGTTCCTTCACTTAGGCCCTTCTCCTTAATCGATCTTTGCATATCTGGATGCTGGGGCTGCTGGAAATTTTATGGACTGGAGAACTGCTTCTTCCATGAAGCTTAAAGGAACACTAAAGGTTCGTTTTTTATTAGATCAATTGATTGCTGTAAGCTAGAGCATTTACATATCACTTACTTCATTTTTCCTTTTGACCTCCAAAATACAGTAATCCAGGTTTGAAAATGCCATTTCCTGTCTCTCCTCTTCTTGCTTTCCACCAGCATCTGAGCCGTTTTGCATGATGGAAAGCAGAATATGCTCACCCCCTCCCTATGACTACAGCCCTGCGTGAAGATGCTCTCTTATCCCTCACAGGCATGGAGGCTAGGCCTAATGGGAAGTGTAGTTCCCGTTAGGCCGTGATGTAGCAAGAATGAATGCGCACCACAAACCAGGAAGTCAGTGAGAATAACGATTCAGGAGTGACGGAGGTGAATAAAACAGGTCGATTTCAACAGGTATACAACTAGTTATAATGCAAAACATTACTTTTTACTTCATCAGCTACTGTCAGACTTTAATTTAAGAGAAAAATATTTTTGTCTTTGCAACCCCTTTAACTTTTCGCCCCTCAATACGCCACTGGTAGTCTCGGCAATTGATGGCACTGTTTTCCCAGGGGGCCCTATCTACTTCCAGACTCTACCTATTAAGATGTCTGTTGGAATACTCTACGAGGAGTGGCTATCCTTCCTCATTCTACCCAAGGCCCAAGGTTGGGCCTTCCTTGGCTACAGCTTCACTCTCCGCAAGTGGACTGGGTCTCAGGGCAGATCCTGGCTTGGGGTCCCTCATGTTTCTTGTCCCCTCACTCCATACTAATTTTTAACTGATCACAAGAATCTACAGTACCTACAGAATGCTAAACGTCTGAATCCCACAGACAGGCCAGGTGGTGTCTTTTCTTTTCCAGGTTATAATTTCATGATTACGTACAAGCCGTGTCCCTGCAACGGTTGGGCTGATGCACTCTCCAGGTCATTTGACACTTTGGACAAGGAGTTCACCCCTGAACCTGAGCCGGTCATTCCAACCTCATGCATTGTTGCCCATTCTACCACCCTGGAGTAAACAATTCCTCCTGGCAAGACCTTTGTCCCCACTGAGCTAAGTGGTAAGATCCTTCGTTGGGGACATGATTCCAAGGTGGCAGGTCATGCTTGGTCCTTCTGATCCTTCCTGCTCATCAGTCATCGATACTGGTGGCCTAATCTCCGCCCTGATGTCAAAGACTATGTTAAGGCTTGTCATGTCTGTGCTGAAGCCTCCACACAAGCGCCTGCTGGTCTTCTCGTGCCATTGCCCATTCCTACGGAGCCCTGGTCTCACATGGCATGGATTTTATCACTGATATCCCACTGTCAGAGAATAATACGGTCATTTGGGTGGTAATTGATTGGTTCTCCAAGAGGGCTAATTTTGTTCCTCTCCCTGGTCTCCCTTCTGCTCCTGCCTTGGTTTGCATTTTTGTTAGATACATTTTCGGCCTCCATTGGGTTCTTTCTCATATTGTTTCCGACAGGGGCGTTCAATTTACATCTTGTTTTTGGAAGACCTTTTGCAAATCCCTCAATATTGTCTTGGATTTTGCCTCTTTATACCACCCTCAATCCAATGTACAGACTGAGAGGGTTAATCAGGAGTTAGAGGTCTTTCTTTGCACCTTAGTCTCTGCTCATCATGACAATTGTTCCTCTCTACTCCCGTGATCAGAATTCTCTCACAACAATCATGTAAATTCCAGTTCTCAGAAGACACCCTTTTTCACAGTTTATGAAAAACACTTTTTCACAGTTTATGGAAAACACTCTCCCAGATATTCCAGCTTTGACTATGGCTCAGGAGTCTTTCAATTCTATTTGGGGTGACATTCATGATCCCTCAGGGCAGCTGCTGACAAATTTAAAGGCTTTGCCGACCCCTGCAGGCATAAACCATCTTCTTTATAGCCAGGAGACAAAGTTTGCTTCTCCACCAGGAACATCAAGCTCTGAGTTCCGTCTATGAAGTTTGCCCCAAGATTCATTGGTCTGTAAACTATAACCTCTAAACTGAATCCAGTTTGTTTCAAATTCAAACTCCAGATTCCTAAAAGCCTCAAAATCTCTAACTCCTTCTATGTTTCCCTTCTGAAGATGGGGGGAGGTGAGCGACGCTCCAGGCGGCCGCATCGCTGGACCATGGACGAGGTAAGTGTCTGTTTATTAAAAGTCAGCAGCTACACTTTTTGTAGCTGCTGACTTTTAATAAACATAAAAACACTGGAACTCCGCTTTAATATCTGCCTGTTGTTCAGCTTTACAAGTAAAGTGGATGAGAAGCACAGAAAGACAGATCTTGCTGTTTGTCTGAGTTGTAAACTAGCTATGGTATAGTGGTATAAACAGGTTTTATTACATATGTTCGAGGTCATTTGAAAAAAAAATTGAATTACCCTGTTTTCAGGCAGTAAACTGCAGATGGACCTTGTTATGGGACCTGTCACTAGTGCAATTTCTTGCTGTTAGAACTACTGTAATTTCCTGTTGCTTTTCCAACTACAGACAGCCATAAACTTCTGCCTTAAAGCTATTTTCCAGGGTGTATCTCTGTGAAAACATAAAGAATAACTAAGCTAAAGAAGTAGCTACAACATAACATGAAATTCCATATACAATAACAGGAAACTCGCATAATAAACACAGAAGAAATATATATACTGTGTATATCTATCTATATATCTATCTATCTATCTATCTATCTATCTATCTATCTATCTATCTATCTATCTATCAGTGGCGGCTGGTGCTCAAAATTTTTGGGGGGGCGCAAACGAAAAAAAAAATATTGCAGCCTCACTGTGCCCATCACATGCAGCCACTGTGCCATGCCACCAAATGTAGCCACTGTGCCATGCCACCAAATGCAGCCACTGTGCCATCAATTGTCACCACTGTGCCATGCCATCAAATGCAGCCACTGTGCCATCAATTGTCACCACTGTGCCATGCCATCAAATGCAGCTACTGTGCCCATCAATTGTCACCAATGTGCCATGCCATTATATGCAGTCACTGTGCCATCAATTGTCACCAATGTGCTATGCCATCATTTGCAGTCACTGTGCCATCAATTGTCACCACTTGTGTCACTAATTGTGCCATGCCATCAAACGCCACCACTGTGCCATCAATTGTCACCAATGTGCCATGCCATCAAAAGCAGCTACTGTGCCCATCAATTGTCACCACTGTGCCATGCCATCAAATGCAGTCACTGTGCAATCAATTGTCACCACTGTGCCATGCCATCAAACGCCACCACTGTGCCATCAATTGTCACCACTGTGCCATGCCATCAAACGCAGTCACTGTGCCATCAATTGTCACCTCTCTGCCATGCCATCAAATGCAGTCACTGTGCCATCAATTGTCACCTCTCTGCCATGCCATCATATTCAGTCACTGTGCCATCAATTGTCACCACTGTGCCCGGCCTGTGCTCATTGTTGCCTCTGTGCCCCATGATGCCACTGTGCCCCATGCTTCTACTGTGCCCCATGCTGCCACTGTGCCCCATGCTGCCACTGTGCCCCATGCTGCCACTGTGCCCCATGCTGCCCCTTTCCCTGTAAAAAAATCACTTACCTGACGCTTCCATGTCCTCCCTCGATGTCTTCTGCCGCCCTGGAGAAGCTTCAGCCAATCAGGTTCCTGAAAACCAGAATCCGGGAACCTGATTGGCTGAAACGGCTGTCAGTCTAATGCAAGGACCGCAGATTGTCTGCGCTCCGAGCATAGACTTCCGAGAGCCAGAGGGCGGGACTGGAAAAGCCTATCAGAGCCACTGGCTTTGATAGGCAGTTCCCCTCAGCCAACCAGCTGTCGCTATTCGGGTAACCGGCGTCCCATGTCCGGTTATACGAATAGACCAGGCAGCTGGCAACAGTAACACACGTCCAATGCATAGCATTGAACGTGTGTTACTTGCGAGAGGGGGTGGCGCTGCAGCGCCCTCTATAGACGGCCGCCAGAACTTCGGCTAAAATGTCAAAATGACATTTTAGCCGAATAAAAGTTCTTAAAGGGCCCATTTTTTTTTTTTAATTCTTTTTTTTTTTTGTGACTGCGGGAGGGGGGGCGGCGCCCGTGCGCCCATATGGGCGGGCCGCCACTGCTATCTATCTATCTATCTATCTATCTATCTATCTATCTATCTATCTATTATTATTATTATTATTATACAGGATTTATATAGCGCCAACAGTTTACGCAGCGCTTTACATTAGGGAAGACAGTACATTCACAATACAAATCAATACAGGAGGGATCAGAGGGCCCTGCTCGTAAGAGCTTACAATCTAGAAGGGAGGGTCTATCTATCTATCTATCTATCTATCTATCTATCTATCTATCTATCTATCTATCTATCTATCTATCTATCTATCTATCTATCTATCAAGATAGATAGATAGCCAGTAAAAAGGAATAGTACTGGTGGCGGGTTTAACAGTTTTTTTTATATATATAATTCTTCTTTAAAGAGGCATTGCAGGTGCCTACATACTTTTGCTAATGTTGCCATCTCAAAAAGTTGGGAGGTATGTTTATATAGACTAGACATGTACAGACTGAAATATTTTGTTTTGGAACTTTGTTTTCGTCCGATTTTTTTTTATTTAGTTACTCCCAAAATTTGTTTTTATCTATTTAGTTTTTCATAAGAAATTGCATTCGTCCAAAAATCTGAGTTAATTACAGTAAGGTACAATCTGTCATAAAAGGCTTATGGTGTCTGTCGAATGTTCAAAGAAGATTCGACGGAGCAGCAAAACTGTACATCGAATCGTACATTTCCAGTCGATTGTTCCGCCCAAAAGCTATAGAAGAATTCTAATGTTGTAAGACTAGTAATAATTATATTTATTAAATACAATAAACCAACATTAGAATTTTTCTATAGTCTATGGGCCGAGCATTTGACAGGAAATGTACGATTGCGGCGTCATACAGTTTAGCTGCTCCGTCAAATCTTCTTTGAACATTCAACAGACACCTTTGCCCAGATTATACGTCTAAAAACTGGCTACCCTACGCCGACGTAGCTTGCATACGCCGGCGTAGCGTGGGCGCACATATGGGCTGGACGCACTGTGCTGCTCCCATTGATTAGGCATTCAAATATGCAAATGAGGGAAATACGTCGATTCACGAACGTGAGGGCGTCCGAAGCATGCTGCGCAAGATGCAAAGTTATTCCCCATAAAGGAGGTGCAACCCAGGAACAGACGTGCACATTTCAGCTGGAGAGCAGCTGCAGCAGCACCGTTACGGACGAGCTGAGCAACCACACTTGCAGGACAACACATCTATATGCCAACATGCCAGGGACAGCCATGGTCATAGCACTACTGCATTCCCAGGCACGGAGGCACGGAGGAGGGCACAGGAGAGGATATACCGAACGTGCATGAATGTCTTTGGCATGGGGGAATCGCAGGTGTATCGCATTATCAGATTCAGCCCTGATGCCATCCTGGAATTAGCCACAGCCCTGCATGATGAAATCACCAGCCAGAAGGGAAGCTCACATTTGAGATGGCTGAGGTCAGGATCGCTCCTCTCATCTACAGAGAAATTCTTCTAATATCAAATCTTTTCTCTCTATAATGTCGAATCTTTTCTCTCTATAATGTCGAATCTTTTCTCTCTATGTAGAATAATCTTGGACTAGTATGGTTAAGGTTAGGCACATTCGACCGACGAAAACAAAAATAAAGCATTTGTTTATGTCAGATCTTTCGATTTTCGTATTCTACAGTTTTGTTTGTTAAAACAATAACGAAAATAGCTGAAATTCGGACGGAAATGTATTTAGGCGAAAACAAATGCACATGTCTAATATAGACACACTACTGGCCACTTTATTACGTACAACTTGCTAGTACTGGGTTGGACCCCCTTTTCCCTTCTGAACGGCCTTAATTATTCATAGCAAAGATTCAACAAGGTGTTGGAAACATTCCTCAGAGTTTTTGGTCCATATTGACATGATAGCCTCATACAGTTTCTGCTGATTTTTCGGCTGCACATCCATGATGCTAATCTCCCATTCAAGTTGTGTTTCTGTGACTTCAAACCAGTCTGCCCATTCTCCTCTGACATCAACAAGGCATTTTTGTCAACAAATCCCCTTTCTTCCCCATTGTGATGCTCGGTTTGAACTTCAGCAAGTAATCTTAACCACGTCTAGATGCCTAAATGCATTGAGTTGCTGCCATGTGATTGGCTGATTAGCAATTTGTGTTACCAAGCAATTGAACAGGTGTACCTAATAATAAAGTGGCCCCGGTGAGTGTACAAATATATATATATAAATATATATATATATATATATATATATATATTTACAAAAGTGAGTACACCCCTCACATGTTTGCAAATATTTCATTATATATTTTTATGTAACAACACTGAAGAAATTACACTTTGCTTCAATGTAAAGTAGTGAGTGTACACATTGTTTAACAGTGTAAATTTGCTGTCTCCTCTAAATAACTCAACACACATCCATTAATGTCTAAACCGCACATGACAATCATAATATTAAAGTGGGTCTCAAGTCTTTGTGTGAGCGGAAGGACTTGATCATACGTCCGGCGGATAAAGGCGGAGGTATAGTTATTTTGGATAAAAGTGACTATTATGTAGAAATGTCTAGAATCCTTAACGATTTAGACACATACAGACCACTTTCTAAGGACCCCACCTTAGAGTTCAAAAGGGTATTGGTTGAATTGTTTCAACTGGGGATTCTTGATAAAAAGGAAATAGATTGTCTTGTACCCTTGCCTGCCCCCCCCCCCGTATATCCATAATGTATTATCTCCCCAAAGTCCATAAGAACGCTTCCCAACCACCTGGTCAACCTATTGTCAGCGGTATCGACTCTGTGACATCCTGCATAGGATGATATATTAATTTTCATTTATAACCATTAGTGAAGTCAATTCCTTCCTATCTTAACCACATCAATACTGGATACTTCCACCTCCTTCCTTCTCAGGCCAGTTTTCAGCTTTCAGCATTCTTGCATTTTCAATGACAATTACGCGGTCATGCTACGCCGTACCCAAATGACATTTTTACCATTTTGTTCATCAGAGGTTAATGAAGTCACGTGATGTGACGCAACGCGTAAGGTAGACCGGAAGTGACGTGATACCCTGCCCGTCCGACCGGAAGTGCCGCTGTTTGGCGTTTTATTTGTTTTTTCTTTGTAAGCATGTTTTAGCTTTAATAAATTTCCTTGGCTTTTACTTAATTCACAATGAGAGCCTTTGTTTTTCCATTTTACCTATTTTACCTACTATTGACGGTTATTGTGGTGAGGCTACTCTATCGGGGACCTGTGTTGGAGTACTATCATATATTGGAGGACGACCCTATCTGAGATTTCCAAGATTCCAAGGAGTTCGTGGAGGCTCATTTCTTCCTTTGGGGAGGTAAGCGCTCTGTGAGCACACTATTTTCTTGAGGATTGTCCCGGATCAAGTACATTGCCTATGGACTAGATATACACCAGTGGATGTGCTATTTAAAGTGGTGGACTTTGTTTATTCACTATTGATTGCTGCTCTTTCACCCATTGGTTCCACTTGTTTACCAGTGTGTTCAGATTTATATTATTATTCATTATCAGAGATTGTTTTAGCACTTTTAGAATATTTGCGCTCATCACCCTCCCATTTTCTATATAAGCTATGAGATCAGTTCCACTACAATACATTTTCTTGACCTGGAAATCTCCATTATGGACCATCAGTTATTTACCAAGATTTTTAAAACCTACTGACTGGGATGCTTACATTTTCGATAGCTGTCTTCACAACTCATGGCTGAAATCCGTCCCGCATAGTACGTATTAGACGGAATTGTACTAATCTATCAGATTTCCATCAGCAGGCCCAAACTCTTAAATCCAGATTTGTCGAAAAGGGTTATCATCCGACAACTATAGATGAGGAGATCACTAGGGTATCTTTAGTGGATAGGTGCACACTGACCACCGAACAACCTAAACATGTACCCGATATTACATTTAAATGGTCCTTTATAACCAAATTCTCTATACAGCATAAACAAATTAAAAATATTTTTAATCGTCACTGGAAGGTACTCAAAAACGATCATCTGCTGGGCCCTGTTCTCCCGAACCAAGCTGGTGTTATGTATAGGGGAGCTCCATCTTTAAGAAGTCAGATTGCCCTGAATGTGATAAATCCCCCAACCAGACCTTCCTTTTTTCATAATCTTAAGGGATATTACCCTTGCTGCAAATGTAAAGTTTGTGTACATAATATATGTGGGAGGAGGAAGTCGTCCCTCATTTATTACTTTTAAATCCACTACCACCTCTGTAACATATCAGATGAAGCAATTCACCACCTGTGCCACCCGCTACATTGTTTATCTTATTATTTGCCCATGCAAAAAGCAATATGTAGGATGGACCATCAGGTCTTTTTCAGTCAGGGTAAATGTGCACATCGTCAGTATTAAAAAAATGTTGTATTAAACACAGTGAACCCAGACATTATCTTCACCATCATAATAAAAATCCACTAGGCACTAAATTCCAGATCAATGATAAATTCATCCCTCATTGGAGAGGAGAATCTTGTCTGAGATGTCTTTCACAATTAGAGACCTTCTGGATACACCAGCTCAGATCTTATTCTCCCCATGGGATGAATATTGACTGGGATATTAATGCCTCTATCAATAAAGCATAGTGCTTGTTTTTATTTATTTTCTGGTTGTTTCCTTTTCCTAGTCAATGCTATATATTGTTATACTTTAGACGTCTGTTCTTCATTTATCTGTATTTCAGCATGACTCAACATTTGTATATCATAAATGATTGTGTTGACATTATGGTAATTTTGTATGCCATGCAATCTGATTGATTATTAATATCCATTCTTAACAATAATTATGTTACGAATTATGTTACATGCTCTGTTTGTATTTCATCATATAGATTGACATTTGAGGGGGCTAGGTAATGTTTATGTGTTTTTCACACTCATCTAAGTATCATTAGTGATTTATAATCGGGCTGGCTGATCTATGCTATTAGACACGGCAGTGGTTAATTGCGCTTTATGCCCCCTCCATGTCATCCTATTCTTTTATCTCCAGATGTCATCAAGATATGAAGGCTCTGTTGAGTTATGACGCTTGTCATGTGACTTTGTATCAATAGTTGTGTGGCTGGATGTGGCAGTGCTAGCCATATTAGCCTAGTTAAATCAAGGTTTGACACACACACAGCGTGTTGCGTTTTCATGTAACGTCACTGAACTCCCTTGATTGGTGAATGTAAGCGAGTTGAGAAGCGCAAGCCAGCCCATGGTGATTTCTTAGCATAGACATATGCACGCTAGTGGGCTGACTCTTATGGAGCTTGGAACACACGCTGTGTGCGGCGATGATGCGACGTGTGGCGTTACATAGTTACATAGTTAGTCAGGTTGAAAAAAGACACAAGTCCATCCAGTTACATGGCGTGCGTTATGATGCTGCATGGCGGAAGCGCAATGATGCAACTCTGATGCTGGACTCCCATGATTGTTTAGACTGACTAAAGGGAGTTACAGTGAACAGCTGTTTTAGGTTGTAATTAGACATGTGATGTTGTTTGTAATCTAGGGAACAAGTATATATATATATATATAGCGCAGTGGCGGCCCGTCCATAGGGGGTGCCCGGGCGCCTTCCCCCCCCTCCTGTAGTAAAAAAATAAAATTAAAAAATTAAAAAAAACGGGCCCTTTAAGACATTTTACTTTGCTTAAAATGTCATCTTTTGTTTTACCTGCAGTTCTGGCGGCCGTCAATAGAGGGCGCTGCAGCGCCACCCCCTATCGCAAATAACACACATTCAATGCAATGCTATGCAATGAATGTGTGTTATCATTGTTGCCAGCTGCCGCTGGTCTATTCATATAACCGGACATAGGGCGCCGGTTACCTGAATAGCGGCAGCTGATTGGCTGTGAGGAAGTGCCTATCAGAGCTGCTAGCTCTGATAGGCTTTTCATTTACAGCCCTCCGACTCTCAGATGTCTATACTCGGAGCGCAGCCTCTCTGCGTTCCTTGCATAAGACTCACGGCCGTTTCAGCCAATCAGGTTTCCGGATTCTGGTTATCAGGAGCCTGATTGGCTGAAGCTTCACCAGGGCGCCAGAAGACATCGAGGGAGGACGTGGAAGCTTCAGGTAAGTGCTTTTTACAGGGAATGGGGTGACAATGGGCACAGTGGCATGGGGCACAGTGGTGACAAAGGGCACAGAGGCGACCATGGGCACAGTGGCATAGGGCACAGTGGTGACAATGGGCACAGTGGCATCATGGGGCACAGTGATGACAATGGGCACAGTGGCATCATGGGGCACAGTGGCATCATGGGGCACAGTGATGACAATGGGCACAGTGGCATCATGGGGCACAGTGGTGACAATGGGCACAGTGGCATCATGGGGCACAGTAGTGACAATGGGCACAGTGGCATTATGGGGCACAGTGGTGACAATGGGCACAGTGGCATCATGGGGCACAGTGGTGACAATTAAAGGGCACAGTGACATGCACAGTGGCATCAATGGGCACAGTGATGACAATTGGCACAGTGGCAACAATTGAGGGGCACAGTGGCTGCGTTTGATGGCATGTCACAGTGGTGACAATTGATGACACAGTGGCTGTGTTTGATGGCATGGCACAGTGACTGCGTTTGATGGCATGGCACAGTGGTGACAATTGATGGCACAGTGGCTGCGTTTGGCACAGTAGCTGCGTTTGATGGCATGGCACAGTGGTGACGATTGATGGCACAGTGGCTGCGTTTAATGGCATGGCACAGTGACTGCATTTGATGGCATGGCACAGTGGTGACAATTGATGGCACAGTTGCTGTGTTTGGCATGGCACAGTGGTGACAATTGATGGCACAGTGACTGCATTTGATGGCATGGCACAGTGGTGACAATTGATGGCACAGTTGCTGTGTTTGATGGCATGGCACAGTGGTGACAATTGATGGCACAGTGACTGCAGTTGATGGCATGGCACAGTGGTGACAATTGATGGTACAGTTGCTGTGTTGCATGGCACAGTGGTGACAATTGATGGCACAGTGGCTGCATTTGGTGGCATAGAACAGTGGTGACAATTGATGGCACAGTTGCTGTGTTTGATGGCATGGCACAATGGTGACAATTGATGGCACAGTGACTGCATTTGATGGCATGGCACAGTGGTGACAATTGATGGTACAGTTGCTGTGTTGCATGGCACAGTGGTGACAATTGATGGGACAGTGGCTGCATTTGGTGGCATGGCACAGTGGTGACAATTGATGGCAGAGTTGCTGTGTTGCATGGCACAGTGTGTGACAATTGATGGCACAGTGGCTGCGTTTGATGGCATGGCACAGTGGTGACAATTGATGGCACAGTTGCTGTGTTTGATGGCATGGCACAGTGATGACAATTGATGGCACAGTGGCTGCATTTTGTGGCATGGCACAGTGGCTGCATGTGATGGGCACAGTGAGGCTGCATTTTTTTTTCCGTTTGCGACCCCCCAAAAATTTCGAGCACCAGCCGCCACTGATATAGCGTGGTATATGTTAGCAGGCTCATGCCCCAGTTAAAGTACTTTTGTTTGAAACATGTCGGGTACATACCCTGCTTAGCTCTACATACCGCGCTTGTTTTTACTCTTTTTGTGATCACTACTGTACACATCTTGAGCGATGTCTGTACTTTTTTTATATTATTACATTTTATACTTTGGATTCATCTGCACTATGTGGAGGCCTTCTTTTTTTTTCATATGATCCACAATTTTTCCTGACTGGAGGAGCACTACATGTATCAGGAACAGGGTTAAAGTCTGGTTTCCTTGTACCATCCTTTGCCTGATTGATGCAGGTGTATGCATACACATTAGTTCCAGTCATAGGATTTGGTTCCTGACTGCTGTCCATGCTTGTTTGACCCACCGCCACTGGCGTGTGTGTCCCCAGTCTAGGGTAAGGGTAGCCATCCCCTCCCCCTGGTGTTGGAAACACAATCCTGGGTGTCATGTGATAATACCACTCTGTATGGTCCAGCCATATAACTACACCTTGTGAATAACATTATTCTGGGATCATGTGCTTGTATGTGATGTATGTGATTCCACATATAAGCATCTGAAATGGATGCACAATGATGAACTCAGGTCAGGGAAAATTTTTGAAAGCAGTGGGCCTGTGTGCAGGATCATAAGTTGGGCCCCCGCAGCTAAGAAAAAGTTGGCTGAGATTTTCATTGCACTGAATACTGGCTGTGGCTTAAAGGGACACAGAGTGCAGGGGTTCAGTAGTAAGTAACGCAAAGGTTCAACAATAATTTCAACAAAGTTCCCAAAAGCTCAACAGTAATTCCACAAACTGCCCCCTGATTGTGTTTTTTTCAATCACAGTGAGGGAGCAAGTCGAGTGCCGGCAAAATAGGCTTTGCCTACCCCTGGTATACAGGTTTGTAGACACTATGGCCCGGATTCACGTACCCGGGCGTATCTTTAGAGCGGCGTAGCGTATCTTCTTTACGCTACGCCACCGCAACTTAGAGAGGCAAGTGCTGTATTCACAAAGCATTTGCTCCCTAAGTTACGGCGGCGTAGCGTAAATGTGCCAGCGTAAGTCCGCGTAATTCAAACTAGCTAAGCGGTGGGCGTGTTTTATTAAAATTAACCGTGACCCCATGCAAATTATGTGCTGAACGAACAGCGCATGCGCCGCCTGTGGACGTATCCCAGTGCGCATGTTCAGAAGCACGTCGGATAGAATGCCTAAGTGACGTAGGCGCGCAATGCCTACGACGAGTGAACGTAACCTACGCCCAGCCCTATTCACGTACTACGTAAACGACGTGAAATTAGACGGCGTCGTTCCCTGGCCCATACGTTTGCATTAGCTGCGCCTCATATAGCAGGGGTAACTTTACGCCGGACGTAAGCCTTACGCAAAGCGAGTATATGAAGAGGCTGTGCGCATCTACGTTTGTGAATGGGCGTATCTTGCTCATTTGCATATTTAACATAGGAACGTCGAATACGTCCAGCGTAACTATGCACCCACGAAACGCCAGCGTAGGCAAGTTATGCCCGACGACTGAAGCCATGTTTTTCGGCGTATTTCGCTTTGTGAATCGGCACAAAGATGCAACGGCGGACATTCAAAATTACGGCGGCGTATCTGGAGATACACCGACGTAACTTCTTTGTGAATCCGGGCCTATAACTTTCACACAAACCAATCAATATACATTTATTGTGATTTCTGTTTTACCAAAGACATGTACCAGAATACATTTTGGCCTAAGTTTTTTTTATTGGATATGATCTATAGCAGAAAGTAAAAAAACAAACAGATTTTTCAAAATGTTTAGTATTTTTTCATTTATATAGTAATATATACCAAACGAAAGCTCTTTTGTGTAACAAAATTATATAAATGTCATTTACCTACAGCGTTGCATGACCATGCAATTACCAGTTAATGTAGCACAGTGCTAAATAACAAAACATGGCCTGGTCATGAAGGGGGGAAAATCTTCCAGATCTCAAATGGTTCATTTTGAATGGTACAAAAACCCAACTGGGCAGCTAAGTTGTAGTGTACCACAACTCCTTTGTGATGGGGGGGGGGGGGGGGGTAAAACAAAGCTTAATGCCATTGCCTGAACACAGGGCCGCTGATAGAAATCATGGGGCCCGTACATCCTACCTGTTGGGGGGGCCCCCTTAGCCCCACCCCTGGTGCCTCCTTCAGCCCCTGGCCACGCCCCTGGTCTCTCCCCAGATCCCGCCTTAAAACAAAAGTGCATGTAATGGTGGCGGTCAGCAACTTGAAGGTGGGAAATGCGAATGGCATAATGTGCTGCAGACAGTGCCATCCATGCCAAGTGCCAATGTGCAGAGATGCATGTTGCCAATGCCAGAAACGCATGTGTTGCCTATTGAAATCCAAATTAATTCAATATTTGGTGTGACCGCCATTTACCCTTTAAAACAGCATCTTCTAGGTACACTTGCACACAGTTTTTGAAAAACACAGCAGGTAGGTTGTGGAGAACTAACCAGGGGTCTTCTGTGTATGTAGGCTGCCTCAAATTCTTCTGTCTCTACTTTTTTTTCAAGACAGACGACACAATGTTAAGATCAGGGCTCTGTGGGGGCAAACCCTAATTTTCAGGGCCCATTGTTCTTCTTTACGCTGAAGTTAGTAACTATCTAATGACATTGGTTGCATTTTTGGGGTAGTTGTCCTGCTGCAGAATAATTTTGGGGCCGATCACACACCTCAATGATGATATGGCATGATATCTGCCTGTATTTCTCAGCATTAAAGATCCTGGCTAAAACTCAAACTTTATTTGCAGAAATGCAGCCCCAAATTTGCAAGGAACCTCCACCATCCACTCATTATTGTACTGTTCTTCAGCACCAAAGTGTACAAAGCCAAAACAAACTGCCTCCTGCTACAGCTAGTTCAAATTTTGACCCATCAGTCCAGAGCAATCTTTCTCAACTCCAGTCCTCAAGTACCCCCAACAGGTCATGTTTTCAGGATTTCCCTCAGATAAAACGGCTGTGGTAATTACTAAGGCAGTGAAACTGATCAAATCACCTGTGCAAAATAATGGAAAGCCTGAAAACATGACCTTTAGAGGTACTTGAGGACTGGAGTTCAGAAACATTGGTCCAGAGCACTTGCTGCCATTTTCCTGCAACCCCAGTTCCTTCAGCCCCCGCATCCAATCACTGGCTAAATGCTGCCACCTTAACCTCTGCAACATCTCCATAATTGAACCCTTCCTGACTAATGACACCACAAAGCAACTTATTCACTCCTTGATAATTTCCCGCCTTGACTACTGCATCTCCCTCTTTAAAGGCCTACCCTTACACAGGCTATCCCCCTTCAGTCTATTATGAATTCTGCTGCTAATTTAATACACTGCACTAACCGATCCATGACTGCTGCTCCTCTCTGCCAATCCCTTCACTGGCTTTCCTTACTCCACTGTATAAAATTCAAAATGCTAACCATAACATACAAGGTCATTCCAACGCCCCATCTTCATCACAAACCATCTGCAGATATTGCCCAAATTGTCCCGTCTGCTCCTCCCAGGACCTCCTGCTCTCTAGCTCCCTTGTTACCTCCTCCTATGCTTGCCTTCAGGACTTCCACAGATCCTCTCCCCTCCTCTTAAACTCTCTGTCCGATCAGCCCCTACCCTGTCCACCTTTATGAGATTCCTGAAAACTCATTTATTCAGGGAAGCCTATCCCACACCTACCAAACAACTGTCAAAGAGCCACCTTCATCAAATCATTCTCTGTGGCTATTACCTTTTGTACCACCCCCCCTTTAGAATGCAAGCTCTACGAGGAGGGCTCTCTTGTACCTTCTGTATTGAACTGTACTGTGATTGTGCTGTCCCCCCTCTACTTTGTAATGCACTATAAACTGTTGTGGGTTTTCTCTATAGACTCCTGCAGAGGGTTCCATCCTCCCCTCTGTATATTTAATGTCCAAAATAGCAATATGATTTTTGTCGTGGGACATAGTAAATCTGTGGTTGAAATCATTTTTCTTCAATCTTATGAGAATTTGCTCAAGTGTCTCAATGGGTCTATTCCAGATGACAAAGATGTCGTTGATGTACAGGTACCACGCCAAAATGTGGTCCGTATACATCGTCATGAAGAGCATTTCCTCCCACTTCCCCAGATTTAGGTTTGCATATAATGGGGCACAACAAGTCCCCATTGCTACCCCCTGAATCTGGAGGTAGTGGGACCCATTAAATGTGAAGACATTGTGTTCAAGGACAAACTCTCAGGCCGCGTACACACAATCAAATCTGTCTGCTGGAAACGGTCTGCCAGACCGTTTCAGCAGACAGATTCGATCAGGTGTACGGGCGGACAGACAGATTTGGCCAGCCAACAGGCTAACCAGCAGACATATCTGCTCGCACATGCGGCGAATGGATTTGACGCATGCGCGGAAGTGTTTTACTTCCTGGTGCGGTGACGTGGCGGCGTCAACGTCACCGCCACGTCACCGCGCTGTCTGCCGGTGGGGATTTTGGTTTGATCGTGTGTACACGATCAAAGCAATACATCCCAGCAGACAAATCTGTTCAAATCGGTCTGCCAGACCGATTTGAACAGATGTATTTGGACGTGTGTATGCGGCCTTACAGAGAGATGATGAATTCACTGTAAGCTTTCTCATGTATAGCCCTTTTATATAAAATGTGTTAAATTGCCGCTAGGCCTTTATTATGGAGAATCGAACTATACAGTGTTTCCACATCTATAGCTATTCAATCCATTTTCCAACACAGAGGAGACAAACCTCTGAGGGGTCATAGAGATTTCTCTGTGAGACACAGCTCCTTTTTTTTCTTCTCTTTGTTTTAAAAAAAAAAGATGGATTAATATAATGTTCATCTGTGACACCATCACAGCATATGTAAGTGTACTAAATACTGATTATTATATCCATCACAAACATATATGCTCTGTGAAAAAATATTGTTTATTGACATTTAATGTTTTTCACAATGTTATAGATGTACAATTTTTTCCTAATGAACACCCCTGAAGAAAGAATTTAATTGAAATGTGTCGGGTGAAGGATCACATTCGACCTTGTGCTTTGTCCTTGGTGTCCCCATAGTATCGGAAGTGAAGGGGCGCTAATGACAAAAAACAATGCAAATTATGTGTATATATGTACATAAAAATGTGCATCTCTTAGAAAAACATATATTATTAGTGAAAAGTCCATACAGTGAAAACCAAAAAATTGTTATTAAATAATAAATTGAGTCCAAATAGTGCTAAAAAATATAAGCACCCAATAGTGATTCTCGGTTCAAACAAAGACGTAAAAATTGCAGTTCTGGAACCTCCACCATATGTTTGCACCCGGTGAGATCAATAGAAATGGCTCCTTACCAATATTAGTAGACTCTTTTAATTAAAAAAGAAGTCATAAACCGCTTGTGTCAATGGGATGACTCAGAGTGATCCAAATAGGCACGTTCAGATGATCCAGCATTCATATAAATAGGAACAGAAGAGCAATCATAGTGAAGTACTGTTTATTAAAAATTTTTTAAAAAGTAACATGCCAAATGGCTGCTTACTCAAGTTGTGCCCTGATCCCGGCACTGAGGCTTTAAAGCGTTATTCGATATCCAATCGAACTCAGATATGGTACGATAGTCCGTCGCGCTGGTCGTCTCACTGGCCGGCGTACGTTCCACCGTCGAAGTACCGTAGATTCGGAGATGGATCGAAAGTCCGTCGCACCGCTGGTTTCGATAGCCGGCGTGCGTTCCACCGTCGAAAACCAACGGACCCGGAAATCGGAAGTGGTAGGGAAAAGCGTGATTTGGTTAGCGCCTCGACGTACGTTTCGTGGATTACGTCATCAGGAAGCGTAACCAGTCACGCTATAGAGTTGTATTTAACCCAATGGCCATTAAGATTGATAGGGGAATTAGCCAATCGAATTTAAAGCCTCGGTCCCGCTATCACACACCATACAATTATATATTTAAACAACACCTGCAAGATGCTGCATAAGCAAATCAATTGACAATAGTGTCATATACATCCGGTGTACTATATACATGCACCATTCTCATTCAATGGTATGTGAAAATACATGTTAATAATGCCAATATAAATGGCGGTAAGTTTAAAATGAATTGATATTACTTTCCAACATATTGTAATTGGAATTACACTTCACATTGAAATGACAATAAAACTAAAAACATATAAGATGACAAATTAAAATACCCTTATAAGAAACCAACATTGATATTAACTACCTCAAAGTATGTTATATGTTGCTGCTATTCTTACAATACCCATTACTACCAATCAGGTGTACTACCTGTACTAATAGTTGGTAATTAGTACAGTATGTTGGAAAATTTAGATAACAAAATTATACATATTCTATTTCAAAAAATTCCTTTTATTTGTTGCTCAGAAAGCAATTGAGGTCTAGTTCTACATTCATGCCTTGGGGTTGCATGGCACGTAGGCGATGTATCCATAAAGTCTCGTTTTGGGATACCGCCTTGGTGAGATCTGAACCTCGCCAATGACTAGTTACTCTATCTATCCCATAGAACGTCATTTGTCGAGGGTCTTTATTATGACAAAGGTCAAAATGTTTTGAGACACTGTGGTTGGGATACCCATTTATAATATTTGCCACATGCTCATTGATACGCACTTTGAGTTCTCTAGTAGTGCGCCCTACATACTGTAAGTGGCAAGGGCACTCGATGACATATGTCACGAACCTAGAATGACAGGTGATGAGTGGTTTGATTTTAAATTCTTGCTGTGTGACATTAGATTTAAACTGGAGTTTTTTCTTGCCCTGTCTTTTAGATGTTTTACAAGATCTACATCTAGTGCAATAATAGAAACCCGGAGTATCCAGGAAAGTAAGAGGTTTTTCTGGGGGGTCTGGTACGTTACGTGCTACCATATTTCTCAACCCAGGGGCTTTTGTGTAAATGAATTTTGGTTTGGCTGGTAGTACTGTAGCCAAATCATTGTCTTTCAGTAATATTGGCCAAAATTGTTTGATAACTTTTTCAACACTCTTGTATTCTCTATGGAACCCTGTCAAGAATGTTATCTCTCCATGGAAGGGAGCCCTAGTTTTTGGTGCTAACAAAACTGGCCTTTCCATTGCCATTACTTCTTTTTTCGTAGTCTCAAGATTTTGGGCATTGTACCCCTTTTCTACAAATTTGTCTACCAACATATTTGCTTGTACGTCAAAATCAGTAATCTGGTCACAATTGCGGCGTATGCGCATAAGTTGGCTTTTGGGGACACCCCCTAGCCATTTTGGGTGGTGGTAACTGGAAAGTGCGACATACCCATTCCGGTCTGTCGGTTTGAAGTAGGTTTTAGTACTAATTCGATTACCTCTTTTTGTTAGCGTGAGATCCAGATAATTAATAGTAGACAAGTTGAATTCTGCTGTAAATTTTAACTCATATTGGTTGTTGTTCATTGCCATTATAAAGTTCTCCAAGGAGGGTAAGTTACCATCCCAAAACAGTATAATATCATCGATATAGCGTTTATAATACAGGAGAGCTTTGTTTTCTTCTTTATATATCGTTTCCCTTTCCCACCTATTTAGAACCAAATTGGCTACACTCGGCGCGTATCTAGCGCCCATGGCGACTCCTTTTGTTTGATTATAATACTTGTTCTGCGCCCAAAAATAATTATTACCCATGGCCTGTTTTAAGCCCTGTACTATAAACTGAATTTGGATATTTGTAGATCAGTACCTGTTTCTAAAGATTCCGTGACTGCTATAATAGCATCTGACTGCTTAATGTTTGTATACAGGGATTCTACATCCACTGTTACTAACCATGTATCCGTGGTTACCCGTATTGTGGCTAGTGCATTTATTAACTGGGTACTATCCTTCAAATACGATTGGCCTTTTTGTACTAGTGGTTGTAAAAATTGATCGAGGTATTCACCCAGTCTGGAATAAAGTGACCCGATCCCACTAACGATGGGTCGGCCTGGGGGGTTGGTATTGTTTTTATGCATTTTTGGTGCGATGTACAGTACCGGAGTACGCGGTACCTCAGGCACTAGATATAGTGCTTCCTTTGGGGTAAGAATAGTTTTTGAGACTCCTTCCTCGACCCAGGTTTTTAGTTGTACTTGGTGTCTCCATATACAGATTTTTACACATTCCATAATTTTTGCGTTATATAACTATGTTTTTAATTTATTATGTTAAATAAATACTTTTGTTATACTTTGGAATACTTCTCAATACTTTTTGTATAGATATTAATGCCTTTAAAGTCAGCTTGGGGTATTGCCTTTGTTCTTAATATATATTTTGGATGTGGCATTATTTCTATGAGAACACACTCACCGACCTCCTTCTTTTTCCTAGACCATAGGGGGACCTCACCAGGATCTCAGCTGGCTTACGTGCTTCGAAGGATTCTCTTTCTTCCTCAAAACCTCAGGAAGAGAGTCCTTCGAAATGTGTCAGAAAGCAGGGATCCCGGTAAGGCCCCCTATGGTCTAGAGACTGCTGAGTCCAAGACTCTTCAGCTATGGATGGGTGGCTTGTTAAGTGACCTTTTATTCTCATGCTTATTAGTAGTTCTTATGATTCTAGGCTGGTGTGTCCTTTTTTGTTCACTTTTATAGAGGCTCAAGGACATCCCCTGCAGTACCTGCAGTACATTCAAGGATTTCTCTTTTTTTTTTTTTCTTTTTTTTTAAAGTGTATTTTTTGTGCGTGAACTCGAGAGAGAGGAGCCGGACTGCAGGAGTTGGGAGTAGGCAGACCCTCCCCCCGGAGGCAATCGCCATCTTTCTCCATGCCCCTGGTGGCAATGGCGGGTGTGAAGGGGGGCCTCCCACTCACCCCGCCCTACCTGCTCCTCTTGGGAGCCCAACTGGGGCCCAACGGGACCCCCAATGGGGCAGAGGGACTCCCCCTATGAGGGAGTGAGGGGGCCTAGCCCACCCAGCCAGCCGTAGGTCCAGCCGTAGGTCCTATTTTAAGAGACCGCATGGCCAAAGTGCATGTGTTTTAAACCAATTTTGTGTGCGTGCAAGTGTGGTGGTTTTTTTTGTGGGGGGGGGGGGGGTGGGCGTACTAAGCACAGGCGTACCTTGCATAGCACACCCACCGGGAGCCGGCCGAGACCACCAAACTCAATTCACATGTAGCCGAGACTGGGATCCGAACCCTTGGCTGCAGAGGTGAACAGCTTATCAGCGCAGTGCCAATCACGTTGAGCCACCACAGCTCCCTAATTCAAGGATTTCTCATAGGATCCCTACATGGCCTTCTGGGATTCCTCACAGGATCCTTGCTGGGTCTTTCAGGGTTGCTCAGATGATCTCTACTACCTCCAGGGCTTCCAGAGTTTTTTTTTTATGGTGACACTGGTCTTGTCCCCTGACCAGAAAGGTTAAACTCTGAAGTGGCTGGTTCTGTTTCTTATGTCAAGCTACCTCAAGCTAAAGAGCTATAAAATTTACTTGCCAGTTGCCTGTTAGTTTCTACATCCATCCATGGGGTGCCTTGGCGCGGCTCTGTGGCTCACGCATGCGTTTGCAAATGCGTGCGAACAAAACCCCTGTTTTTAACGCACATTGTTAGACAGGTTAATTGGTTGTTCTGCTAGCTGGTCGGTAAGTAGGCTTGGTTATTCCCTGGGCATTCCCCAGGTTCTTGTTGTTATCTGCTTTAGCCTTCCATTGCTACTTACTGTGATTGCCAGCCATAGATGGGGGCGGTGGATACGTTTTGTTTCACCTGTGGTGTTTATTTTGGTCCAGCAGTGTACCAACACCTTTGCAGCCATTGTGCTATATGCTGGGTGCTTGGTGTGCTTCTGTACCTTTAAGGAGGGGTGGCTCCCCTTCAGTCCACCTGCCCCTATCTATCCATTAAAATGCATGTGCCTCCATTGTGAGGACACTCACTGTTAGTGTTAGGACCACAGAATTATGGGGTGCCTTGGCGCGGCTCTGTGGCTCACGCATGCGTTTGCAAATGCGTGCGAACAAAACCCCTGTTTTTAACGCACATTGTTAGACAGGTTAATTGGTTGTTCTGCTAGCTGGTCGGTAAGTAGGCTTGGTTATTCCCTGGGCATTCCCCAGGTTCTTGTTGTTATCTGCTTTAGCCTTCCATTGCTACTTACTGTGATTGCCAGCCATAGATGGGGGCGGTGGATACGTTTTGTTTCACCTGTGGTGTTTATTTTGGTCCAGCAGTGCACCAACACCTTTGCAGCCATTGTGCTATATGCTGGGTGCTTGGTGTGCTTCTGTACCTTTAAGGAGGGGTGGCTCCCCTTCAGTCCACCTGCCCCTATCTATCCATTAAAATGCATGTGCCTCCATTGTGAGGACACTCACTGTTAGTGTTAGGACCACAGAATTATGGGGTGCCTTGGCGCGGCTCTGTGGCTCACGCATGCGTTTGCAAATGCGTGCGAACAAAACCCCTGTTTTTAACGCACATTGTTAGACAGGTTAATTGGTTGTTCTGCTAGCTGGTCGGTAAGTAGGCTTGGTTATTCCCTGGGCATTCCCCAGGTTCTTGTTGTTATCTGCTTTAGCCTTCCATTGCTACTTACTGTGATTGCCAGCCATAGATGGGGGCGGTGGATACGTTTTGTTTCACCTGTGGTGTTTATTTTGGTCCAGCAGTGCACCAACACCTTTGCAGCCATTGTGCTATATGCTGGGTGCTTGGTGTGCTTCTGTACCTTTAAGGAGGGGTGGCTCCCCTTCAGTCCACCTGCCCCTATCTATCCATTAAAATGCATGTGCCTCCATTGTGAGGACACTCACTGTTAGTGTTAGGACCACAGAATTATGGGGTGCCTTGGCGCGGCTCTGTGGCTCACGCATGCGTTTGCAAATGCGTGCGAACAAAACCCCTGTTTTTAACGCACATTGTTAGACAGGTTAATTGGTTGTTCTGCTAGCTGGTCGGTAAGTAGGCTTGGTTATTCCCTGGGCATTCCCCAGGTTCTTGTTGTTTTCTACATCCTAAGCCTTCTGTCCCAGCAAACCCTTGATTGAGCGAACCCAAGGGCCACAACCTGAGAACCACTAGGATGTATGGCCCATCTCATCTTGGGATGAGATCAAGGTTTGGCTACTATAATTTATCATTTTCTTCCTGTCAAATGTTGTTAAGAAAGCTGTGGTTGCTGGCACCCACTAAATCCTTAGCAACCACTGATGTCAGCTAGCCCTTTTTTTTTACCTTTTTTAAAGGACTAGTCAAAAAGTAGGGTGTCGGTTTTTACTGTTTGAATTTTTTTTGTGAAAGCGTAAAGGGAGCTTATCAGAAAATTGTTTGCTGTTAGAGCTCAGTAGGTTTATTTTAAGAGTTTGTTACGGCATGTGACAATAATGCTGGAGCTTGTTCTACTCCCAGAATATAAGTGATGCCCACTTGATTCGCTATGTCCTCAATTTTTCTTTCTCCTAACTATACATGCATGTCTTGGCGCCTCTTGAAATCAGTTTATTTTGTCTTTATACCTTGAATGTTTGCCTCTAGTTCCAAAAGTTTGTGATACATTTTTTTTGAGGGCATTTTAAAAATGGCAGCATTGTTTTTGTAGTGGTGGCTACATTTGGGGTGTGATTTTTCGGTGGGTTTGACTAAAATTGGACATGGTCAGTAAGACGTCCCAGGATTTAATTTGGAAAATCTAGTGAACTTCAACAACACCTGAACATCTCACTTAACCATGATCTGCGAGTGCACTGTGCATTGGCACCACTGTGGTTCAAACCAGGATTGCAAAGGTAAAATATGACAACACTGCAACTCAAATTAGTAAGTGTTGTCACCTTATGATAGGAAGTATCTTTGCATGCACCTTCTTGGTATGAATAATTTAAAAACAGAACATATAAACAAAGCGGATGAAACACTTGAATATTACTGGATAAAGTACATGTTCAATTTAAGTGTTTGGGTTTAGATACACATTTACAAGCAATTGAGCTTAAAAACAAACTATCACAGACATCTGTAGGCGCAGGCACTGTGGAGTAATGCATCATTACATTTTACAGCTAAAGCACTGAAGTTGTTTAACTTTTCTCTCTCTGCGGCTCAGCTCCCCTTACTCCCTTCTGCCATTGGTGACTCAACAGCCTACTAATCTCTAAAGCAGGGGTCTCAAACTGGCGGCCCTCCAGCTGTTTTGCGAAACTACAAGCCACTTAAAGCGGAGCTCCAACCTGATTTTTTTTTTTTTTCAAAAATCTAAAAAAAAAAAAAAAAAAATACTCACCCTAAATAGGCTGTTGCTATGCGGAAGTCCCGAATCTGTCCTCATGATCCGCGATGTGGTTTTCTTCCTCCTCTTCTCGGTGTCTTCTTGTGAATGGGCCGCCCTGCATTCTGGGAACTGTGTGTATCCCAGAAAGCAGCCGGACCATTCACTGCCTGTTTCCCTGACTGTGGATGGCGGTGCCGGGATCGAGGATCGGCATCGGCGGGGGACGTCAGCGCGGGCGCCTAGGACAGGTAAGTGTCCTTATTCAAAGTCAGCAGCTACACTGTTAGTAGCTGCCGACTTTGAAAAAAAAAAAATGTGGGTGGAGCTCCGCTTTAAATCATTGCAAGGTTGACAGTTACAAGCATGACTCCCTCAGGCAGAGGCACAATGAGACTTGTAGTTCCGCAAGAGCTCGAAGGCCACCGGTTTTAGACTCTTGCTCTAAAGTATACACAGAACACAGTGATTTTAATGCTTCTGCTGTGACCTTAGATGAATTGAACCTTAGTGCCTGCAGCTTCAGGGGTCAGCGAGGGCTTGTTTTAAAGCCAATTTACTGCATGTAATGGATATGTAAATAGTTTAACTTCCTTAGGCCAGCCACAATTCAATTTAAAGCTTTAAACAGTTGGAAAAGCCTAATTTTGTTCTCTTTGCGTAATTTAAAATAACAACACTTGTGATTGGCTGATTTGATCATTTACTTAATAGTTAATCTGAAAAAGCAGCCCTGCACAATGCAATAACGCAAGAGTTTTAACACATTCCACCATAAGTATGCTAATGCGATTAATAAAATGTTTATTATTTTCCATGAACACAATCAATAGACAAGTTGAGTCTGGTTACAATGTTTTACATACCTTTCATGATGTGCCAAGATCACCTTATGGTCATGTATATTTTGGGATTAACTGGTTCATAAAACTAACAGGAAATCTCCACCTAAGAAAAAAGGCAACGTACTGTAAGTACTGTACGTTTTAGAATATGTATGTAGCGCCCCCTTACTTTTAGTACGGGCACTACGCTAAAGTTAGTGGGTGAATGTGAGAGTTATTTTGCTCCCATTCATAATTTGGTAAATTGCAGGCTGCCGCTATTTCAGAACTGTACTCTAGGTCAGTCTGCGATCCAGGGGTGCCATCCCACCCCTGGACAACAGTTGGCGCTAGAGGGGTTCTGACGGAGCTGCTTTTCCCCAGCAGCCAATTAGAGGAGTTTTCCCTCGCTGGGCATGCTGGGGAGGGGTATATCTGTGGCAGACGCCACATGTTATGGGTCTTCTTCTCTCTCTCTGCGCGGGGTCCACGTTCCAGGTGCGGCACCCACCTTCAGGGTGCGCGCATCAACGGACCCCGTCTGCATGGCCCACCTGGCCGGAGCTGCCTGCTCCATGGAGATCCATCCAGATGTTGATAGGGGCCCCAGTGACTTACTGGGTCCCCAACCTTACTAAAAAGATCCCAGGCTGTACGCCGTTCGATGGGGGATTGGCTTGAGGAGAACCCGGAGGCAGGTTATCCAAAAGGGCTTGAATGAACCATCGGGGATCTGGTCACCGGGATTTGACAGGTACATGACAGCTGTCAACCAGTGACCCCTTTCATTGCATTTACTGGGAGGATTTGCTCAATCCGAATTGTTCTCTTGAGTACTGAAGTACTAGGCCTGTGGCAGAGGCCCGAGCCAGGCCTGTAATAGAGGCCTGTCCCTCCCAGCAATTTAAAAATGACACTTCGGCTGCCAGACTTATAACAAGGGTCTGTCCGGAGGCACTTCACCCACTCTGGCTAGAGTGTAGACATGTGCAGACTGGAATATTTTGTTTGTTTTTTTCGTTTTCGTCCAAAAAATATTTTTATTTAGTTTTTTTTCGTTTTCGTCGTGAAAGTTTTTGTCCGAAAACGACGATTTTCGATGACTTTGTCGAATTAAACGTCGGAAATTCAACAAAGCATCGAAAAATGTCATTCTGAATACAGTGAATATACCTATTCACTGTATTCAGAACAACGATTTTCGATGACTTTGTGAAATTGAAAGACGGAAATTCGACAAAGCATCGAAAATCGTCGTTCTGAATACAGTGAATATACCTATTCACTGTATTCAGAACGACGATTTTCGATGACTTTGTGAAATTGCAAGACAGAAATTCGACAAAGCATCGAAAATCGTCATTCTGAATACAGTGAATATACCTATTCACTGTATTCAGAACTACGATTTTCGATGACTTTGTGAAATTGAACGACGGAAATTCGACAAAGCATTGAAAATCGTTGGATCTGAACGAATACGAAAATAAAGCATTTTTTATGTCGGATCTTTCGGTTTTCGTTTCTTGCGCTTTAGTTTTCGTTCGTTAAAACGATAACGAAAAAAACAGATTTTCGGACGAAAATGCATTCTAACGAAAACCAATGCACATGTCTACTAGAGTGGTGACGAACTGTATCTACTGCTATTGAGAGCAGGACTGCTCTACTTCTTATCCAGGCCTGATACCGCAAAGTTCTCTATTGCTTCATCAACCTTTCCTATCTCCTGTTGATGTTGGGCCTTGGAATAAAGCATTTGAAAACCCATTTGGTGACTGGACATTCGCTCACTGCTACTACTCACTGCTCCTACCCCTAGACACACTTTTCACTTCTGAAAAACGCACGGTGTCATGCGGAGTCCCTCAAGGATCCCCTCTATCCCCAGTCCTCTTCAACATCTATCTTCGCCCTCTCTTTGAAATCATCAGCAGCCAAAAATTACTTTACCATTCATATGCAGATCTGATCGAAACTGGATGACAAAGAGTTATCTTAAACTCAACAGCTCGAAAACAGAACTTCTCCTGTTTCATGCCAGTTGAAAGAATCAACTTCCAACAACTTGGACACCCCCGCCCATTCTGGGCCAAATCATCACCCCTAGCGCCAAAGTCAAAAGTCTCTGAGTCATTTTCGACACCTACATGACAATGGACGCACAAATAGGGTCAGTAGTCAGTGGATCTCACCATCTGCTGCGCCTACTACGCAGACTTATTCCATTTATTCCAAAAGAAGACATAGCAGTCGTGGTGGGAACAATTGTCAACTCCAGACTGGACTATGCCAATGCCCTCTATCTCGGACTACCGAAGTACCAAATCACTCGTCTGCAAGTCGTTCAAAATACGTCTGCCAGACTTGTGACTGGGAAAAAAAACATGGGAATCAATCTCACCTTCGCTGAGATCCCTTCATTGGTTGCCAATAAAAGACAGAATTGCTTTTAAAGCACTCTGTCTGACGCATAAGTGGCTTCATGGGAAGACCCCCCAATATCTATGCGAGAAACTAAAAGCTCACAACTCCAATCGCATTCTGCGATCCACTGACCAGATACTCAAAGCCAGATACAAGTCCAAGGGAGAAAGAAGATTTGCGGTCCAAGGCCAAGTCCAGTTTCATCGGTCCAAACCGACTGTGTGTAGGGCCATCGGTCCGTCATCCTTCAGACCAAAGTTTTAAAACTTGCTTTAAAATCGGACCGATGGACGCCTGACCATCGGTCCAAACCAATGGTTAGTACGCAAAAGCATTGAACTTCATTTTTTCAGCATGTCGTTGTGTTTTACGTCACCTCGTTCTGACACGATCGGTTTTTGAACTGATGGTGTGTACGCACATCAGACCATCAGGCCACTTCTGCGGTGACCCGATGAAAACGGTCCATCGGACCATTCTCATCGGGTTGGACCGATCGTGTGTACGCGGCCTAACATGTTGACAAGGATAAAGCCACAAAATCATTAACAACAGACAGTGATGTCCATCAACTTAACCCAGAAAAAAAATGTAGCATATTAGTTGATAGCACCCTAGTAAGATCCAGCGAGACCTAAAAAACAAAAACAGATGTAGCAAAACCGCAATCTGATAACAAAAAAAAGGGGGATTAAAAAGTAAATAGAGTCCAGAATCTATGAGAGAATAGTATATAAAAGTACACCAAATATATCTGTGCCATGTATATAGGCATTCATTTGGTGGGCTTACTATATAATTACTATCACAGAGGAAGTATATTAGAGCCCAAGATATATATTAAAGTTACACTAGGGATACTGCTGAGGTATATAGGGGTACATCGGCATCAAAAACAGGCTGTAACTAAGGGGCCAAACAATGCTTAAAGAAGCACCACAATGGCAGACAAACTATTTGTATTGTATCTCTGGTAAATAAACAAAAGTTAACAAGTGAAGTAGTGAGGAGTAATATACTAATAATAGGAATTTTACCAAGTCTGCAAGGAATAGGAAATGCCTTCCATATACATGCATCCCTTCCCCTGGATCCAGAAGATGGTTGGCGAAGTACAGCATGTGTCTCCCCTTTTATATTTCCAGCAGCAACGGAGATAGACCACAGGAGGAATACAATTTCAGTCCTCCCGAGGCTGGCATTGATGATCTTTCCCCAGCTTGGGGGGTTTTCCTCAGCCACCCCAGCCAGCCAGCCAGTAGGGATGAGCTTTGAGTTTGAGTTGAACCCATGTTCGACTCGAACATCGGCTGTTCGACCGTTCGCCGAATTTCAAACATTATGGGTTAAATTCAACTGGCGCGTCACGGCCCATAATTCACTGTGCCATCGCAGTGCATTGCTGGCTAATGATTGGCCAAGCATGTACTATGACCCTCATTCTTTTATGCCAATCACAGCGCGGAAAAAAACGGAGAGCCATAATTGGCCAAAGCCAGGGTGGCTTTGGCCAATTATGTCACAGGGGGTTTAGTACACGCCCCACACTATATAAGGCCGCCTGCATGGCAGCCTTGTGTAGTGTGTTGCGGCGGTGGTTCAAGACAGACAGAGAGAGAGACAGTGTCATTTATTTTGAGTTAGATAGGACAGATAGGCAGGCGAGTCATTTAGCTTCAGTTACAGTGTGTAGAGGATATACTGTATATGCATCCCAGGTGTTGTATATCTATTTATACACTGTATTCAGTTTAGCTAGATCCGTTCCTGTTATTCTCTTCAAAATATACTAACAGGCAGGCTGGTGATTGTGCTAGCTGCAGTATTTTCACGTAGTGTACTATCTCCTTTGCACAGTGTGCACCCAAGGGCAGATCCAGGGGGGGCAACAGGGCAATTGCCTCCCCTGAGGCAATCATGTCATATTGGCTTAAAAAAAACTGCTTTGCAGTGCTTGCAGCTGCCGCTGCCGAGTCTCTCACTTTCCCTCTCTCATCACCAGGGCCGGTAGGCTGCCTGTCCTGAGGCTGCTTTGAGCTGTAGCTGACTGCAGCACTCCCCTCTCTCCTGCGTGTATGACATCGGGCATCTCTGGCTGTGTGTAAGGCTGCGTACACACCATGAAATAAATCCGATCAAATCGGTCTGACAGACCGTTTTGATCGGATTTGTCTGCTGGGATAGATTGGTTTAATCGTGTACACACGATCAAACCAAAATCCCTGCTGGCAAACATCTGTCCGCACATGCGTCGAATGGATTTGACGCATGCGCGGAAGTGTTTTACTTCCTGGTGACGGTGACATGGCGGCATCAACGTCACTGCCATGTCACCGTCACCAGGAAGTAAAACACTTCCGCGCATGCGTCGAATCCATTCGACGCATGTGCGGACATATATGTCTGCTGGTTAGCGTACTAACCAGCAGGCATGTCGGACGGGCGGGTTCCCAGCAGACAGATTTTAAAGCATGCTTTAAAATCTGTCTGCTGGAAAAATCTGTCTGTCCGCCCGTACACACGATCGAATTTGTCTGCTGAAACGGTCCGTCGGACCATTTTCAGCAGATAGATTCGATCGTGTGTACGCGGCCTGAGAGCTGGATCTGTGTTTGGTTGTGCTGCCTGTGCTAGACCTGCTTGTGTGATAGTAGATGGAGATGGAACACTGATTGAATCAGTGTTTGTCTATCACACAAGCCAGTCTAGGGGGGGACCTTGCTAGAGCACACTGCCCTGCCGAACACAGACCTACAGATCCTGTTTGTTCCATGAAACACGTCGGGAGAGGAGATACCTGCTGTGTGTGATCGAGGCAATGCCATGGTGAGTGCCATTCACAGTGGGGCTAGATTCATAGACAAAAGAGGGACTGCATTCATAGACAAATATAGAACTGCATTCATAGACAAAAGTGGGACTGCATTCATAGACGAAAGTGGGACTCCATCCATATACAAAAGTGGGACTGCATTTATATACAAAAGTGGGACTACATTCATAGACAAAAGTGGGACTCATTCATAGACAAAAGTGGGACTGCATTTATATACAAAAGTGGGACTACATTCATAGACAAAATTGGGACTCATTCATAGACAAAAGTAGGTCTGCATTAATATACAAAAGTGGCTCTGCATTTAGATACAAAAGTGGCTCTGCATTTAGATACAAAAGTGGGTATGCATTAATATACAAAAGTGGGACTGCATTCATATACAACAGTGGGGCTGCATTAATATACACAAGTGGGGGTGCATTAATATACAAATGTGGGGCTGTATTGATATACAAAAGTGGGACTGCATTAATATACAAAATTGAGGCTGCATTAATATACAAAAGTGGGACTGCAATTATATACAAAAGTGGGACTGCATTTATATACAAAAGTGGGACTGCATTAATATACAAAAGTGGGACTGCATTAATATACAAAAGTGGGACTGCATTCATATACAAAAGTGGGGCTGCATTAATATACACAAGTGGGGGTGCATTAATATACAAATGTGGGGCTGCATTGATATACAAAAGTGGGACTGCATTAATATACAAAATTGAGGCTGCATTAATATACAAAAGTGGGACTGCATTTATATACAAAAGTGGGACTGCATTCATATACAAAAGTGGGACTGCATTCATATACAAAAGTGGGACTGCATTTATATACAAAAGTGGGACTGCATTTGCATTAATATACAAAAATGGGACTGCATTTATATACAAAAGTGGGACTGCATTTATATACAAAAGTGGGACTGCATTTATATACAAAAGCGGGACTGCTTTTTTATACAAAAGTGGGACTGCGTTTATATACAAAAGTGGGACTGCATTGATATTAGGGGTGCAACGGATCACTGTTGATCCATGATCCGAACGGGTCACCCCCTTTGGATCAGCACGCTATGCGATCCCCGGACTGCCGCTGCGGCCATAGCATTAGGAGAGCCCGCGGCTTCGGCCTAGCTCCACTGTCTGCCTGTACTACTGGGGGGGGTCACTGTCTGCCTGAACTACTGGGGGGGTCACTGTCTGCCTGTACTACTGGGGGGTCACTGTCTGCCTGTACTACTGGGGGGGGGTCACTGTCTGCCTATACTACTGGGGGGGGTCACTGTCTGCCTGTACTACTGGGGGGTCACTGTGTGCCTGTACTACTGGGGGTGGTCACTGTGTGCCTGTACTACTGGGGGGGTCACTGTGTGCCTGTACTACTGGGGGGTCACTGTGTGCCTGTACTACTGGGGGGGTCACTGTGTGCCTGTACTATTGGGGGGTCACTGTCTTTACTACTGGGGGGTGCACTGAGGGGGGGTACGACACCATTTTTTGCAACAGGTGACACCAACCCTAGTGACGGCACTGCAGTGGGGGATATGTGGATATTACAGTGGGGGAGATTTTTTTTGCTGATCCGAAAAATTATCCGATCCGTGACTGCTGATCCGAGGAACTATCCGAACTGTGAGTTTTTTGATCCGTTGCACCCCTAATTGATATACAAAAGTGGGACTGCATTAATATACAAAAGTGGGGCTGCATTAATATACAAAAGTGGGGATACATTGATATACAAAAGTGGGACTGCATTAATATACAAAAGTGGGACTGCATTTATATACAAAAGTGGGGGTGCATTTATATACAAAAGTGGGACTGCGTTTATATACAAAAGTGGGACTGCGTTTATATACAAAAGTGGGACTGCATTGATATACAAAAGTGGGTCTGCATTAATATACAAAAGTGGGACTGAATTTATATACAAAAGTGGGACTGAATTTATATATACAGTGGGGCTGCATTTATATACAAAAGTGGGTCTGCATTAATATACAAAAGTGGGGCTGAATTTATATACAAAGGTGTGGCTGCGTTCATATGTGTGAGGCTGCAATGATGGGCACTGATGAAGCTGCATTGATCTCTTGTACCATGTCTTTAGTCTCTGACCATCCCTTGTACCACGTCTGCAGTCTCTGACCATCCCTTGTACCACGTCTGCAGTCTCTGACCATCTCCTGTACCACATCTGCATTCTCTGACCATCTCTTGTACCATGTCTGCAGTCCCTGACAATCGTCTACAAACTATGGGATAGATTTATGGCATTTATATTTAAATATTTTTTACGAGTAATGGCGGCGATCATTAATTTTTTAGCGGTACTGCAACATTGCAGCGGACACATCGGACACCTAATTGAGTTCTGTGGGCAACACTTTATTTTCTGGTAGTGCCCCTCCCGAGACTAGACTCTGGATCTGCCCTTGTGTGCACCTGAAGCTTACCTGAATACAATTGCTGGTGTTCTCATACAAATACAGGCAGGGACCTTCAGTATTTTTTTTATTGTCCTTTGCACAGGACCAGACATTACATTAAAGCCGCAAGCAGTTTTAAATGACTTTTTTTTCTTATAGAAATGTCATGTTGTGCAGAGACAATTCTAAACACGGGAAACACGTGCCACTTCACATGCATATTATAGACACTCAGCAGGTACGATATTTAAAGTAACTTTTCTTTCACTTTAAGCATCATTAAAATCACTGCTCCCGAAAAAACTGCTGTTTTTAAAACTTTTTTTGCATTGATACATGTCCCCTGGGGCAGGACCCAGTTCCCAAGACCCTTTTTAGGACAATAACTTGCATACTAGCCTTTAAAATTAGCACTTTTGATTTTGAACGTTCAAGTTCTATAGACTTTAATGGAGTTCTAAAGTTAGCGAAACTTTTGGTCCGTTCGCAGGTTCTGGTGCGAACCGAACTGGGGGATTTTCAGCTCATTCCTACCAGCCAGCAGCCCCTACCCCCAGCCAGCTAGCCAGCCAACCAACCGCCCCCCTGCTGCTCGCTCGTTAACCGCTTCCCCCCATAACTCATTCGCTGCATTACCAGCCTGTCGCCCGCCAGGCCCGCCCCCAGCCCCTGCACTTACCCCATTCAGGTCACGGCTTCCCCCCCTGAGTCTTCTACAGCTGGCTGCCCATAGAGCAGAGCAGCCAGTGTCTCAGCAAAAACTGAGCAGACACGGACCTGTCACCCGCCTCTGCTTTGTTCAGCAGGAAATCAGCTGACAGATCACCTGCTGATCAAAACTGAGTCCACCCAATGTGAAAAGAGTCTAAGACTTATCAAAAGCAGTTTTTTCAAAACATTTTGGATAATGAAGAGAATTGGTTAAAATCCTGCCAGTTTTTTTTTGCCAGCTGTGTCAGAGAAAGATAGAGCAGGCATTTGCAAAATTATTCTGCCACTTTATGAATGTTTTTTTTTTAATTCCAAGGGGGATTTTGTATTGCATTACCAAGCAGCTGGCTTGCCTCTTGGTCCCATTGACCTCCAAGGGCAAATTTGACAAGCGATGCCACCTGTCAAACTCTGCATGCGGAGTTAAATCTTCTGCAGCTGCGAAGCAAAGAATTACAGCTGTGACATGTGTACTACACTATCTGGCTGTGATGTTAGGATTTCATGTGGTGGTCTGGATGGAGGGGGTAGGAGAGGGGTAGAAACACTAATCAAGCAGTATATTTACTATCCTTATGCCACCCATTTGAAATGGTCCTAAGAGGAAACCTCTTCAAAGCATGGAATGCCATCTAAGACAGTTGTCACCAAAACAATGCCCTCATTGGAAAGATTTTCCCCTGTTTATGTTCTGTTCTGGTGACCCCTCAACATTTTGGATATTTCTTCGCTTACAGTCACAATGACAATGGCCACCAAGACAAATAGAAGGTGTGAATTTTCCTAGCAGAAACAAAGGCAGTAATATATACCTGCCGGGGGTTCTACCCCCCATTTCTCTATCCATAACTAAAAAATAATTTGGTAGTAGATTTACAGTAAAATGTCATGGAAAAGTTTTTCTTGACGTGATTCTTGTCAATAGTGTTGCTCACGAATATTCGCATTGCGAATATTCGTTACGAATATTGCATATTCGAGTATTCGCGAATAAATCGAATATCTCGGCGAATATTCGCTATTGCGAATATTCGTATTTTTTCCAATTTATTTTTAAAACAGATCACATCCTAGTGATCTCCATCGACGTCTAAAAGCATTGCTGGTATGATTAGAGACCCTGGGCCGAGTAGCTGAGGCGATTCTTTTATGTTGCCAAATATTCGCAATGCGAATATTCGTATTACGAATATTCGCGAATACTTTCTCTGCCCTTCTGTGTTTTGTGTATAAAAAAAAACAAAACAAAAAAAAATTAGCTTTAGTTTAGTCATATAAGTTTGTGTAAGTAGAGTTATGCCGCGTACACACGGTCGTTTTTTGCGATGAAAAAAAACGTTGTTTTTTAAAACGTCATTTAAATTGATCGTGTGTGGGCAAAACGTCGTTTTTTGTCTTGAAAAAAACGACCAAAAAAAAATTCCAACATGCTTGAATTTTTTAAGTCGTTTTTCAAAACGTCGTTTTTTGTTTCACAAAAAGTCACCGTGTGTAGCAAAAACGTCGTTTAAAACGACGTTTTTCAACCCGCGCATGCCCAGAAGCTAGTTTCAATGGAAAAGAGTGGTAAACGTAACCTCGCTTTTTGTGAAAAAAACGATGGTGTGTATGCAACATCGTTTTTGAAAAGTGACGTTTCAAAAACGTTGTTTTTTACTTCACAGAAAACGTCGTTTTTTACTTCACAGAAAACGTCGTTTTTTTTCATCACAAAAAATGATCGTGTGTACGCGGCATTAGTGTTTAGTGCATATTAGTTTAGTAATCCAGGAAATGATCTCCGTTTTCGCGTGTTGACGAGAATTTCGCAATCAATTTCGCATTCGCATTAGCGAAATTTCGCAAATTTTTTTGATAAAATATCACGAATATTCGATATTAACGAATATTTCGTGAATATTCTTTATATTCGTGAAATATTGCGAAATCGAATATGGCGTATTCCGCTCATCACTACTTGTCAAGCCTGCCTCGCATACAAGCGATAGTGAAAAAAAAATTGCGCTGACGTACAACACTTACAAAGGCACAATAAAGAGGAAGTTCCATTCAGATGGCGCCACACTTTGGGCTGCTTTTGCTGATTTCGTGTTAGTAAAAGTTTGGTGAGAGACAGTTTGCGCTTTTCAGTCTTCGTGCTTTTCAGTCTGTTACAGCGTGACGAATGTGCCATCTCCATTACAAACGCTAGTTTTACCAGAACGAGTGCTCCCGTCTCATAACTTGCTTCTGAGCATGTGCTTTTTTTTCCGGTCATTAAAGCCTACACACGACCGTTGTTCACGGCGTGAAAAACGACAACGTGAAAAACGTCAATGTGAAAAAAAACGATAAAAATAGAGCATGTTTTACATTTGTAATGACAAATTTTCACGTCATGAAAAATGCTCTGGAGCCTACATGCGATCGCTTTTAACCACTTAAGACCCGGACCAAAATGCAGTTAAATGACCAGGCCCCTTTTTGTGATTCGGCACTGCGTCGCTTTAACTGACAATTGCGCGGTCGTGCGACGTGGCTCCCAAACAAAATTCGCGTCCTTTTCTTCCCACAAATAGAGCTTTCTTTTGATGGTATTTGATCGCCTCTGCAATTTTTATTTTTTGCGCTATATACAAAAATAGAGCGAAATTTTTGAAAAAAAATCAATGGGGTAGATTCACATACACTAATGCCCCGTACACACGATCACTTTTTGTGATGAAAAAAAATGTCATTTTTCTTCATGAAAAAAAACGACATTTTTCAAACTTAATTTTTAAAAATGACGTTGCGTACACACCATCATTTTTGGAAAATGATGAACAAAGTGATGGCACTCTAAAGGGGAAGTTCTATTTGCCTTGAGGCTGCTTTTAGCTGGTTACTTGTTAGTAAAAGACGATTCCAGCTTTTTTGTCTGTTACAGCGTGATGAATGTGCTTACTCCATTATGAATGGTAGTTTTACCTCCCGTCTCCTAACTTGCTTCTGGGTATGTGCGGGTTTAAAACGTCATTTTTTACGTAGTTTTGCCCACACACAATCATTTTTTATGACACAAAAAATGACATTTTGAAAAATTACATAAAAAAATCGAGCATGTTCGAATTTTTTTTTGGTCATTTTTCAGAAGACATAAAATGACATTTTGGCCACACACCATCATTTTAAATGACATTTTAAAAAATGAAATTTTTTTTCATCACAAAAAGTGATCGTGTGTATGGGGCATTAATATTCCGCTGCGTAATCGAAATACTCTACGCTGCCGTATTTTACCAGGCTCTACACCGAATCCTGGTAGATTTTTGCCCGTACGCTACGGCGGCGTAGTCTATTTCTCGCCGCGTAATCGAAATACGCGTTTGGGGGGCGTGAAGCATTTAAATTAAGCGCGTCCCCGCGGCGATCGAACTGCGCATGCTCCGTTCAGAAATTTCCCGCCGTGCATTGCGCGAAATCACGTCGTTACGTCATTCGTTGTTTGAGTAGCGGCGTTTACGAACATTCCTATTTCCGAACGACTTACGTTAAAAATAATAAAAGACGTCGGAAAACGTAGAAATTCGACGCGGGAACGATGGCCATACTTAACATGGGCTGTCTAATATTAGAGCAGCAAAAAGCTGGTATAGTGTTACGCAAATAAAAGATGACTAAAGGTGCCGTAAGAGATTGCGATTGAAGATCGTAATTTCGGGGATCGCCGGCAAAAGCTCATTTGCATACCCCGACGCCGAAAACGACGGGAAGTCCACCCAGTGGCCGCAATTTTATTGCAGCGTAGATCCCAAGGCGTACAAACACGTAATCCAGTCGAATTGAAGCCCGCAGCCGTCTATTCATGGTTTGAGGTTTTCGACTAGCTAGAAAACGCGCGTAATTTGAAATTACTCCAGTCTAACACCAGTTAGACAGGCGTAATGGCTCTCTGAATCTGGGCCAATATTTTTTACTTTTTGTTATAAGAAAAATCAAATAAAATACATTTTAGTCAAACATTTAGGCCAAAATTTATTTAGCCATATGTCTTTAGTAAAAAAAAAAATCACAATAAAAAAAAAATTAGCTACCTAGCGGGAACAGCGACACTAATACAGCGATCAGAATGTACCGGGGGGGGGGGGTTCCGATCGGACCCCCGACCCACCTCAAGGCACCAACGTATATATACGTTGATGTGCCTGTCGGTGCCATTCTGCCGACGTAAATGCACATGCGACGGTCCATAAGGGGTTAATGACCAATTTAAAAAAAGTCATTTTTCTCGTCATGATAAGTCCATCAAAAACTGGTATTTTTAATTTGGATGATTACCAGCTGGCTTCCTATTTATCTTGAGTTTTACAACTCTCTTTGAGTGATTTCCTGGCCCTGCTTCAGCATAGTCACTGCAAACTACAGTGGGAAGTTGTGGAATTAAATAAAAGTATTAATACATAATCCAGAGATCAGACACCCTCTAAAGAGTGCATGCTGGAATAGATGGTATCAGATCTTACTGTAGAAATCTCTAATATATCGATAAACATGACACCTAATTTATATGATCGTCATCTACACAATGTGGGAATGCCACTTTGACATTGCCAGCTCACTGGCAAGGTCAAAATCTAAGCTCTATTGTACAGTATGTGATTTTTTAGTTATTAAGAGTGATAGGAAGTCTTCATTGGTGAATGTAGTATGGCATACATAAATGTGTAATTCTCAGAATGTCTGACATTTTACACCAATTGTACTGTAAGACCAAATGTGGAAAGGATGATGGACTTTATAGGCATCACAATTACATATATAATATAAAAAATTCTATACATTTTATTACAAATTATACAAATCTGTTAAAAAAATGATATTCAAAATTCAGAAATTATTGCCTTAAAACTTATAACACACCATCTATAATACCAAAAACATTGGGCTAACTATTCATCAAAAGAACCATGGAGCTGGGTCCATTGGTATTGTTACATCAGATGTAGTGTTGCTCTCAGAATGCAGGGTTAAGGAGTGCTTTGCGCTCAGAATGCAGGGATAAGGAGTGTGTTTTATGCTCAGAATGCAGGGATCTGATAGTTGTAGATAAACAATAAACAATACTTTCTCATATCTCCCAACTTTTTGAGATGGGAATGAGGGACACCTATCAGCAAATGTATAAGGACACACCCCTTGTCACGCCCCCTTAAAGGAGAATTGTACAAAAAAAAAAATATTTGGAATTTACAAATACAGAAATGTATAAATCAGATGAAAGGTTTTAAGCTGGAAAACACTTTGATAGCTAAAAAGTGCATTTTATATATGTATATCTATATAGATCAGACCAAAATGAGGGACAAATGAGGAGGAAAGAGGGGCAGAGGGACATTGATCCAAATCAGGGACTGTTGGGAGCTACGCTTCCTTAACTGTGTTTCTGTTCTTTTAATAATAAATTTGTCTGTATTTAAAGTGTTTTAACATCAAATTGTATAAAGGGGTAGCAATACATCTCTGGTTAAACTAGCTCACTTTATGAATGCCATGTCCCTAATTAACCACTTCGTAACCGCGCCATAGCCGAAAGACGGCTACTCGGAACAACACCCTCACATACCACCAGAGCAGTGCATCCAGAGCTCCGTCCGATCGATGTGTTCTTCGGACACAGACGATCACAGATTGTGGTAAATTGGTAATCACAGCAGCCCATTACCACATAATCTCCTGTGTCCTGTGCTGCAGAGAGAGTAAGAACACCAGTGGCCGGGCGCCCTAGGCAGCAGTGTGTCCTAGTTTGCCTAGTAGCACTGGCCCTGCATTATATACTACAGGTGGAGTGAAAAATCTAATTTGTTATTATTTATGGTATTACATAATTAGTCAGGTTGAAAAAAGACACAAGTCCATCCAGTTCAACCATTAAAAAAAAAAAAAAAAAAAAAAAAGATCGTACAATCCCATATACCCAATTCTATACCCACAGTTGGTCCAGAGGAGGCAACAAAAAACAGCAGAGCATGATCCAATTTGCTACAGCAGGGGAAAAAATTCCTTCGTTAACCCCCGAGAGGCAATCAGATTTTTCCTGGATCAACTTTACCTATAAATATTAGGTACCCAGTTATATTATGTACATTTAGGAATGTATCCAGGCCTTTCTTAACCACTTGCTTACTGGGCACTTATACCCCCTTCCTGAACAGGTGAAATTTCAGCTCCCGGCACTGCGTCGATTTAACTGACAATTGCGGGGTCGTGCGACGTGGCTCCCAAACAAAATTTACGTCCTTTTTGTCCCACAAATAGAGCGGTGGTGGTGGTATTTGATCACCTCTGCGGCTTTTATTTTTTCCGCTATAAACAAAAATAGAGCGTCAATTTTGAAAAAAAAATTTTTTACTTGTTGCAACAATTAATAGCCCAATTAAAAAATAAAATAAAAATCTCAGTCTAGGCCGATACGTATTCTTCTACGTATTTTTGGTAAAAAAAAATCGCAATAAGCGACTGGTTTGCGCAAAAGTTATAGCGCTTACAAAATAGGGGACAGAATTATTATTATTTTTTATTATAATTTTTTTACTAGTAATGGTGGCGATCTGCGATTTTAATTGGGACTGCGACATTATGGTGGACACATCGGACACTTTTGACACATTTTTGACGCCATTCACATTTATACAGCGATCAATGCTATAAATATGCATTGATTACTGTATAAATGTGACTGGCATTAAAGGGGTTAACACTAGGGGGTGAGGAAGGGGTTAAATGTATACCCTGCATTGTGTTCTAACTGTGGGGAGAGGGGGGTGACTGGGGGAGGTGATCTGTGTCTCGATGTACAAGGGACACAGATCGGTCTCCTCTCTCCCTGACAGAACGTGGATCTGTGTGTTTACATTCACAGATCCAAGTCCATGTCTGTGTACCTTTGATCGCGAGTGCCTGGTGGACATCGCGGCTGCGAGGCACGCGCATCAGCATCTCGGGGATGCAGCGGGCACGCGCGTGCCCCGTAAAAAGACGGCCTCCCAGAGAATTAGAGCTACCCTGCGGCCGTACAAAGTCGGGAAGTGGTTAAAGCAATCTACTGAGCTGGCCAAAACCACCTCTAGAGGGAGTCTATTCCACATTTCCACAGCTCTTACTGTGAAAAAACCTTTCTATAGTTGGAGATTAAATCTTTTTTCCTCTAGACATAAAGAGTGCCCCCTTGTCTTTTGTTTTGACCCTAAAGTGAATAATTCAACACCAAGTTCACTATAAGGACCCCTTATATATTTGTACATGTTGATCATATCCCCCCTGAATCTTCTCTTCTCAAGAGTGAATAAATTAAGTTTCTCTAATCTTTCCTCATAGCTGAGCTCCTCCATGCCTCTTATCAGTTTGGTTGCCCTTCTCTGCACTTTCTCCAGTTCCACAATATCCTTTTTGAGAACTGGTGCCCAAAACTGGACTGCATATTCCAGATGAGGTCTTACTAATGATTTGTACAGGGGCAAAATGATATCTCTATCTCTGGAGTCTATACCTCTCCTAATACAAGAAAGGACTTTGCTTGCTTTGGAAACCGCAGCTTGGCATTGCATGCCATTACTGAGCTTATGATCTACCAAAACCCCCCAGATCCTTCTCCACTATGGATTCCCCCAGTTGTACTCCCTCTAGTATGTATGATGCATGCATATTCTTAGCCCCCAAATGCATAACGTTACATTTATCAACATTAAACCTCATCTGCCACATATCTGCCCAATTAGACAGAGCATTGAGGTCGGCTTGTAAATTGGAGACATAAGTAAGGATGTTATTCCACTGCATAGCTTGGTGTCATCTGCAAAGACAGAAATGTTGCTTTTGATCCCAGATCTAATATCATTTATAAAGATATTAAAAAGTAAGGGTCCCAGCACTGAACCTTGGGGTACACCACTGATAACCTTAGACCACAGGTGTCAAACACAAGGCCCGCGGGCCAAATCCTGCCCTCCATTTCATTTCATGTGGCCCTCTCACCTCTCCTGCAGCTTCAGCCCTTCTCTTGTCCTACTCCAGACCCTTACTTTCTGCTTTCAAGCAATGCATCCAGCTTCTTCCCAGCAGCAGCATAAGGAAAGGGGGGGGTGCACTGTGATGTAAGGGAGAGTGGGGGGCTCATATTCTGATGGTGGGGTGGCTCTTAACATCTAATGTAAGGAAAGGGGATGCGCTGGACATCTAATCTTACAAATACAACAGGCCCTTTTGAGGGCAATCATAATGCTGATGTGGCCCACAATGAAATTGAGTTTGACACCCCTGCCTTAGACCATTCAGAGTAAGAGTAATTAACCACTACTCTCTGAATTCAGTTTTCTATCCATTTACAAACTGATATTTCCAAACCTGTACATTTTACCTTACACATGAGCCGCGTGTGCATAACTGTATCGAACGCTTTTGCAAAATCCAAGTATTAAGGTTTGAACATGCACTACAGAAACAGATTTAGTCATTATATGACGACTTTATTAAGGTAAAACCATTTAGTCAAGAATATTGCTATTTTGACAAAAGAGAAACGTAAAAAAAACAAAAAAACTATTTGTGTGATCGTGATACCAGTGCCACCATGCAGTGCACTGCCAGTGGTCACTGAGCAGAGGAGGCCTGTAATGCTGCACAGTGCTGGATGGTGGTCTGAGGGATGGCCTGTAATGCACAGTGCCCTGGATGCCACTGCCAGTGGTCAGAGGAGGTCTTTAATGCACACACAGTGCTCTGAATGGATGGTGGTCTGAGGGGAGGCCTCAGGCCTGCTGTAATTGTAATGTACTACACACTCACAGCCTGCTCTGCTCTCTGCTCTGAGGGCCTGGTGGTCGTCTCACGTACACACAGTTGAACGCGCTTGCTTCCTGGGAGTGGATTACGAAAACAGACAGCTCAGTGAAAAAACAGAAGTTAGTCCCTGCCTCACATTTTCGTCCCATTTTCGTTTGTTCGTTTATTTTCGTCATAGTTCTCGTTAGTGGAAGAAAATGTGCTGTACTTTTCTTTTCGTTTTCATCACTGTAAAAATGCCGCTGATGAAAACTTTGACAAAAAACGTTTTCGTTGACGAAATTAGTACTGCTCAGCTCCGGGACATTTCAGCCTCAACTTTTTCTTCAATGTTTCTGACACTGTCTAGACAATTACAAAAGTTTGAAGACATAATGCCATGCCGTTTGTAACAGATACAAACACATTTGGCTTTGTGTCAAAGACATGTTGTACATGATGCACTTTGAACAGCAACCTTGTAGAAAAACTAAATCAAAATGTGTTCTGGGCTCACTTCCATTTATCAGGTTAATGTTATACTGAGCTCTACTGAAATTTCCTTTTGTGAGACATACAGTACATCAAGATTTAGGCATCCAGTTACGCAATACAAATTGTGCATTTTTGTTTGTTTTAGTGTTCTTGGAGTACAACCTTTGGAAACTAGTTTTAATTATCATGTTAATACCATACCATTTAATGCTACATCAGAACCCCCACCCTTTCCCATCTCAGTATTAAAATTGATGCCACATCTGAAACCAAAACCGATTTACATTCTAAAGCTTATAATGCTACAAAACACATGCAATTGAAATTGGGCATAGGATGACAGGATGCAAAAGATGAGTTTATCTTCAAATGACATTAAAGGGGTTGTAAATGTAAAATATTTTCCCTAAATAGCTTCTTTTACCTTAGTGCAGTCCTCCTTCACTTACCTCATCCTTCCATTTTGCTTTTAAATGTCCTTATTTCTTCTGAGAAATCCTCACTTCCTGTTTTTCTGTCTGTAACTCCACACAGTAATGCAAGGCTTTCTCTCTGGTGTGGAGTGTCGTGCTTGCCCCCTCCATTGAGGGGGGGAGGGGCCGAGCAGAAGAGTCAGGATGCCCACTAACACACAGCTCTTTTCTCTATCTGCAATGTAGAGAGCGCCCTGACTTTCCTGCTGGCCCCCTCCCCCTTAAGGACTCCGAATCCCATTGAAGTCAATGGGACACAGACTTTTAGTAAAAGAAAAAAAAATGCGTGGGGTTCCACCCAAATTCAATAACCAGACCCTTTAGGTCTGATAAGCCCCCTGCCCACATACCGCCATAACCACCGGGCAAGGGTTGTGGGGATGAGACCCTTGTCCCCATCAAAATGGGGACATGGTGGTTTGGGGGGCACCCCAAAGCACCCTCCCAATGTTGAGGGCATGTAGCCTGGTGCGGTTCAGGAGAGGGGGGGGCCGCACTCTGTCCCCCCCTCTTTTCTGCGGCTGGCCAGGTCAACGTGCTCGGATAAGGGGTCTGGTGTGGATTTTAGGGGGAACTCCACGCCATTTTTTTTAAATTTGGGGTGGAGTTCCCCTTAAAATACACACCAGACCTGAAGAGTCTGGTTATGGATATTTGGGGGGAACCCCACGTCATTTTTTTTTAAATGGATGGCGGGGTTCCCCTTAATATCCATACCAGACCTAAAGGGTCTGGTTATTGAATTTGGGGGGACCCCCGCGCATTTTTTTCCCTGAACTCCGAACCCGATCCCGAACTTTCAGCAATTATTCGGGTTCGGGTTCGGGAAAAACCCAAAGAACTTTACAGTTCGGGTTCGCTCAACTCTAATTAGGACATTTAAAAGCAAAATCGAAGGCTGAGGTAAGCGAAGGAGGACTGCACTAAGGAAGCTATTTAGGGATTTTTTTTTTACCTGTACAACCCCTTTAAGCCCCCGTTCACAGCAGTGCATCTTTTCATATGATTTGACGGGTCAAAGTCGCACCCTATTTTCAGCAATGGAGCTGTTCAACTTGGTGCCATGCTGACTTTGTGGTGCTGTGCCGATTTGAAAAAGTAGTTCCTGCACTACTTTTGGCAATTTCAGGTGCGACTTGAATAGGTAACTGCATAAAGTAGCACCAATGTAAGCCAAGCCACACCTGAAGTCGCACTAACACACGGCTTTGAAATCATGCAATTTAAAGTGATGTTGCGTGATTTAAAAGCCGCATTCAATGTGAATGAAGGCTAAAGGATATCCTTATTCTCCAAAAATAATCCATGCACATCAACTTCTTAAAAGGATTGTAAAGTTTTTTTAGTTAAATATAACAAACATGTTATACTTACCTGCTCCGTGTAGTGGTTTTGCACAGAGCAGCCCAGATCCTCCTCTTCTCGGTTCCCTCTTCTATGCTAATGGCCCCTTCCTCCTGTTAAGTGCCCCCACAGCAAGCAGCTTGCTATGGGCCAGGGGTGTTGCTAGGTGGCAAAAAGACCAGGGGCTTCTGCCCAAAGGTAAATGTGATCCCCCTGACTCCCCCTTCTGACATCAGAAGGGTGCGTGAAGATCAACTTCAAGGAGCTTAACCTCAATTATAGCATTTTGATGGGGCGACAACTCTGGACCCCTTTAAATTACATAGCCCCCCCCCCCCAACCAGTGGCAAAGCTAGACATTGTTTCACCAGGGGGAAAGGCTCAGTTTGGCACCCCCCGACCCCATCCCAGAGAGAAGTTCTTCATCCATATGCTCCCAGCTCCCTGCCCAGAGAGGGAAGATTTTAGTTTTAACTTTCACAAAAAATGGCATGTCAGAATAATCTGTTTATTCTGATATATAGGCAGCAGAAATAATGTGAAAAACTTGACATTAACTGAAAATTGAGCTAAACTCTGCTGCCATCAAAGTCCCTGTTGCTCAGTGTTGCTGGTAGGCCATATCGCCGGGGTCCGTTGGGTGCACACACCCTAAAGGTGGGTGCCACACCTGAAACCTGGAACCTGCGAAGAACCCCACAAAATGGCGTCTGCCCCAACATGCCCCGCGAGGGAAAACTCCTCCAATTGGCCGCTGCGGAAAACTGACTCTGCCTGAATCCCTCTGGCGCCACCTGCCACCCAGAGATGGAACTGCATCTCTGGAGCACAGAATGACCCACAGGATAATTCAGGACTGACAGCAGCCCAATTTAGCAAAATTAGGAGTGGAAGCAACATAACTCTCCCACTCTCCCACTAACTTTAGCGTAGCGCCTTTTCTGAAAGAAAGGAGGCGCTACAAATGTATAAAATAAATACATTAAATTCAAGTGTAATAAAATAGTGATAAAAATCACAGGTACAGTACAAATTTAAGAACAATTGAAAATCACCATACAGTAATAGTGGTCCAGTACCCTAAGCTCATGTTTGGAACCTGAGGATGGTCTTGTATATGTGGAGACCAGACCAAAGTAGGAGTTCACACGAAAATTCCCAACATGTTTCGGAATATAGATAAATTCCATCTTCAGGGGAAGATGAGAGCAAGGTACAATGGTGATGTATGGCTTTGTCAAAAAGAATATTGGTTGTCCCACAAGAACGTGCCCCATTGCATTATGTCCACACCTGAAATATCAAATGACAAGGAACAATGCCCATACACAGGTGGAATGAGTGAAAAAATTGTCAGATAGACAATGCCCAACACTGTGCAGATGGTCGTCACAGGGGAGGAAGGCCAATCATTATATGGATGGCCTTGCTGGATAAACGGGAAAATCTAGGCCAAGTATGGCCGCCAATCCATTTTTGTATGTTTCACATTGTATTCAAGATCAACAAGAGATCTTGGAAATGGGTAGGAAAACAATCACTTATATAGGAGGAGTAATGATTTCCATATAAAGTCAGCTGCTAATACCTCTGGATCTACTGATCTCTTGACATTGACATTTCACTGTTTTCTCAATGAAGGTCATGCTTACACTGGATTGTTTAGAATTAGCAAATTCTGTTCATGCCCCCTGACCCCTTAGTAAAACTGAAAGCAACACCAACATTATGATTGCCAGGGGCAATAGGATGATGTGGCCGCAGGGGGCATGTTCATGACTCCCTAGGCCCACAGGAAGTTCCATTTACCTGGAAGAGGACCACAAAGCAGTGAGTCTTCAAAGGGCCTACTTCAGAAAAGATGTGAACAAAAGCTAAATGTATTTATTTATTTTTTAACCAGTACTTGGCGGTATATTTAAAAATATAATAATAATAATTAACTGGAACTGGGATTTAAGCATTCCTGGCAGGATAAAGCTACGTTTGCTAAAAGAAGGTTTTCATTTCTAGCCAAGAGTATAATTGTTTACTGTTATCCACGTTAAGATAAGAATGTTGCTACAGTCACTCCTTCATGCATGCAAGGGCATTCTTATGGAATAAATACATGTGTCTATAAATGGAGGTATTCAGCAGTTGAAGAGTAAGGCTGGGTTCACACTACGATTTTCCCGTCCGTCAGCCGCATACGATTTATATGAAAAAACGTATGCGGCTGAAACGGATTGAACCGTACGTAAACGTATGCGTTTATAAAACGTATACGGTTTCAAAAAGTGCGTACGGTTCCATCCGGTTTTGATTAAAAAAACGCATACGTTTTTGGAATTAGTGTCATTTAATAAATTAAGATTTTCTTGTTTTGAAAATACACATGCGCAGACGAAAAACGCATACGGTTTATACGTATGGAACCGCACATATGTGCATTTTCCATTGACTTTAATGTTAAAAAAAACGTATGCGTTTGCCATACGGTTTCAAAAACGGACTCAAAACCGTGGTCGAACACGGTTTTGCGTACTGTTAAAAAACATTTTGCCAGCAAATCGTACGCACCCGGATGCATCTGAGTGCATACGATTTGCAATGCATTGTCTGCGTTTTCCCGTACGGGCCCATACGTTTTCAAAACTGAAATCGTATGTGGCTGATGGACGGGAAAATCGTAGTGTGAACCCAGCCTGACGGACGGGAAAATCGTAGTGTGAACCCAGCCTAACTCAATTTTCATGAAAAAAAAATAGCAAATAAAAAAATAATAATATAGGGCCAGATTCTCAGCGGCGATACGACAGAGTATCTCAGATACCCCGTCGTATCGCCTTTTTTTTAGCCTCGTATCTATGCGAGTGATGCTTAGCATCACTTTGGCATAGATACGCTTCTACATCCGACAAGTGTAATACAATTACTCTTGCGGATCGTAGTTGTAATGACAACTCCGGGCACTAGGTGGCCTTTACGTTGTTTTCTCATTTGCCGATGCAAATGAGGCTACTACGCCAATTCCCGATCGCTTACGTCGTCGCGTACGTCGTTTTCGTTCACGTAAGGTTACCCCAGCTTCTATGTGGAGTAACCTTACTAAGTTCCGTCGGGTGCCGTCGGATGCCATGTTAAGTATGGCGTCGGGTCAGCGTCGGCTTTTTCCGTCGCTTACGTCGTTTTACTAAATCGTTCGCGAATAGGGAGTTGCGTAAATGACGCTCACGTCGTTTTGACGTCGGTTTCAATGACGCTTTCCGACGTGAGCTGAAGCATGCGCACTGGGCTTTTTCCCCGGCTGGCGCATGCGCAGTTCATTCGACGCGGGGGTGCGCTTAATTTAAATACAAGCCGCCCCATTTGAATTGCGCGGGTTTACGCTGCGCGATTTATGCGACGCAGGCGAAACCTACGGAGCAAGTGCTTTGAGAATAAAGCACTTGCTCTAGTACGATGCGGCGGCGTAGTGTAACTGGCTTACGCTACGCCGCCGGAATTCTTAGAGAATCTGGCCCATAGCGTATACAATTTCGACTCAAGTCATATTGTTTTATTGAATCTTATTAAAAATTATCTTTCTTTTTAAATCTGCAGTGCTGTAATTTTCTTTTAAATGAAATGCAATATGGCTATGTGGAGGTGTTCTCTACCCACTTAAGGACCTTGCCTGTTTTTAAGACTCGGTGTTTACAAGTTTAAAACGTACTTACTTATTACTTATAAACCCCAAGCATTATAGATTTTTTTCTAACACCCTAGAGAATAAAATGGCTGTCATTTCAATACATTTTGGCACACCTTATTTGCGCAGCGGTCTTAACCATTTGCTGACTGCGCTATAGCAAAAATACTGCTACAGCGCGGTCGAGCTACTGTGACATGACGTCCCTGGGACGTCGTCCTTCACTTCCGCGATTGCGCGTCATTTGATGACGCCGGTTCCTCCCTCTCCTCCCTCTCCTCTCTGTACCGTTCGGTACAGTGTGCGAGGAGAGGGGGGGGGGAGCGGGGTGTCAGCAGCAGCGCTGTGGCTGGATCTGTGACAAATGCAGTCACAGATCCAGCCATCCCTCCATCCATCCCAGCTCTGCAATACCCCAGTACCCAGCAATACCCCAGTACCCAGCAATACCCCAATACCCAGCAATACCCCAATACTCAGCAATACCCCAATACTCAGCAATACCCCAATACTTAGCAATACTTCAGTACTCAGCAATACCCCAATACTCAGCAATACCCCAATACTCAGCAATACCCCAGTACTCAGCAATACCCCAGTACTCCGCAATACCCCAGTACTCGGCAATACCCCAATACTCTGCAATATCCCGCCCAATACTCTGCAATACCCCGATACTCTGCAATACCCCAATACTCTGCAATACCCCAATACTCTGCAATATCCTGCAATACCCCCAATACTCTGCAATACCCCACGCGATACTCTGCAATACCCCAATACTCTGCAATACCCCAATACCCTGCATGATACTTTGCAATACCCCAATACTCTGCAATACCGCCTATGGGGATTTTTAAGTAGCGAAGTTTGGCGCCATTCCACGAGTGTGCGCAATTTTGAAGTGTGACATGTGAGGTATCTATTTACTCGGCGTAACTTCATCTTTCACATTATGAAAAAAAATTGGGCTAACTTTACTGTTTTGTTTTAAGCACAAAACTGTTTTTTTTTTTAAAAACGCGCGTTCAATAAATGTCTGCGAAAATACTGTGCAAGATAAAAAGTTGTAACGGCTGCCATTGTATTCTCTAGGGTCTTTGCTAAAAAAGCTTATATAATGTTTTGGGGTTCTATGTAATTTTCTAGCAAATAAATGATGATTTTTCCATGTAGGAGAGAAATGTCAGAATTGGCCTGGGTGCTCCAGAACGCCTGATGGCGTTCCCTGCATGTTGGGCCTCTGTATGTGGCCACGCTGTGTAAAAGTCTCACACATGGGGTATCGCCATACTCAGGAGGAATAGCAGAATGTGTTTTGGGGTGTAATTTGTGGTATGCATATGCTGTGTGTGAGAAATAACCTGCTAATATGACAGAAACAAGTTTTTTTTTTTTTTTTTTTTTACAGAATTTTCTCTCGTTTTTCTTTTATAGCGCAAAAAAAAAAAATCTGCAGTGCTGTAATTTTCTTTTAAATGAAATGCAATATGGCTATGTGGAGGTGTTCTCTACCCACTTAAGGACCTTGCCTGTTTTTAAGACTCGGTGTTTACAAGTTTAAAACGTACTTACTTATTACTTATAAACCCCAAGCATTATAGATTTTTTTCTAACACCCTAGAGAATAAAATGGCTGTCATTTCAATACATTTTGGCACACCTTATTTGCGCAGCGGTCTTAACCATTTGCTGACCGCGCTATAGCAAAAATACTGCTACAGCGCGGTCGAGCTACTGTGACATGACGTCCCTGGGACGTCGTCCTTCACTTCCGCGATTGCGCGTCATTTGATGACGCCGGTTCCTCCCTCTCCTCCCTCTCCTCTCTGTACCGTTCGGTACAGTGTGCGAGGAGAGGGGGGGGGGGAGCGGGGTGTCAGCAGCAGCGCTGTGGCTGGATCTGTGACAAATGCAGTCACAGATTCAGCCATCCCTCCATCCATCCCAGCTCTGCAATACCCCAGTACCCAGCAATACCCCAGTACCCAGCAATACCCCAATACCCAGCAATACCCCAATACTCAGCAATACCCCAATACTTAGCAATACTTCAGTACTCAGCAATACCCCAATACTCAGCAATACCCCAATACTCAGCAATACCCCAGTACTCAGCAATACCCCAGTACTCCGCAATACCCCAGTACTCGGCAATACCCCAATACTCTGCAATATCCCGCCCAATACTCTGCAATACCCCGATACTCTGCAATACCCCAATACTCTGCAATACCCCAATACTCTGCAATACCCCCAATACTCTGCAATACCCCACGCGATACTCTGCAATACCCCAATACTCTGCAATACCCCAATACCCTGCATGATACTTTGCAATACCCCAATACTCTGCAATACCGCCTATGGGGATTTTTAAGTAGCGAAGTTTGGCGCCATTCCACGAGTGTGCGCAATTTTGAAGTGTGACATGTGAGGTATCTATTTACTCGGCGTAACTTCATCTTTCACATTATGAAAAAAAATTGGGCTAACTTTACTGTTTTGTTTTAAGCACAAAACTGTTTTTTTTTTTAAAAACGCGCGTTCAATAAATGTCTGCGAAAATACTGTGCAAGATAAAAAGTTGTAACGGCTGCCATTGTATTCTCTAGGGTCTTTGCTAAAAAAGCTTATATAATGTTTTGGGGTTCTATGTAATTTTCTAGCAAATAAATGATGATTTTTCCATGTAGGAGAGAAATGTCAGAATTGGCCTGGGTGCTCCAGAACGCCTGATGGCGTTCCCTGCATGTTAGGCCTCTGTATGTGGCCACGCTGTGTAAAAGTCTCACACATG